>JALXJV020000006.1:8813541-9343541 GCA_024633595.2 Lepomis macrochirus | reverse complement strand
CTCATATTGCATTTTAAAACTTTTTCATATTACCTTCACCCTTTACATACTTAGATAGATTCAGATAGCATTTACAGTTACTCTAGTTTCTTATAAAATGTCAACCCGTTCTCTCTCCCACATATGGACGAGAGCCATAGTTGTCAGTTTGTGACACACTGGGGATCCCTTTACCGTCATAGTTCAACATAGTGGGGGAAACCTTGCAGCGTCTGGTTTTGATGGTAAAGGTAGGTATATGATATTTAACAGAAAAAACTGAGTAAGGAGGTGGTTGCAGTGGATGGAGGGCCAGAACCCGGACCTTGAACCAGGAGAACAGGATTGTGTCCCATGTGAAGCAAAATGTCAACATTAAATATTTTTTATTTAGGAAAGTTACGTAAATTGACGTAAGTGATGTTAATTAACTTACGTGTTAACTTATGTACATTTTCCTAACCTTAGCCAAGTAGTTTTGTTGCCTAAACCCAACCAAGTACTTTCTGTGCCTAAACCTAACCAAACTGCAACATTTCAACGACTTTAATAACGGCTGTTTCAAAATGGCGATGTTTCGAAATGCTAGCGATTTATTTTAAAAGTGTAAACGGACATTGCATATTTATTGTAGCTAACTTTCCCGGAAGTTGTATATCTGTTGTTGCTAAGGGTTGCAAACATGACCACAGAGCCCGAAATGTCAATAAATGACGCAATAGGGCTACCCAGTTCGCTAAAAGGCGACACCAAACGGCCTTGACCAAGCATCACAAGACGAGTCGGGAGTGAGAACATGCTGGAAATGTTCATGGGAGGCGCTGAAATCACTTGTTATCAATCAAATAAAATACATGTTAGTTACCACTTGTAAAAGCAAACTTGTCTACTTAAAAGATGGCCATAAAAGCATTAATACACATAAGGCCTTTAAATTAAGTTACAAATGTAAATGTATTTTACTCAGTTTGTCAATGCATACAGATAAGTGAAGAGGAGAGGAGAGGAGTGTTTTCTGAGAAGAGAGTGAGACCTCCTTCACATCTCTGGCAGGAAGTGTTCCGTTTTCAAAGGTCATCCTTCGCATCTCGACAAGAAATGTCAGCTTAAATTGGATTGGGTGGGTAAATGAATTAATAAATATATAAACAAATCAGCAAATAAGCCATCAAAGCTGATGGAATGCCAAAAGATAGGAGGTGACGAGGCCAAGCGCTGTAGAGAGGGGCCAATGATTATTAAATTTTTTAAATTGCAGGAAATGTACCTATTTATACAGCTAGGCAGCTCTGTTTTCAGGCCTGGAAAGATGTGTACCTCCTGCCCAACAAACACACACATATTCACACACATAGCTCCACTTTGACTAAACTGTAAAACAGTCACAGCATCAGCATCCACACAACTGCTTTTCAGTCACTGAGCCACAAATCATCTCCGCTCCTCACACAGTGCTCATTTAAATAAGGAATTATAATTATGTGATACACATGAAATTTTTATTAGGTTGGGGCAAAAAATGTGCGTTACAGCGACGGATGTATCTAGGTGTTAATATTGATGACATCGTTGGTTCCCCAGCCAGAGGGCGACGAAGTGAATGCTAAACTGAACCTGGGTGTTTGCTCCTCTGCAGAGGAGGTGCAACGCCTCCTCCCTCCTTCTTTAATAATTCTGTTTTGCACAGATGCCATTGGGGGGGCTTGGCTACTCGAGAGGGTTGGCTAATTAGTGCAGCATCACTGGTAGCTACTGTCTGAGTGTGGGGGAGCTCTGCAGATTGACATTCAGGACCATGCAGAGGAGAACCAGACAGCCACTGAGCGAGGTGTCGCAGCAGATCAGCAGTATGGACGTCGTGAAATCAAGTCGCCATCTCTAACACTGAGGAGGAGCTGCTAATATTGGCTGCAGCAATATAAAATAATTGCTTCCTTTTCCCCTGTTCTATTTTGTCATTTTTTTGTTACTTGTTAAGAGATTTTCTTTTCCCTGAAATGTCTCAGAGCCCTTTATGTTATGAGTAACGCTGATGACTGTATGCTGCAAAAACACACCTTTTAAAATATGATGTCTAACTTTGAAATATCATTGGTGTCAATCTTAAAAGAAAGTTGTTTTTCTTGAGTCCGGAAAAGCTGACATTTTAGAGAAGGGAGGTTTTTCTGATAGAGCAGCCATGTTCAGTTTATGAAATAATGTTGCATTAATAATATAAAAGGTAGAAGCACTTTGATCTAGCCATCTCCTGTTTCAAACAGAAAACTAGCAGCACAGTGTGTACAATTCAGAGAATATTGTATTTTAGATTACTTAAAAGAGTTATTAAAGTATTACATGAAATACACAAAAAAACTGTTTTATGTAAATACACATTTATTGTACTTCTCTCTATCACTGACTGATGCAACACAACAGTGAGTCAACCTGTAGTCATGTTCTCATTCAAGCTTTTGTTCACACAAACACCCAGGAAAGAGCTTCTTCACCTCGAAACACTCTCTCCAAGAAGACTGTGTGAACGGCAGCGTTCACTTTCAAAGATGTCACGTATTATTCTGCGGTTTCTTTTTTCTTTATGTTGATCCAGTGCATTAAACATCAAAGCCAGTACAGCTCATCACCAAAGGTATTCCCCTCATTTGCTCAGGTTGAACTTACCACAACCCCAAGAATGTCCTATAGCTGGAAGGTCACAAATAAAAAGTGAACTTCACAGAAAAAAAAAAATACAGGTATAAGCTACTAATAAGATGAGTCTATGACACCCCAGCCTCCTGCATGTGTCTGGCTGATAATGCTCAGAACTTATTTCATGCTTTTCATCCCACCCAGTATAACTATGCCTCTCATAGTCCAATGTCAAATCCACCGGTCCAATGCACCGTCCCCTCTATAGCTAAAACCCACTGAATGTATCCTGTCTGAATGCACGTAGTGATAGAGATTGTTGTGTGCATATTCACTCACACCAGCAATACCTCTCTCTCTCTCTCTAAATGCAACACTTCATCGTGAGATGAACTCAAAGATCTAAGACTTTATTTGTGTACTCTCAAATATTGTTCACAAATCTGTCAAAATCTGTGTCAAATCTGACTGCAGGAATGTCCACCAGAACTGTTGCCCGTGAACTGAATGTTCATTTCTCATAAGCAGTCTCCAAAGGTGTTTCAGAGAATTTGGCAGTACATCCAACCGGCTCACAACCGCCGACCACCTGTAACCAGACCAGCCCGGGACCTCCATATCCAGCATCTTCACCTCCAAGATCGTCTGAGACCAGCCACCCGGGCAGCTGCTGCAACAATTGGTTTGCATGACCAAAGAATTTCTGCACAAACTGTCAGGAACAGTCTCAGGGAAGCTCATCTGCATGCTCGTCGTCTTTATCGGGGTCTCGACCTGACTGCAGTTTGTCGTTGTAACCGACTTGAGTGGGTAAATGCTCACATTTGATGGCGTCTGGCAGTTTGGAGAAGTGTGCTCTTCACAGATGAATCCCGGTTTTCACTGTAGAGGGCAGATGGCAGACAGCGTGTATAGTGTTGTGTGGGTGAGCGGTTTGCTTGTCAGAGTTATGGATCGAGTGGCCCATGGTAGCGGTGGGGTTATGGTTGATGGCATTTTGAATACACAGAGATACCGTGGCAAGATCCTTAGGCCCACTGTTGTGTCATTCATCCACGACCTTCACCTCATGTTGCAGCCTGATAATGCACGGCCCCATGTTGCGAGGATCTGTACACAATTCCTGGAAGCTGAAAACATCCCAGTTCTTGCATGGCCAGCAAACCCACTGAGCATGTATGGGATGCTCTGGATCGGCGTACACGACAGCGTGTTCCAGGTCCTGTCAATATCCAGCAACTACGCTCAGCCATTGAAGAGGAGTGGACCAACATTCCACAGGCCACACCAGATACTGACTGGTTTCCGGACCCCCCCAATACAGTGAAACTGCACAATTTGACGAACACAGTACAAAGACTACAGACTACAGACGAACACAGTACAAAGACTACAGACATCAGTCCAGCGCTGCAGCTCCCTCCAACACCCCAACCTCCACCGTATCTGTTGATGCATTTAGTATTGTCAAAGTTACTTACATCTAAGGTTATGTTACGGGTACATACTGTATGAGACTTAACTTGAAGTTCATGTATCGTTATATGGGGATCGGTTCTCTAGATAGACTCCCTGTTGCTCCTCAGATTCTTTGAGAGCTCCTTCAAAAGAGCAGAGTATTTTCAACCAAATCTAACTGTTGTATAACCAATGCCAAAAAAAATATTGCTCAGTGTCTGCTGATGTGTATGTCTTTGCTAATATGCTGTGTTAACTGCTTATTGCACTACCCCCATGTGTACATCAATAATTCTGTTTCTTAGTAAATGGTGAAAGTCACTTGACCTACACTAGATACAGTCATAAATAGTTTCCATGACATGCTGCTTAAAGATATCTTTTTTTATATTAAATTAATCACTTCTGCTTGTGCTTGTGATTTCTGTACTAATTATATTTATGCTACAGTTGTGAATTGTCTTTAACCTTGTAGACTTTATGGTTGGCTATTTGTTTTGAATGATTAATGTTAATTTTTGTGTCAGAATGACACTTTTCTGTTGTCAGTAGAATTCAGAAACATCAGTATACAGTGTCACTTTGCACTAATTGTGGTATAATTACTAAAAAGTATGACACCAAAGTCGATACAATAGGAAGCCTCTAGCCCGCTTACCTTCCAAATTATGTTTTGCCGTATAGAAGCGGATCAGTCGTTCACTTGTCCTTTTTCTCATTTGTGCCATAAAGGAGTCTCCTTTTATGATTTAAAAGTAATCAAGAAGGTTTTGGCCCAATCTGACCTAGGGACACGTAAAATGCAGTACAGAAGCTGACATGCCACTCTGTGATTGCCTCATTTGTCAACAGTAATTACCCAAATGTCTCACAATCAATGAGGTAATGATTTATTAATGCCAAAATGTGGAACATAATTAAAAATAGAATAATTTGCACAGATTATGCACAAAAGCAAATAAAGTCGGTCTGTTCTCATATCCCTCCTTAGTTACACATTCATTACTTGTACCTACTCTAGATACAACAGCGTGCAGCTTTAGCCAGCAGTGCAGTGATTTTAGGGTCAATTTGACAGGTAAAAAACAATCACCTGTGATTGTAGGTAAATCTAGACTGCCTTGTTACTGGCTATCCGCAATAGGCCTGCTTTTCCTCTGGTGTTGTCTGATATTGATCTTGTATTTTAAAAATCCTGTATTGTCAGAAAATCTCAGGTTGGTATAACGCCTGCAGACATCTACCATGAGGACAGATTGTAAATCAAATGAAATGAAAAAGAATAAATTTCATCTCGTAATGTGGTGAGGGATATGCTTCAGTGAGAAAGCGCTTGTATAGTACTAGTTCTTTAGTCACTGAAAATACAAAGCAGGGGGAGTGAGATCTATAAATTGTGTTGGACATACTGTATGGAATTCATTTCATCAAAACAGCCAAGGAGAAACTTCAAACAGCCACCACTTCATTATAATCGAGAATATTATTCACCCCAAATCTGCATCAAGCATAGGTAAGGTTGGCTCTGGGGAAGAGGGATAAAAATAGATGATTCTTTAATCTCAGAAAAATCCTTTGGTTGTGGTATATGTGTGCATGTGTCGTGCTAATCTTTCACAAGAATTCCTCTCATCTGCTTTTAAACCTGTTTATTCCTCCTCCACATCCAACCGGGTTAAATAACATAAAACTGGAACTACATTCAAAGTACCCTTGAGCAAGGTACATAACCCTGAGTTGTTTTAATGAGCCCAGCTGTTTGTCAAAACTATAGTAGCAGTTTTGGATTGCTGTGTGTACTATGGGTGTTCTGGGCAGCTTCAGCAGTAGATGTTTGCAACGCAATGAAGTAAAGTAATGAAGTGAAGTAAACCTGGTGCAGAAAAAAGCGCATGGAGCTCAGTGGAATATTGTTGGCAGCAAAACTAGAAGTGTGTTCAGTCCGAAAGCAAATTTTAACTTCTCGTCATTTGCGCAATATTGACCTCTGGACCGTTTGGCCAGTACATGTTGACTCACCCCAAACAGCGAATGGTCCTGTAAAATAGAAAATCTTTCTGTAATTTGAAACTAAACAACGTGTTCCGTGTCAAAGTGATAGGGAACATACTTTGTTCTGTATTTTTGATTATTAATTCAGTCCAAGTGTATGGGAGAGAAATATTACAGCTATTTAGACAAAGCATTTTGTAGGAGAAACGCTCCTGCTCTGTTATCCCTCAGTCTGTCTGTCATGTTGTGTTCCTCTACCCAAACAGAGAATGCATGCATGGAGCTAAGTGAAACTTCAAGCGATCACCAAAGTCAGTGAGCTTCATCCTCTCGGGACCATTATAGTCTGCGTAAAATGTTATGCTAATCAATAGTCTTAGAGATATTTAAGTTTGAACTAAAGTGGCGGACCGACCAACCAACTTGCAGCATGGTGACCTCACCATCAAAAACATGTTAGGCTCTACAGTCAGTGCCATTGACCAGCACCACTGGCAAAGATCTGGAGGTGGTCTCTGCACAGTGGCTGCCCACTGCTCCCTTGAGGAATGGGTTAAATGCAGAGAATGAGTTTCGCTGCATGTATGTGTGTGTGACAGTAAGGTATACCTTACCATACCAATCTAATGCCATCCTAAGAGCCACACCAAGTATCTAAATATCTATATGAGCTCCTTCATTAAAAAATGATAAACTACTCATTCTTTCTGTGAAAAATTGCACCTGAATCATTCACTCTTTGAGAATAGATTACTTTATCTTCAGACCAATAACTATTTTGTAAACAAAGACCTTATGGTGACTCATAACATTAACAACAGCCCGTATCTGTTACTTCCAATCCTGCAACAGCTGCGAATGACGATCAATGATTACTTTTAATAAGGGCTTAATCCTGCCTTTTCAGTATCTTTTTATGAATCCTGTTATCAGTATAATAACACCAACAAATTAGTCGCTGTGCAGTGGCATTGTTTGGTTGATTCTAATCTCTAAACAGCATTTTTGTGCCATTTCTGCATTAGTTGATAGCAAATGGTAGTAAGATGAATGAAGGAGGAGATGATGTGAAAAGGGTTATGAGCCAGCATGGAAGGCATGACACCTTCCAGCTGAGCTCACTGAGCCATTAAGTCAGGTTAGGACCATTACGGTTAAGGCATTAGTAACTGGAATATGTCCCTGCAATATCATTTGAGATTTCAGTTTGTCAATGTAATTAATGCAAGACAATATTGTGCACAGTCATCCGTCTACGCCGCTGATTGCAAGGGAGAGATGTGAGTCAACGTTCCAAAAACGAAGCCTTTAAGCCATGATTCTGATTATTTTTCCAGATAGGGATGGAGATGTTAATATAGACTGAGTAATGTAATGAAAATTGTCATCAATCTAATGAGACAAGCAGAGACAGAATCGCTACTGGGCTGACAGAATTGCCACAGGTAGACTCAAACCTTTTAGCCATAATTCTGATTGCTTTGGTTAATTATAGAAATGAAGTATGCAGCGTCTCTCAGCAGAAATGCAAAAACTGTCTTTTTTTTTCTAGAAGACAAACAGTGGGGAGAGATGGTGTAGTGGGCTGTGGCGGAGTTTTCTGATACTAGTGTTCCCATGGAGGAAAGTTTGCTGCTTGTTCAGATGATGGTACACACTGCCAACCTGTTCTGGCCTGCTGCTTTATGAAATGCCTCTTGCTGAAATCGATAAAATGTTAGAGTTGATTAAAACACCAATAAAGACACCCGGGAGTATTTTTCCTCAGACGACAGCAAGAAACATTTTCAGCTTCTCTTCCGGCCTTGTTTCTCAGAGTGCTTTTCCAGCGAGCAAGCAAGTCAACAGAGCATGATTATAGTAAATACATTGCATATTTGTATTTATTTGCTACACTGTAGAACGTCAGCGTCAAAATACTGAACCTAAAGACTCTGACGAGGTATTTTCAGTTATTCAAACAGTTGTTCAGAAAACACTGGCTTCCAAAAATTTCCGTCCAGAAAATAAAGATATGAAGGTAGTCAAGGGGAAGAAATGGAAGATTACCGTGTGTTTTTGGTACCTTTCCAGATAGCACAATTCCTTAAAATGCTTGCTGTGGGCCTGATCAGCTGAGTGCTTTTTAGTCATAATCCAGAGGTTTCAGAGCAATGATTGAGGCATTCATACAAGGCAGACCTGCATCCAAATCCACTAATGCCTGGAGCAGGAAGCCAAACCAGAGTGCAACACTGGGTGTCTGCTGTGCCCACATGTAATTCCACTGTCCCAAGGACTGGATTAAACATTGTTTCAGTTAATTAAAACAGTTCTACTAAGCCACAGGCCTAGCCTTTCTTTCTTTCTTTGCCACAACGATTGTTTCTCCTGACCAATAACAGAGACAACAGCCATTGGACCTGCAAGACAATGAACATAACTCTTTAGAGCACTGAAGGCTTGTGCAATAAAAGCTCTTATCATCTAGATGTTGAGCATGGGAATACTGTGTCACTGTCAGTACCTGCAGGGTGAACTACTGTAGAAATCCCAGTTTTCCAGCGGACTTGCTGAAATGATACAGTTTGCCAAGAGAAATGGTCTTAAAAAATCAAATTTTGCTCATCTTTGCCCTCAGAGAAGGAAGATGCACCACCACCACCACTGTACATCAGTGGTGGAACAAATATTCAGTTCAATACCATGCTGTGAAAATACTATGTTGCAAGTAACAAGACAAGAGTCCCCAGCCATGCCAGCAACTCTGTGAGGCTGTGCTTATGCACAGAAATGCTTTGAGCTAAATGCCAATTTCAGTATGGTAACATGCTTACAGTGACAATGCTAACATGGTGATATTTAGCCGTTTCAATATTTACCAGTGTACCATTTAGCATGTTAGCATGACCACACGTGTTAATTAGCACTAAACTCAAAGTATGTGATGCTGATGGGGATGTCATTAGTGTTGCTGGTATTGGACAAATTGAAAGTCTGACCTAAGGATGGCACTAGATGAAAAGGAAAGGGTCACGTCCGGAGGGGGACATGAATGTGTATACCAAATTTCATAAAAATCTTTACAATGTGAGCATCACGATATTGCTCAAGGAAAAGTCACCAAAATCACATGTCAATATATCTGATAATTGCTACATTTTTTCAGTCTGGACAAAAGTGGTGGACCAACAGAGCAACAGACAAACATAACAATCCGTAGAGCTGTCCCGCTGGCATGGCTAAAAACCCTGCAGTGAAAATGTTGCTCAAGTAAAAGTATTTTCAGCAACATTTACTTCAGGTATCAAACATATAGTTACTACAACGCAGCAAAATGTCCCCTTGTCATTGTTACACTATATCAATCATGAGTGCCTTAATGTGTTAGTAGCATTTTTAACTGTTGCAGTGGAGCTATAGTGTGACTTAGCCTCTCAGTGTGCATTTCAAAATATTGTGCGAGTATTGGTTACTGTGGAAACCAGGAGACCAACTGCAGCAAAAACTAAAATGCACAGTTTTTTTTACATTTGTCAAAGCAGTTCTTGGAGAAGAGACACTGACTTCTGCCTGAGAGAGACCAACAGACAACAGTAGTACGATGTTAGTGATCACAAAGCGTTAGGTCATGAAGTACCATATAAGTTTCTTCAAATGTAGCTGCTTTTTTTCAAGGCTCACATTGTAGTGATGTCTAAAAGCTTATATGTATCTTGTGAAAGCATCAGCTCAGTGAGCGATTCCTATATGATGTCCAAACAGCTTGTTAACTACATATATCATGCAAGAGCAAGACACATAGGAAGGCAGTGGCCCGGGGTGTCAAGTGTGTATGCTTTAACGCCTTCAAGTATTTTAACAAACATTGACATAATGCCAGAAATGAGGGCAATCGCCACTCCTTCCTGTTTCATTAAAAAAATGAATTGAATCTGAAGCACGGTTTCTCCTTGGCAGCTAAAAAACACTGGCCTCAAGGACAATCAGCTTTCCAGTGCCCCACTTACTAACACAACAACAATGCCAGTTTATGGAAATGAAGGTAAGAGTGTCGAGAATGAAGATTTACTGTCTAAGCATCTTCAGATAATGTGTTGTTATCTTAATGGCCTGCCACCCACACCTTGACAGCTAGTGAATACACTTAACATGGAGCTGTATGGGGAGAGGTCACAATAAGAAGGTCAACATTGAGGTTACACAGATTGAGGTCAATCATACATGAAAGAAACGACAAGCTGATTGACTGTAAAAAGGCAAATACACTAACCTTGACATTGGCTTTACTATTTAAAACTGTATTGTGCCAAAAAAATGTAGTTTCTGTAAAACAAAAGCTTTTTAAATTTCCACTAAAAAGCCAAGATAAACTTAGCTGGCAGTGTATAGTTACTATAGTTCTGGATTAGGTGTAATTACTGTAAAACTTAAGTTAAAAGCTGAGTCTCAATTAGACACAAGTCCCTGTTACTGGACTGGTGTGGCTACACATTTTGACAAATAAACGCAGGACTTAATTAGCCTGGTTTTTATAGAAGTTTTTTGGATGTATAAAACCTCTTAAAGCCCACTGGGGTGCCCAACTGAGCTAGTTCTAAGTTGCTTAGATTGCATATACAAATAAAAATGTTTAGACTTATGTGAATCTGGACATGCTATACATTGTTAGATCTGTAAGAATCTCCACAATTCCATGACCATTAAAGTATAATTCATTCAGATCTACCAGCATGGTAAACAAGAGAGACAAAAAAAAGTAGTGACTGTCCATTCTTTGATTATTTATATTCCTTCGGTCTGTAAGGGTCCACCGTTCAAAAGAATCAAACAGTTTGATCCTAAAAATTTATCCGAGTGGAAATAACTACAGTTTCTTTCTTCTTTTCTTCCTTTCTCTCTGTCTCTCCATCTCTGTGCATGAGGTAGGCGAAATGTGCTGTTTCTTTGAGCAAGATTTTAGTAAGATTCATACTGCTTTAAATGAACACTTTAGTAGCCTATTTCCCATGTTGAGCAAGAGCTTTGTGAGAAAGGGATTAAAGGCCTGTCCCATGTAGACACCTGTCCCAAACAGAGGCAGGGTGAGTTCAGTGATTGAAGTAAATAAAAGCCTGGGCTATTAATAGATATTTTAAAGAAATAATAATTAATACTTATTGGCACAGTAACTACATTTGTTTGGTAATCTCTGGACTCTAGAACTTGCTGTTACAGCTCTCTCTGTCATAGAGAGATAGTCAGGTAGACAGCTAAAGCACCAGAGCTATGAGGTTAAAGCTAGCCGGAGGGAAAAAGCCAACATTAGCTAAAACTAAAGTTAAATTTACTTTTTTTTCCCCCGTGGCTGTTATCTGTAATTGAAAATAAACATTTTGATAAACTAATATTCAGTTAATTATTCCAGAATTAAATGAGGCAGTGGCTAAATTGTTATCATGCTGGAGGAAAAAAACTAGCTAAACTTCTCCATATCTGTCACTTCATCTTTTGACTTCAGTGGAATTCATGTGCAGTGTTAACTACCCTTAAATCACATACTGAAATGTATCAATATGTAGATGAATGTATTATATGAATTTCAGAATGAATATTAATAGTAGTCAGATGGACAAAGTCCTAGCCAAACAGAGATACATTTGATTCCAGGTGCACTAGCCCTACCTAGTGGCCTCATTAACACCAGGGTTCATACAGTTTTGTTAGCAGTAGCAATAGACACCTAAGCCAGTTGTTAACATTGACCACTGCAACAAAACCATAGCTGGTGGAAAATGAGCTTCTGTCAATTATTTCAAGCGTGGCAGCACCTCTGGCATTCTATTCAAAAGATATAATTTTATTAAACCAACATGAACCATTTTCTAAAATTCACCAAGAAACTGCAAAATGCAAATACTTTTCCAGAGGCAGTCAATTTCGAAGTAATTACTTGACCAATTCCCACAATAATGCTGAGAATTGCTCATAAAAGCATAATAAAAGCAGATTAAAGTGGTGGAAATAACTTTGTATTCTAGTCTAGTCAACGCCTGCCTGATGCCAAAAGAAATAAAAATAAGAGCTGTTTGAAGGACAATTGTAGCACAGAGTGAAAACAATAATACTGATTATTGAAAAGATGGCAGCTAGTGCCTCCTGACTGCACTGAGTCAATTTATTGCCTCCTTCTTAATGGTCAGTAAATATAAGCAGAGGTAGAGTGAACAGCAGCTGTTTGTCAGCTCAGCCCGAGCTGTCATGTCTAACATCTACACAGCTGGCAGCTTCTCTGCAGAGGGAGAGAAGCACAGAGGCTGTGAGCTGAATGACAATGATAAATTCAGGTGGATGGACCTCGTGTTTCAGAAACATAACCCTAGCAGGTGACATCCAAATCATTCCTGCTCTAGCCGGCAGAAATGAGCACGCCGACATTCAGAACATGAAAAACAGCTCTGCCACCCAGCCAGTGCTATTCCTCCCAGCTTGGTTACAGCTGGCTCCACTCAGTAGGCTGCAGGTTGGGCCGCCTCCCTCCATTAGTCTGCAGGATCCATTTATCCTTTCATCACACTGCACTCCTGCAACAATAACACCATCACCTTGCTATGCATTGCACATCAGGGCGGCTTTGGCCAAGTGGCGTCTCCTCAGCATTCCCAGTAATGAGTAATGGTTTAAAGAAGAAGGGAAGTAGAGCTAATCACATCGACTCAGGTGCGCAGGGTTTAAACTCCTCCTGTGCACGACGGGAGCGGAGAAGGGTGAAAGATGGCGGGATATGAGATGAAAGGAGCAGGCGATGATGACATCACCTGTGAGGAAATTCAGTATTTAGAGCAGCAGTTCAACCTTTTTATCTCACACCTGAAATTGTCAGCTTCTCACCCTGTTTTGTTCAAATATCAAACTATCACACCAAATAAGATTTTTTTTTTCTCCTTAACCTTTTGTCCTATTTTATGTTTAGTAATGATTTTAAGTTGACAAAAATGTTTTTATTGTTGCACAAGCCAGTACCTGGATATTTCACGACTTTGGCAAACACTCTGGGTTCTCTATTATTTCATGTGATGTGTTCCAAAAACATCTTTGCACTTGTGTCACCTTCCGAAGACTGAGAAAAGGCATGAAGGACAATTTACAATATGTGCAAGATGAGACACAAAACAAACTGAGCCGTGAAAGAGCAGTAAAGCCATCCACAGCATTGATACGGAAGTATTGCTAGCTGTGGAACAGTGGTGCCTATACTATGAATAAATACTTTTACATTAAATATTTTATTATAGGTAAACTCTAAGTCAATTTAATTTAAATGAGGAGGAAGTTTCTTACTTGCAGTTGCTTTTCTAGTGTTTTTAACACATAAACGTATGTAAGTACAATCATTTATCTGTGACAAGACACTGCTGTAAAATATTTAGGTTTGAGCAAGAAGGAATTTTGGGTATTGTGTATCTCATTCTGTCATAATTTCTGTACTAGACCCACTGTATATGGGTACCATAAAAAAGGAAAGAGAAGATACCGAACCTGAAAATATATCATCAGGAAAGTGGTCTCCAAGTCAGAAGAGATTATTATGTTGGGTGAGAAAAGACAGAGGAGGAAGATGATGACACAAACTGTCAGATCAACTGTGTAAATAAAGAACTGAATAAATTTGTGTGTGTTTTAGTTTAGTTGTATTTTCTTATTTTTTTATTCAAACATTATCACTCATTTTACATCAAACGTCTCGTAACAAAGAACACCAGTGTTCATGGTAAAAGAATAGACTTAAAAAGGACTCTAGGACACTTTCATATTATCTGAATTTAACTTTATAACAATTTATAATATTTTCTTACATGTCTCAGACAAAAATAAATGAATTAGTGGCGCTATGGTGGCTCACCATGTAACATGTATTACTACCCCGGCAGCGACGGTTTGATTTCGACCTGAAGTCAATACCTCTCTCTCCCCTGTCGTTCCTATCCATTCTGTACTGTTGCTGTTGAATAAATGCAGAAATGTAAAAACATGAATTAAAAATAAATACATCTAATAAACCGAACATTATTAATATGTAGCACATACAACTGTGCATTGAGCTTAGAGAGTACTGCACATAAATGAGTTGAGTCAGATTGTTATGGAGGAGTTGTGTCAGTGCTGTAGAGGGTTGATTTCCACTCTGGCATCTGTTGATAGGTGGAATCAAATTGTGCGGAGAATGAAAGCAAACATGTATCGTCATAAAAAAATACTATCAAACCTTGTTAATGTAACACATTTCTGTCTGTCTTGCCACATTTATTTTGTTATCAATCATTTGTTTGGGATTACTTATTTAATTTGTGTAACTAATTACTGATATAATAAATAATTTACTACTTTAATTTACCTCTTCCTCTTAATTCCTTTTATCTGATTCAGTGGCTCTCAATAGTCCGCATGGTCCATACACACTCCATAAATTAAATAACACCACCACTGGTCTATTCTCAGTGCAGACAATTATGTTTAATGTAATTTGAATCCAAGCTAGCTGTGCTCCCTAAAGTTTAACACATGGCAAATGTTTAGCATGCTTTAAATATTATGCATAGGGAGAAATCAACAATTTACCAGTTATGAAAGTAACATATGGAACATTAACCAGCTTATAGCACAGTGGTGTTTTTTGACAGCCACTATACAGTGCTAAAAAAAATATATATATTAAAATCTGAGAACACCATTTATAATAAAAATATCTAGTTGAATTTTCAGACCTTTTAAACCGTGTCATGTTTCTGTAACTATGTCACAACATGATCTGAATCCTGTCATGACAGTTGCCACCCTCCGCTAATTCACAATCAGAGACCATTGGAGTTCTTCCAGAACATAAACAACAGGAAACAGAAACAGAGCAATGGACAAACAGTAGCTTAGAAATCAAACTGCGGCAGCCCCCATGTTGCAGAGTTCAGGCAGTCTGCCAGCCTTCTGAACTGATCCAAAGCTAACTTGAATTCCCAACCAGGGGTTTGTCTGGTGGAGGGGGCAGCAGGTTGCTATGTCGCTGTCTCGCAGCTGAGAAGGTGTTGAGGTGGGTATATGGTATAACACCAGCCCAGGCCTGCCTGGATGATTGCCACTACCGCACAGCAGCTCTCAGCATCTTCCAGCATCCCCTCTGCCGTAGCTGTCATACACAGCCACCTGGGGCTGCCATCTTGACTTGTTTTGACGAGGCTGGCTGAGTGGAAGGCGGGGCAGGGGCAGATGGTACTGTTTAACTGGCAGCGGTGACGTGGCTGGCATCGAGCCGGGCATTCCTGCGAGTCTCAGACAGCAGGAAGCCACCTTGACCCAGCCGGGCTGCCAGATCTTAATTCCCATCACCCCACTGGAGACAGAGGGACGCAGGTCATGCAGAACCAGGTCCGGTGAAGACAGCTCAGACAGCCTGGCCTCCCAGCAAGCCCCTAGGTCATTGGCTAGCACTTTGCAAAACACCCTATTAGGGAGAATTTTGTAAGTACAAGTACGGCAATGCCATACATGAAGGCACGGCACTGGAATGGCTAACTAAAAAACTAAATATTTTGTTTGTATTTTGTCCGAGTATAAAACCACAAAATTACATTGTGTACAAAGCCACCAGTCACTTTCAAATAAATAACAACCTTTCCTGTTATTTGCCTTCTGTAAATGCAGTTAATCTGTGTTACAAACAGGCAGGACAATATGGGTAGTTTCTCCCCTCTTGTGTCAATGTCTTGAGGATTTAATAAAAACAGCCCAATAAGGAGAAAAGGAGCACTCAATATCTAATACCTACCAACCCTACCAGATCTATTTCCTCACATTGGCCTTACAGTGACCTACTGGTCTATTCACATCATGCTGTGTTTTTCTTTCCATTTTCTGTCTTTTTGCTTGGGGTGAAGTGTAAGCCATAGCAGAGCCTTGTGTCAAACAGAAGATGGTGAAAACTGAAAAATAGGGATTAATGTGTTGAGTATATATAGGATTAGTGGAAAGCACATGGAAGCAAACGGCCTCAGGCTATGCAAGAGGAAGTGTAAAGCTGGTGTGGGTTTTTTCACACAGCAACGCCATTCACACCAGAGGCCAGAGAAATCCAGTTAGCCAGTAGACCAACTGTGAAGCCAAGAAAGGGTATGCCAATGTTTTACTCTCCACTGACATGACTTAATTAAAGTGCCATAGCCTTTCTTTAACTTCTTCAGATTTAATTGGATCATTAGCGGAACAGATTTAATTACAGCCACAGACGAATGGTTTGCATTAAATCTGCACCTGGAAAATTTGGTCAAATATCAAAAGCTGAACAAAAACTGAGCAGTTTGTCAGTGGGAGGTGATGCAATGGACTGGTTGTCATGTTTCAGTCCGAGTTTGTTTGAAGCTGTCAAATAAGAAGTATACTCAAACATGCATATTACCAACAAATTTGGATGCTTCAGACCAAATGATATCAGAATGGTTTTAATGATTAAAGGGGCAATATGTAGTTTTCAGCCACTAGGGGTGTGGTTTTCAGATTGCAATCTGGTGGTGTGCTTGTACGCATGCTCAAACTCGTTAGCGAGCTTAATGAGACACACAGAGACCAAAACACCTGGAGACAGCTTCACAAAACATGCTGGAAACTCAGGGAAACTCCCAATGCAACGTTACAGTAGTATTTTTTATCAGATTGAGGTTGAAATAATCCATGCTGGTTACGTGATAACATTATATATAGCTTTAGCTCCCCTGCCCCTTTCTAATAACTATTGGTGTATCTTTCACCAGATTTAGCACATCTAAATGTACTGGATGATAACGAAGCTGTTAGTGAGCTGGACAGCATATTATATAAGAGGGTGTTGCCACATTTTATAATAGTTAGACCGCAGTAACATTACTGTAGTGAATGAGTCATGCGCTGAGTTGTTGTTCTGTGCTAATTATGTTGCATTATTGTATATTATCTGGGTCCTATAAGTTACAGTAACTGAGACTGCTGAAAGAAACTATGTACCTGAGTATCAGTAAAACAACAATAAAACTAAGCAGATCCGTACATCCCTATAGGCCAGTATAAACAAAATCGTTCCACATTTGCTTTTTACTGTTACATAATTTCTTGTAGGCTAAAATCAACACTTTGACATAACACCGGTGCTACAAAGGACAGTAATATGGGTCGTGTTAGCTGGTGAAATAATGTGGAAAGCCATGCAGCTACAGGATCTTGCACCGGATAATGTTAGCAACTGCTCTGAGTTAGCCGGTAAGCTTATCAAGTTATCTAACTTGAGCCAGCTAGAGCCCATACTCAAAATATGTTTGGCAGTAAGTTAGTTTACCTGTCCAATAGGATTTTAAGCCAACTCTGGGTCGGTTTTGTCAGTTCCAAAACAAAATGGAGGTCTTTCCTTGACTTTAGCCTTCCTGATGTTGACAGTGTTTTCACCCAAAGTTGATCTTGTGATTCTCGTTTGGCCTTACGGCTCCAGCATATACAACTTTATTGTTGTTTACTGTTACATGGAGTTTGTGTTGGAGTCTTAGGTGTACTAGGAGTTGGATATTATTTAATTGTAACAGACTCCATCTCTATCTCATAGCTGCAGTTGTTGCTGTGTGTTTGGTACAGAAGAAGAACGCAACAGGCTTCGGGTGTGCGTAAATGGATCCTGGCAAATTAATCATTTTAATGTGAGATTACAACCCCTTCACACACAGGCAATAAAAAAGTGATTGCTTTCATTAAAAAAAAACTACATATAGCCCCTTTAATGGACTAACAGATTCAAATACATTGATGCACAACCACAGATACACTGAATACTGCATGGGAAAAAAATACAGCTGTTAAGTAAATCTCTCCCCTGATTTCTCAATGATGTACGTACTGTACATAAGTGCGTACATCAGTAAGCATCAATATGCTGCATTTGAATGGTGGTGCAATCACGTAGCTTAGATAATAGCAAATTAACTACATCAAGTGATTCATAATTTCGACCGTATGACCTGCTGCTGTCCTGCAAGTTCAGTAGATTCCCCAATCCCTGTTAACATGTTCGTGATAAATTGATCATTCTTAGGGACTGACTAAAAAGTTGCGCAGTGTATCACTAAACATGTGATACTTTTATAATTTATTAAAAAAGTAAAAAATATCAAATAATAATTGTTGATCAATACAGTCATATCTAATCCACTTTGAATTGTATTGCCATTGTATTGTACAGTAGCACATGTGCGTGCATTGGTTTTGGATCAATTATGGATTGTGTGTTTAGATTGAACTGTCTGGACACACACTGCAGCTTAAAAAACAGAAACCACGAGGAAATTAAATTAAAAAGCTCTGATGTGGACAGTGATAATGACATCAGAGTGTGAGTGTGTGCAGCACAGTACACTCATGGTGACATTTATGAGAGAAGGCTCGACTGATTATCAAAGGGTTCAGTGAGTCTTAAGCTGCGATTGCTAACATCACTTCAGAGACATTTGGAGAGAGGCAGGGAGTTAGCACCTCTGAAAATTATCACTCACTCGAGCTGTCTCATCTCTGTGGCTGGGATATGAGGCTCAAACACAGTGAAATGTACCAGCTACTTTCAAGATCAATAGCCATCAAGACTGTAAAACCATTTAATGTGGAGTCTCAATATTCCATACACGCTCTGCTGGTGTTGAGGGCATGCTTCATTTGATCGCATTTTAAATATTGTCATGAAAATAACACACACTGTGTGTTATTTTCATGACAAACTTCCCCTAATCAAAGTTAAATAAACTGCAGAAGCACACTCTGAAATTATATGTTACCCCACAGTGTTCTAGTACAAATTAGAGCTAAATGGTTTGAGGAAAATATAATTGTGATTTTTCTGACCAATATTGCAATTGTAGTTTAAATTATGATTATTTTCAAGAAATTTAATAACAGGCCTGTATTATATATGTTTGGACCAAGCCTAATCACAATCTATCTTGTTACCTCTTGTTGCTAGCCTCTTTTTTTAAACCGGTCAGTTAGAGAAAAGTGAAACCTTGATTAGAGAATTGTCTAGTGAATAATTGACAAATTTAGACTATGTATAAAAGTCCATTACACTTGTGGTACTTGACATCAATTAATAATTATTCAAACATACAGTACAAATCACATTTTCAAGTGGAATTATAGTAATAACATCTATATAGTTTCCCTTTTGTAATAATGACAAACTAGTAGTAGTTTGACAATTTTTTTTGATGTTGATGATGATGAAGCTATCATCAATGTTAAACCCATAGGTGTCATTTACACTGGGGATGTCACCACCACATTTTGAAATGGTTGATTTTGTCCCTATCACTTTTTTAAAAACATTTGTTAAAATAGTTTGGACCAAGAAATGTTAACTAACAAATGAAAATGCTTTGAAATGTTTATCTGCACAATAAGAAAGATAAAATGCATTTTTTTCCCTTCATATAAAAAAAGGCCTTTCCACTGTAAATTGGAGCAGAAAATGTCACCAGAATGCAGGAAATTACAAGTTTAATGCACAAAATCTTCTGGGGGAGAACCCCTAGACCCCATTCTCGATTATTTCATCATAAAACATTTCTTCAAAATAGAGCTAAAAATCTTCTCATCTTGTTTTCATACATCGTCACGTCTCATGACCCAAATGTATCATCATGCTCCTAATCTGAGCCTTTTTGTCCCCACCACTTTTCACTACAAAGTGACACCCTTGGTTAAAGCCCCACAGACTGACAGGATGAGCTACCTAACAGCTACCTCAGTTCAGAGGTCGTGATTTTGGCTTGAAACAATTAATCTTTCAGCCAAGTACAAATAAGATGATGATTAATAGATTGCAATTGCTATTCATGACATTCGGGGACTACATTCTTTTTTTTCACAATGTTTTATTAAAGCTGAAATTTGTGATTCTGTCAGTCTTCTTTAACAGAGAAGTGTGGAAATGGAAACAGACTACTCCACCTCTCCAAACAGCCATCTTATCAGCAGCCCCGGATACACAAGAGGGGAAAAAAACTTATTTCCTTTTTCACATTATCAAAGTCAGTCTCCTCTATCTGTCTCTGTCACAGGGAAATCAGCCCACTGTCACGCTCTCACGGCACCACGCAGCATCAGTATATGAGTGGCCGGAGGCTCCATCCAGAGGCCAGGCGGCGGAGCCACAGGGCTGGGGAGAAGGGGCCAGATCCTCTCCCCCCTGTGGCACAGTAAATAGCAAGCTGAAATCCTCATCCACTTGTCCAAACACATCTGAGGGTTTCTCGCCAGTGTCATTTGATTGACAGCGCCTGTGTCGGAGGGCTTGGCGCTGTGTACATCGAATGTCAGACTTCAGCCAGACAACTGTCTGTCAGTGCACAGGTTGCAGAGTGAGTGGCGAGTGCTGTGGGAGGGTGGAAGCAAGCGGAGGGGAAGGAGGCCGGGGTAAAGTGCTGTCTCAGGAATCAGAGAACCTCATCTGGCCTGCGGGATTTGGCTGCCTCAGAGAAGAGCCGCTGCTGCTGCTGCTGCTGCTCCTCCAGCTTTTAGTTTCAGGCACTGACACACAGTTAACACTGTGAGAGTGGAGCATGATGACACTGCATGTTCAACCCCTGCACTGCAACTTGAAAGCACTCCAGCATCTTGGCTAAGAGGACGGAGCGCCGCAAAGAAGCTCCTGCACACCGCCTAAAACCAATCCTTCACCAAGATGAAAGCAACTATTTTTAGCTACTCTGTCAGCTTAGGTAAAGAAAATGTTGTCTTGCCTCGATCATTTTTTCCCCCCCTTTGGTTGTTCAACGCTCAAGAGATCTAAAGCGCTGTCAGAAAAGCAAAAGCAGCAAGGTGAGGATGCAGTGAACTGTTGGTGGGAGGTTTGAACTTGAGGCGGTAGGAAAAAGCTCAGTGTTACAAACGTTATCGATCCAGTCAGGCCAGATGACATGGAGTCCCTTGAGACTGAATGTCCTGTACTTCAGATTAAGTGACGCCATTATTCCTGTGGCTCACCACGACCCACAACCACCCACCGCCGTCTCAGGACCAGCACAGCCGTCATAAAGCATTAGGCTCTGTTAGAGTGCTGTGATTATGGATGTAAAGATCGCCCGCACAGCCAGGCTACTCTCCGTCTGTTTCTCCCTTAGTAGTGCTTCCACACCTAATTTCTCTGTCTCTTGCGTTGTTATCTACCTGTTGACTATGTCTCACAGTTTGTGTTTCAGAATCTTGTCTTTACCAACCAATTTTTCTCTTTTTCACTTAGTTTTCAAGCTTTGTTTGAGCCAGCCGGGCATTTCATAGCTATGGATCACTCCCACATCAATTTGTTTGGACGTTGACTGAGTGTAGCAAGAAAAGTAATTAAGACCCTAAAGAAACACTAAGGCAACACACACACAGAGAAACACACACACACACACACATACTAGCAGCTCACTTCCATCTAGCAATTTAGCCTTAAAGATGAATTAAGTGATTTTGGACTCAGAAACCCAAACCTAAAGCAATTTGGATCTTTTTTCTCTAGGTCTGGATATCATTTCTATTGACTTTCATAACAATGTGCTCACCAAAATAGTTGCTGAAAAACATGGTCATTCAGGTTTTAATTAACCCCACAGGTTAGCCAAATGTATTCATCATGGTTGTGCTCACTTTCAAAATGAAGTTAAATATGTTGCTTTAAAGTTAGCTGCCTTAAAACATTTTCATCTGAAAACTTTTTAGCATGTTTTAGCAATGTTGTGTTCTCGGATCTCAGCTTTTACTTTGGTGAGTACGGTGTTATCATATCCAATAGAAAGGGTGGTCAAACCTACAAAATAAAATCCAATTTGTAAAAACACAAAAAATATCCATCTGCAAATTATGGGAAATAGTTGTCTATTTAGACATGCATTCAAAACATAATATAATAGGGATCCCATTGGAGTTTAACTTGCTCCACAACAAGGCCTGGAATTTCATCATTTTACAGGCAGGGACACTTGGCCTTTGTTGTTGTCAGTTTTTGAGCGCACAAAGGCCAAATGCCAGGGCAGCAAGGCCATCAAATAAACAGTGATTTTACAGTACAATGATTTTAAGTTCACAGAAATTACAAAATTATCTTAAGACTGAAAGATGATTTTGTGATATCTTTAAGCTTGTAAATAATCATAACCATTCAGTCTATATAATGATTTCATACTAAATGGTGAATTGCAATATGTATGTTTTTTGTATTTATTTGAATGGCCAGGATGATTTTTTATTTGTTAACAACAATTTGAGGCACCAAGACCACTGTGGCTAAAGGGCACATCATTTTTTGAGTTGCCTTACTGAGGAGGCACGGCAGGCATGGCTGTCAGGGTCACAACGTAAACATTTTAACTTTGGTTTGTCTAAAGTCAAAGAAAGCAGGAAGAAGCCCTTTGTACAAAAAGCAGCCTTATTACAGAACGTTGGTTTGCAAGAATTTGTTGTTACAGTGGATCACAAACACATATCAAGTCAGACTATGAATATGTGTTAAAAAAAATCTTACCTCATTCCATAGATACATGCAACCAGTATAGACCTAGAGCATGGACTGATGCATTCCATTCACAACCAGCGAGTGTGCCAGTGGCCATGGCAGATAGCCGGCCAGTGAGCAGTGGAGCGTTCGTCCCTGCAGTCCACACAGCCAGCAGATACTATGCTCCATGACACCACTCTCAGACGGTGGCAAGCCTCCGTGTTTATGTTTACAGTGGGATTAGCCACACGCACATCCAAGCACCCAAGCATGAGCATGGAATGTAAATTTGAACTCAGTATAAATTTATGAATGTGCTGATTCAATTTGAACTGCTTGTTTGCTCTCCACAACCTCCACGTCTGGGAAATAAACCTTGCTACATGTCCTGTTTAAGTGGCGCATCTAATGCGTTCTCCTCTGTTGTTGGGTTACAGGTTTTTTTCATGAAAAAGTCACTTTTTAACCGTACTGGAAAAATCCATTCCCCCCACTCCAAAATCCCAACTAGAGAACCAACCAGTCTGTATTATCAAACATCAGTGTGATTCACCTACTGTACCAACACAGCAGCTGGCACAGCAACAACACGTCCCATGGTGCGTTTCTTACACTAAAGAGTGTTCTCATATGGTGCATTGTGGGCGGTGAGGTTTTTTAAAAATGGCGGGGGCGATCTACTACAATCTCTAACGTTAGAGGGAGATCCTGAAGTACCCTTCATCTCCCCATCAGCTATCTCCCTCAGTCACATGGCTTCAGCCCTGGCCGAGCAGAGCAGCAGGCCGGCCTGTGGGAGGGAATCAGGACCACGCAACCTTTGCCCGCAGAGCAACGCCAACTTCCAATTTAACACACTCGTTAGAGTGTGATCTCAGCTGAATTGCTGTCGATTCAAGGATGGATTCTG
The DNA here is from genome assembly GCA_024633595.2 of Lepomis macrochirus. NCBI lineage: Eukaryota > Metazoa > Chordata > Actinopteri > Centrarchiformes > Centrarchidae > Lepomis > Lepomis macrochirus. Next base: position 9,320,079 of record JALXJV020000006.1, on the reverse strand, counting down.
CAATGTAGTGTGTGCATCCAGTGTCTGTATATATAGCATGCCCCCAGCTTAATAATGCATATTATCTGATGGAAATGAAGTTTACGGAATGAACAGTGTTGGTCTCCAAAGGCTACAGCCTGAGTGTAGGAGGAAGTCCTCCTCCAGAGCGATGCTAAATTGAGAAAGGACAGGATGGGGAGAAATAAACAGCCGTTGTGCATTTCTTAAAGAATCAAAAGTCATGCAATGACTCCCACAGAAGCAGAACATTCAAGGTAGCCCACATTACTGAATTCACTTTTACAGCTTTGCAAACACAGCTGAATTTTTTTTATTTTTTTCTATACTGTACCACTAAATTTTACAAATCCAAACACAAATGGAAATATTTTCCTCTTGGGAAGATATTAGTAGAATAGTAGTAATCGTAGTAGCTATTTTGATTTCAGGAATTGTAATTACCTTTGTTAAACAGACCTTAATATGTGATATGTATCCAAAAAGATCACCAGTTTAAACTGATAAAACTAGACTTAGGTCTGGCTTGCTTCAAAAGCTTTAACAGAGTTTCATAAGCAGGCATAACAAAGCTTTTCATATCTACAATCATACATTGTAAATGAAAGTAAACACTCCAATATACCCAGTGACAGATTGAAACAGCTCTAGTAATAGCAGGTACATTATTTGTTAATAAAGGCTCTGAAGCCGTTACTATTTTTTTCTTTTACCAGATAAGTAATTTATTTTTTCCAGAAAGGTAAGCTCAGCATGATGCTGTTTCTTAACAGCACCCTACTTCATATTCATGCTGTTATATACACTCACCCTAAGAGCTCCTCAGTACAACTGAGCATCTCTAATGAAGCACTTGCGTAGGTTAATGTCTCATTACTTCCTCACAAATTTCAACAGCTTGTCTGTGTTTGAAAATGGCAACTCTCCAGAATGGTTTCAGTACACTTTTCTAACTCCTGGCACTTTTGCCACTGCAACTTTTTTCACACAACAGTCAATAGGGATGTGTTCTTATGAGCATCAGATTTGAAACAGGTAAACTAGTTCGTCTTGCTTTCGAGACCAGGTAAAAGAGAAATTCATCTCTACACTAGTCAGGGTAGCATCATGGTTGCAGAATTCATCTCATAGAAAACAGGTCTCAAGATCAGAACCTTCAGCTGCCAATAAGTCAAGACAGAAAGCAGTGTGTTCGGTTAAGATGACCTCTAGCATCACACTGCACCCTTCCTGCTTTCTCTGGGTTAGAGCGTCAGCTAACTGCCTTGAGTATGAATGTAAGATGCTTGACAGTATTTCAGGGTTTAGCATTCATTTACACCTTGGAGGTCACCACTCTATTTTTTTGTGCCTGCAGAGGCACCAGGCGGAACACTGTAGAGACTGCAGGTGTCATCTGGATAACCATTTCATCTTGCATTCAGCCACTGCCTGAAGTGAAAAGGCTACCTGAAGACCTGAAGGAGTAACTCTTTCAAAAAGACATAGAAAGGCAGGAAGGAAAGACTACTATTTTAAAGAAATGCAGAGGAGAAACTAGAGAGCTTAAAAGCCTGGACAAGGTAAACACAGAATAATCAGACTTCTAATTAAAGGTGCTCTCAGGCTAGCCGACCAGCTGACCCGAGTATGAAAGTGACATTTAGGAATAAAAAAAAATTAAATAAAAAAAAAAAACCTTGTAGCCGGGAAGATTTAATGAGAGAGAGTCTCTCCACTTCCCTCTCCCTGTGGGGAGTGACCTTTACGACTCCCTGGTGACAACGCTCCCTCCAGATTTATTGGGCCTCTCCCTCGGCCGCACTGGAATAAAGAGAAGAGTTGCCTCACCATCCAGACGCTGACCTTTAATTTGACACAGGCGGGGACAAGCAAGGTGCATGAAGCCTGGCCGGCCAGCAGCATCAAACAGAAAACTGGACCAGCAGTGGCAGAAATGAGTTGAAAGCCTAAGACCTTGTAGTGGCGCCTTTGTTGATAGACTTCATTTCCACCTGGTGCTTTGTGTGCAGAATAAATGTGTGTGAGATGAATGTCATAGTAGCAGAGCGAGAACACTGGGTATTCACGACCAGACACATTGAGGGATCAAAGGGAGCAGCAGAACAGGAAGTGATTGTTGAAAGAACACTGACAGGTCTCCACCTAAGCTAGCAGTCAACTATTGTCTTCAAGTGTTAATCAGAGGTAGTCACCCTGCCTATGTCACACATAAGTCTAAAATATTGAAGGAATATGTGGGAAAATAAACTAATTATCTTTCTTACAGAGAGTTACATGAGAAGACTGATAGCGCTCTCATACACCAAATATGGAGACGCCAGTTAGCTTGACTTAACATAGAGACTGGAAACGGGGAAAACAGCTAGCTTAGCTCAGTTCAAAGGGCAAAAATACACACCTAACCTGCAATCTCACAGAGACTTCAGGAAGTCACTACTCCTGTAAATAGCTCCAGCATGCAACTCCCCATAAAATCACAAACCATTGTGTTTTGAGCACGAAAGGTCCTGGTGGGTGGATTTTTTTTAACCATTGGTAATAGACAGGCAATTTTTTTTAGCTTACAGATATGAGAGTGGTATCAATCTTCTCATCTAATTCTGTTCCGGAAAACTATTAACATACTGGCCCACATATAAGGAAAAAATGTTTTCTAAGATTTTTTTAGGCCAATACAGTATTTCTTTAAGGTCCAAGCAACAATTGGGCTACCAGTCCCAGTAAAGTGAGTCAGGTCATGCAAAAGGTCAGCGGTCAAGCACATATACAATTATGACAGGAATAAATATTTGTGGATGCATGTCCTCACCCAAAGCCTCAGTAAAGGTGGTGCATTTTAAACTGCTGGGACATAATCCTACATTTTATGACCATTTTTGCAATGGCATGTCTCCTCTGCCTGCCTCATCAAGCAAAGCAAGGGCATATCACCACTTCTATGAAGCCTGTTACTGTGCGAGTGTGGGAGAGACCCACAAGGAGCAGGAGCCATAAACAATAATGATTTAATAATAATGAAGCTAACCCACTACAATTACATTGCCATGCTTAGAGAACACAATTAATTTGTGTGAAATAAATCTCCATAACAGCAATACACAAAATGATACCCTTTACTTTCATTGGCATGGTGGCAATGTGTGTGTGTGTGTGTGTGTGTGTGTGTGTGTGTGTGTGTGTGTGTGTGTGTGTGTGTGTGTGTGTGTGTGTGTGTGTGAGAAAGATATTAAAGCTTTGATACACTTACTATTATCTAAAGACATTTCATATTTCAAGTGATAACTACAGTTGAGCTCAGGCTACAAACATCTGCTGAAAACCACTATGTATTGCGTAATTTATTTTTCCTTTAATTGTAAATTGATTTGTTCTATGTTGAATTTGTTGTACACTGCTGTATGTGATGCAAATTTTTATAATGCTTGTCTATATTTTACATTTATTGCTGTAAAGCACTTTCTTACCTGTATTGAAGAGTGGTATACAAATTATTATTATTATTATTATTATTATTATTATTATTATTATTATTATTATTATTATTATTATTATTATTATTATTATCATCATCATTATTATTATTATTATTATTATTATTAAGGTACTGGTTAGAGGGGATTTGGAGTAACAGATACTCTTCTGTGTTACTGATTAAGTATCACAATAGTGAGTCTGGTTTTTACCTTTCTGTTATGCTGGTAGGGGACAATTGGGTAGTTAACTCAGTGAGCCGGTCGTTATCAGTTATTTCAGATCATTTAACTGAATGTGATATTATGTAAGTTAACAGCAATATTTTTTTAAGCGACTAAAAGCCATCTCTTAATGTCTGTTTAATCGCTTCAATGAGCAGCATTGTGATTTAGCAGCATGGGTTTCATTCCTGTCATGTCAGTACAGCTATTTGAATAGAACTGTACTAAATAGAGAAACAGGGGGTGGGAAAGAGAAAGACTACTACTTTTAATCAAAAATGATAAACAACCACATTAAGGAGATTTTACACCTACTCAATTACACTAAACTCAGACAATTATGCTTGTCTAAACCCTTCACCTGGCCCAGGCCACAGGAGCAGTGATGCAGTAAGCCAGTGTATCCAGTCCAGCTCTCAATAATAATGAGTTCAACGGCACAACTTACAAAATCATAAAAGCATTCCTTACATTAGAGGCGGACCTTATGTCTACATACTAATAATAATAATTTTCTTTATTGGTGCTTTGAAATAAATTTACAGCACACCGCTCTATAAACTGAAGTACATATCACATAATAAAATATCTTTTTTATAATGTTCCCATTAAACTGAAGCCTGCAGATAACAAAGAGCTATGACTGAAGTCCACAGAAATGTGAATTATTTTATTTTGGTGTGAAATTAAGATGTGAAAATAAGATGTGAAGCTGTCATGGGGAGAATTGTTCCTTGTTGTCTAATTGCTGTGGTCCAGGAAGCAGAGTTTAGACATGCATGAAATAAAATAAGGAGTAGAGACAAGACAGCCATTGCTGTAACTGTGGCAGTATGGACTATGGTCATTTACTGCAAAAAGACTGCACAAAATATTACTGGTTGGTCCTTTAATGTCCCTTTATAGCACTTAGGAGGTTCAAGGCTGTTTCATCTGTTTCTCCAGCCACAACAATTGGTGAGATGGGATTTGCTGCTGAGTCACTGATGCCACTGAGACAAACACGGTAATATATATACTTGATGAGTGGCCTTTTCTTAGACAGATATTCCACGGAAACGTTTTTAAATTGCCTGACTAGAGAAAAGTTTTTGTATTAATATTAATAAAATGACTTAGTTGCAAACTTTGAGAAATCATTTCCGTTTGTGTATTAAGTTAGCAATGCACATTTTGATGACCCTACTGAGCCAAAATTAGACAGTTTACTCATGTTCAAACAAGATGTAACACTTCTCAACTCGGACACAGACCTCTCAGAAAAAAGAATACAGTGAACTCAGAGCCTTCAGAGCCAACTTGAATACTGACTGACATTTCAAAAGGTTTTACTTTTTTGGTCTGTTTTATGTATTCGCACATTATGTAAGGAATAATACCACCTAATGTGAAAGGGATGTATAAACTTTGAGGTTATTATCCCATTTACACCATGGTCACTTGTCAATAAAATGAAATCAAATTAAAAAATATAATTTCCTCATATAACTTCTTTGTTTAAAACACCAGGAAATATAGTTTCTGGGCCTCAGACTTCCTGCCACGAACTGTATTTGGTTCTTTATGGTACATCTGTGGTACAATTAAGAACTAAATGCCCTTGATGCCATTAAGAACATTTGCTAACATATGCCAGCCTGCACAACAACAGCATTGTACAGTGGTGGAGAGGAGTCTGTGGGATAGTGTATGACTCCAGCAATTCCCTTGTTTCCATTTATGAGGTGAGAGTGAGACTCAGAGTTGGCCACAGATATAATATTGTTTTTTAGTGTGCACATGGAAAAAAGTAATATATAAATAGTTATTTCCCTCATTACATGTTATTTCCTGCCTGTCTCTTTCTATGGTGTTTATTGGCTGGTTAACTGTGGTCTTAGAATCTCAGCATGCAACACTAATTGTACATCATTCGTCAGAGAAGCATCAGCTTCAGGTGTTTAAGAGTGGAATATATATATTTGTTGATTTCCTGTTTGCATCTTGCACAAACACATTAATTCAGAGTGTTGCTCAAATATTTGTATCATGAGTGTATGTTACACAGATTTCATGCTGGAGAGTTAATCACATCTGCAGCTTTGTATTGCCTTGCTCAATGTATATTTAACTTCATGTCATTCGACTGATGCTCTCATCTGTGTTGTCCCAAAATTAGAGGATTGTCTTACTCAAGGACACATCAGCAGGATATAGGGTTATTGAATATATTGGCTGCACATCCCTTGTGCACCAACATCCTCCTGATCACAACAAAGTACTCTCTCAGGATATGGTATATTGTAATTAGGTTTATTTTGGGCTCAAATAAAATGTTGTAGTCCCATAGAGGTCACCTCATAATGACAGCACTGATGCTTTGACAAGAGCCGTTAGGAAAATAAATGAGACTACAAAAAAGGATATTAAATATAGCTGAGTTCATTTCTAATGAACCAGGCACATATTTTACTCCGAATATCCGGCCTGGTAGAGCTTGTAAACTGACTGTACTTTTGTTTGTTGGTTTGTTTGTTTGGACATCTGTTAGGCTGATTGCTGTGGTGTGTTTTACACAGCTTCTGTTTTTACATTGGTGTTTTAATATTTATTGTTAAGGTTAAGGGTGTAACCTAATTGCACGCAAACCTGATCTCTTTTTGTTTTTTTTAATTCTCTTAACTTAACTTATAGAAATTACAAATATGTATTGCAGATATGTGCAAAAAAGACGATCTTTAGCACAAAGTTATATTAAGCATTCACTAGTTTCCTACTAACCCAACTAGCTTATTGTGTGTTGCAGCAGTACATTAGCTTGATATTTATATGGTCAAAAAATTGCAAGAGCTCTGATGTTTAACTTATCAGTACAATGATGCAGGTTATTAAGTTTTAACATTATCTGCAGTTGCCACAAACAATCAGTAAACTAGACCCAAAAAACATATTAGTTTTTCGGTCTGGAAACATTTACAACATTAAAAAAGAATTAAAATAGGCTACAACAAATGAAAATTATAACATAAGTTTGAATAATCAGCTTGTGGCACAATAATAAGCCCATGTCTTGGGAAACAGGGCTCTGTGAAATGGCGTAACTAACAAGATAAGTCTCCCCTGTGAAGAAATGTTGGACTGACACACATTTTGAACGGCCACACTCAAACAACTTCTGTTATGATATTGTTATAAATAAAACACAAACACCAACACATTCTGACCAGTCACCATGACTGAATTATAACAGTAACATGACTGATCCCAGAGCTGTGTGGGACAACTCATCTAATTAGCACCACTGTGTAAATAGCATTCATGTTTGTCAGACTGCTGTATTAGAAAGTCTCTCATTTTCTTCCAGCTCTGGCAGTATTTCACGCTGTGTGTTATAAAACAGAACAGGTATTTGCCAAAATGTCACCCAGAAGGTGATTACAAGCAGCAGATGTCAATGTACATAACGCAGTGTAGACAGGAAGTTAAAAGACTAAATTACCAAGTCAGTGCACTTCCTTGTTGCTGAAATGCATAAGGTCAATATAAATAACTGACAGTTACTTGACAGATCAAGTGTAACTGACTGTTCAGTAAGCACCACTCACTTAGTTACGGTTGCTAACACAGTCAATGATAACAGAGGAGATTTAAGGCTCGTGCAGACTACGCAACTTTAAGCGTCGGCAGATCGCAGTGCTGTTCAGACTACACAACTTGCCGTCTTGTGTGGGAGTCTTGAAATCGTTGTGGCGTTCACACTACGTGACTGATCGGTGACAGAGGGGTCACACACTACACGAGCTGACAGACCGATGAAAACATACGTGAAATGTGAAACGGGAAATGACGCGAACCTAAAACAGCTGTTTGTTGTTATAAAGATAGCAATTATAAAGACAAAGTAAATTTCATTTCTTGCTATTTCATTGCAGTTTCTGTCCAACAGCTCCAACTGTTGCTAGCAGTTTTTATCAGCTGTTGCCTGCCAGCTAATGAAACATTAAACGTCAGCTTCATGAGTTGGTTCAAAAGAAGTTGTCTCGAGCCGACTTTTTAATGTATAAAGCTTTAAATTAAAAACTCTACACAGTGATCTTAAATATCCCCTCATAGCTACATGCATGCCTGTTTTAGCTGCTTGCCTTGGACAAGTTAATGTTATATGTTTTATATTTTCAAACAGTAAGCCCAGTTTAAATATTAAAAGGGAAAAAGGCTTTGAGGATGAGGACTAACTGATGCGATTGATGAACGTAATGCTATCTCAGGTAATGAGTTAAGCGGGTTGCAAATCTGCAAATCTAGTACAGTAAGACAGCGCTTCAAACATACAAACTAATTCACACACAGAGTACAACAATTTTAAATGAAAACTGTAAAACTGGGACGGGTGGTTTTTGGCCTGAAGAGAAAAACTTCAATTCTCCCCACAGAGGAGCATCATGATGGCGCTGGCTTTGAGCAGACCTGTCTGACACAGACATCAATGAGGTCGGCCTTGTGAGGCTAAACTTAGGCATAATAATTAATCTTCTTTGACATCATCATCCTCAGTGTCACCTAGCAACCATCTATCTGCATTAATGAGAGCACAAAAAAGGCCTGTCATGGACTGCCTAGGGTGGGGCTTTCACTGGTTTCAATGCAAATGCCACCATGTTGGAGTAGTGAAGTGGATGTTAAATCCACTGAAACCCACTTGATCTATCTTCTCTATTTGTAAGCATTACAATTTTGTTATAACATTTTAGCCCTAATATAAAGTGAATTTCAAAGTACATATAGTGTGGGATCTATAAAGGGAGATTTACATAAGATGCACTAGTTTGACTCACTAACTGAGGGTCTGACTTCACACTCTCATTTACCATTCCACCAGGTGAGAACAAAACGGAAAAAAGCATCATCACCCACTCACTCGATTGTTTTCTTAAATGTTTTACATATTTTTTTAAGTCCCCTGCAGCGATTATGTTTGGTACGAGGGAGCGAGGAAGAGGTGAGAGGATAGCAATCATTTATTTGTTTTCAGCCGTGTGTTAGTAAATCCGCCTTCTGGAGTGAAAATTAAAGTGAAGGAGGATTTAAATAACGTTCATTAAATGTTGATGAGCTCGATTAGCTCTACCAATCACTTAGCCAGATAGAAAAAGACAAGCAATTGCAACTTTTTAAAAGAAGTCTCACTCAGGAACATACACACATACGCAGGTGCCCAAAATCTACTCCAAACACAACATACGTTTGATAATCAAACTAGTCTCCCTAACAGACAAGATTAAGTTCTCAAATGGCAAATACTTATTTACTTTAGCATCCACATTATGCCCCCCCCTACACACACAGAGTGAGGGAGGCACAGATTCAAGCCTAATAGCAGTAATCCACAGGAGTAAAGAGAGACCAAACTGCCTCTCAACTGACAACTGGAAATTGCAAATGGCAATGTGTTCAGGTGAAAGACTGTGACTGAGTTCCTCACCGTGTTTACTCCTGGAAAATTGGGGAATAACAGGCTGTCATATGGTTTGACACATCAGCCTTTGTTAAAGAAATTACCTTGTTCTTCGCACAGCTCTCTGACGCTCAGCCTCCTGGACAAATTGTCCATTTGGCGAGTGCAGACTAAATGGAACTACGTCTTTGGCATGTTACTCTGCCGAAGCACAAAGAACCGGGGCAGATAGGAATCCAATTATCCAAGGCAAATAATGGATGTCTCATTTAAGATGTGCAGCTGTTGCAACAGTAATGGCAGTGCCACAATTTTCCTGTCTCTATCAACTGCATCATCTTCTGCTCAACACTAACTCATGTATAGTCATATACTACAAGCTGTCAGGCATTACTGATCATAATAAATCCTTTGAAGGCACGGGAAACATGGTTGTCAAAAATAGAATATTTACTCACATGTAGCGTAGGTGTGGATTCTGAGCGAAAGCTCGGGCCTGGATCACCTTCAGGTTGCAATTCATGATAGTTCTGAAATGATAAAATACAGATGAAACTGTGAAGAAATCACGAAAACAAAGACATCTCTGTTCTTCCTAGCGTGGGCACATAAAAACACATGCACACAGAATCACAGTGTTATGCTCATGTAACTATCCTGCCTTATTTTGGTGCTTGGAAGCCTCACAAGAGTTCACTCTCAAATGTGTTACTTTTTCAGTTTGAAAATGTGTAGTCATGTGAATAAACTGAACAATTTTAAATACACAGAATAGTGGTTTTATAGCAGCTGAAGAGTTCCTTGTCTATAGTCCAATTATTGAAATGGAAATTCACTTTGACCACTTCGATGAGAGATTTGTGAACGTGTGTGTCTTTATTGTGAAGCGAGTGAAACCTCTGATTAGTGCAAGCATTCTAACACATTTCCTCATTGTGTCAACTTGTATGGAGCAAAAAAAAAAAAAACTGTGAAATTAAACTAATCCTCATTTTGCTAGGGGCCCCATGGAATCCTCTCAAGGAGTCCTGGAATTCCCAGCTCCCCAGTTTGGGAACCACTGTTCTGGGCTACAATGGTAATGACTTCTAATCTTGTAATCACAGATGTCTCTCTCCGAAGAAGTCATTGACATCATCAGTGAGCGCCTCATAACGCAGTGTGCTGATTATACCCAGCTGTTGGTGCCAATTACCTTCTAGAAATCTGATCGCGCCTCTGTGGTGTTTGACTGGAATGTGGCATTTCATCACCCAAAAATTTACAAAGTGGGGCACCGGGACATCTAAGGTCCTTAAGAGGGATTTTGTGGCCCTTGGGCCCTGGAACAGTCCAGTGTTCTCCCAAAAAAATTTACAACAATAATTTCACAATTACTTCACTTCCTAGAAATTAACACAATAATGTAAAAGGATCCCAGCAGTAATAACAGTTATTCTGAACACAATCGTGTCTATAAACAGCAGTCATTTGATGTTTGCTGCATTTGATGTGTTTTAAACAAGCCGGAAAGCTTTAAACACATTTGACTAAAAGAACAGAAACAATACAGGATTTTTAAAATCCTTTTGTCAACCGAATGAGCGGCCACAGCACTTCACCAAAGAACATCTTTACTTGAGGGGTGCTTTTGAACTACCTTTAAAATCTTCTTTTCTTCTTTACATGCATTGGTTTTATTAAAGAAAATAGATAACAGTCAAGACAAGATAAAAAGCGACCGTGTAAGGCCAAAATTGGGGTTGATGCCAAGTGGCAACTAAAATAAATGTTTCCAGTTGCCATCTAACTTAAAATAAATGCACACAGTTGAGTACATATGTTGGTACAATGATGCACCAAAATAACAGGGATCATGCTGGCTAAGGTCCATGTATTACAGCTCCATTGCTGAACGGCAACTATTAAAAAGATAGCCTCACTGGTGCACTGAGTGACTTGTTCCTTCATTACCGCAAACGCACACTGTAGTTTATTTTGACTCAATCCCAGATGCAGCATCCTACTGCTCTATGTACTCATTAGTGCATCAAATGTGTATTAATCCACAGCTGAAAACAGTCTGAAACTAATGCTGTTTTATGTAATGTTTGCCAAGAACTACTTTTTTTAAGAGAAAGGATTTAGCCTTTTTAAAAATGAAAAAATGAAAATACAAATTTGTGACCTGACCTGAGTAGGAACCAGTGGGTTTGGGGCTAAGAACCACAGAGAGGCTGGTGAAGTCAGAAAGTGAGACGGGACTAACCACAGACAGTATATAAGAAGGGAGTAACAGACTGTTGGTTTTGTTTTTTTTCATGGGCTTTGTTGACAACAACAAAAGTATACAATATAACCAGCCTTAGCATTTAAAGTACCTACAGTAAATAGCATGAAACAACTGCTCATGTTACAACAGATACAGCAGTCTGTACACTATTTTTAGTGTTTGTTAATGCTACAGTTGTAGAAAGGGGAAACAGTTGGAGAATTCAGGCAGCTTTTTATACTGTAAAGTTATACAACATATTCAACAAGCCATTTTTTAAATTAAACTGTATCTTTTTGCATTTTATTCAAATAAAGGTGAATGAGGTAAAATGTAAAATGAAGTGATGGAAGGTTTGCTAGAGTAAGCTTTTTCTCACTCATCCCTCCATACTGTGATACAGCCCCACAAGGCATCAGCACACAAGGTAACAGCCTTCCCTGGGAAGGCCCGACTCCAGCCGGGGAGGAGCCAGTGTCCCCAGACAAGGCAGCAGGAGAGAGGCGGTGGTAATGAGAAAAATGCTAATTTAGTGGTGGAGATATTGCACTTGGCCTCCCTGATGAGGGATCAAGGGGATCAGGGGAGAGGCCAGCACTGACTTTGGAGGGCAAAGGAATACGCTTCTCTGCGGAGAGAGGGAAAAATGAAGAGGAAGAGGAGGTCGGCAGGCAGCAGCTAAGGGAGGAGTGGCGGGGCAAGAGGAATGTGAAGGATGCGGCCTCACAGTTCAGGGTAGCAAAGGAGCGTAATATTGCTTTAAGAAGTAAAGAGATGAGAATTGAAAAAAAGAATCACAACGCAACAGCAGGGAACCCTAATTCAATTTTCCCTGCTGCTTTTTAGCATTATTTGATCAGTGGCTAAGCAAAGCGAAGGGGTTGTTCCACCACGGTGTGACTGTCGAGAATTAAAAGCTTGTTTAAACATCTGCTTTTGTTATTATCAGAAACACACCCTTCACTCCCTCTTCTCTACACACCCTGACTAACACCTCGCCATCTCCACAAAGAATTAGCTGGGATTGTGTAACATTTAGAGAAGTATCGGCCATTAAATCCCGATGCGTTCCTGGTGATGCTGCAGCGGCGGCCACTGAGCTGAATTACTGTTCTCATCTCTAGGAGAAAACCATTGGCCTCTCTGCAGCGAGCAGACGGGCAAACGTGATGGTAAACAGGGATTAACGGCGGTACAGGTTCCAGATCTGCAACACAGTAGGAGTGTGTCTATCACTGGTCTCCCCTCGCTCCCCTCCAGATAACAGCATCAACACTCACAGTCTCTGCAGTCCAGTGTAGAGCTCCATATCAACGTCTCTCAGAGTCTGCAATCCTGTCCAGTTCTCTATGTGTCTGTAAACAAAAAGAAAGAGAATAGTAAATGAGAGGTTCTTGTTCATCCGAGGTGAAAGGAAAACAAACCAGATGTGATGGGGAGAACACTTTTTCAGGGTTTTTTTTCAGTAGCCTACCAAGTTGCAAAATAACTCTGTGTTGTCAAAGTTTTTGAATCCATATTCATTTAAATTGCAATTATTGGAACAGTTCTGACAGAACGCTCTCTGCTGCCCTCTGATAGATTTAATTGCCAAGAGGCAGCTTCTGAAGCTTAATCTATGTGTGGGAAAGTGTGAGGGGGACAGACCAAATAAAGAGTGCAGATGACTTTACTTCAACTAATACTATCACTAGACTCCCAGGGAAAACTCTTTCTATGTGGTGGGATAAAAGAAGTGAAGCTGGTGCCTTTGAATTAGCTTTAGGAAAAAGAGCATTTGTAAATGATTTGTTTGTTATGGTTTGGCAACACTCATAGGGCAAACCAGTTTCAATTAAGCCAGGGAAATGAGGAGATGCAGCAGAGGACATGGCAAAGGCTTTATTGCTTTGTTTTGGAAAAAGGAAAATATGATTAAACGCTAAAGGGAACTTCCTCCTAAATGTCAAATTTCAAATCAATGCCATGAATGCAACAATCACAGTGACACAGAGGTTTTTAAAATGGCAGTATGACAGCTGACTGGTTGTTTGCTAAAGAAAATCTTCATTAACAGATTAGACATGTATACAGACATGTAAATACATACCCATCCATATACAGTACATTTACAATGTACAACACATGTCAATCTTGCAGCCTGAGCCTGAGATTTAAATTGCCCTCACATTTCATCATTTGGAATGAGTTTTGTGATCAGATAGCAGTTTGTATTTCATGCCAGCAGCAAGAAAATAACATTCTTGCAATTGGTTTTGGCAAAACTTGCGCCTGTAGCATATCTTTTGGCTCTTGTGCATCTGGTGTGCAATGATGAGGCAGCATCTGAGACATTCTGTTTATTTGAGCACTGCGCTCCGGGGTGCATCACCTGCTTTGGTGGAGAGGAGGCTACAGGTCTGCCAAATGTAGCCAGCGCTGGTGGAACCCCACCATGCATGACTTTATTGTTGGCTACCGGGTTGCTAATTTTTTTCATGAAGGCTGGCAGGTGGGAGCAGTTAGTGGTAATAGTGATAATGTTTCAGGGTGTTTTTCCAGTAAATGACTTTAAAAATTCTGGTTACATCCAGAATACCAGCGATTCTGATGCTAAGTGAGCTGAGTCACAGAACATTGAGCTTGGATATGCCAAATGGATTGGTGTGATCCAAACTCAGTGCAAACGAAATCTGATTTGTGCAGGTGAACAGCTGACTTCACGGGCTCTCTATCACGTCGCTCAAATCATGCAGAGGATGTTGCACTTCTGATACAGAAATGTCAAAATAAAAGTACACAACAAAATGTTAACATATAAATAGTAGAAGCTACAGCACCAAACCACCAGAGAACAAAGTTACAGAAATAAGGAGAATAAATCTATGATTAAATATTAATAAACAGCCAAATCTGTTTTTAAAAAACTACAAAAATCTTCAGTCATTCCTCTTGGATGCAAGCCTCTTAAATTAAATAAATAAACATCCTGACCGCTTCTTTCCATTTACTATAAAGAACTAAGTAGTGTTACATTTTGCACAGGAGAGTTTTTATAGCTTTTCAATAAAATATAGTGTTGTAGTTTTTGTGCGTGACAGAACACAAAGAAAAGAATTGGAAAGAAATGTAATCGAAAGCAAGGACTTGTTGAAATTGATAAACCTGGATGCCTTTATAAGGATGTGGCCACAGAGCATCACTACTTTTGTTACACCTAAAGCACTGAGTAGACTGATGCAGCCCATTCTCACATGAAACATGAAAGTAAGTTTCCTTGAATCTAGCACTATGGAAGATGGCAAAACGTTTAGACAAATGGAAACAATGCTGCCTGCACATTCTGCATAAATGGCTGTAATTTGGGGGACAGTTTTACACTGTTTTTGTCCATATTGGAAAAGTTTTTAAAGGATTTCAGCATCTACAGTGATTAAATACACAAGGCAATTTTATCAGCTTGCTTCAGGGGGACATAAAGATACTGATGTAATATTATGGTGTAAAAAAAAAACACCATAATTTATGTGAGTATAAAATGTTTTCATTTGCAGCACCGCTTTATGCTCTGTGATATGATTTAGCACCATCCCCATTCTCATCAAACGGCTGTCAACAAACAGCACAGAGGAAGCAGGCAACACCTCCCTGTAGACCTGAGCACGTTCTCTGCTCAGAGCCTCTGATTGTCCGCGGCACATTGAATATGCATGTGGATTAGACTGCTGTGAAAAGATGGATATGAATAACAAAGTTGCCATGATAATACAGGGGCATCCAGGCTCTGTCCTGTTATTCACAGATCTTTGTACAAATAAAATGGTACAAAAATAAAATCACCATAATTCGAAAAGTAATGGAGTTGCAAACATTTTACATTTCAGATATTCAAGTAAACGCTCTTAGCCAGACTTAACAATGAGGGAGACAATACAAAATTTTAAACCGCTACTTTGTCAAAATGAATATTACACAAAAGAAAGGAGATTTGAGCAAAGGAAAAAACTGTGATTTTTTTTTTCTTGACAGCATGATTAGAATGAAAGTCAGGCTCTCTTCTTTATGTCTCTTATCTGTCTTTATATTATTTGTTCTTCGTACAATATTTTATGACAACTCTGTTTTCTTAAAGGGCTTTCTAAATAAATATGACATGACTTGATTAATAACGGGTAAGAACAAAGGAAATGAGCGGGATTCTATCAGAACAAATTGTACAGGCAGATCTACCAGCTTGCTCTCAAACATACAAGCCTATGAAATAGCAGTACAAGCCACCTTCCATCTGCTTTAGAAAATGGCCTCCAACGAAGTACAATCTGAACTGGGTGGCATGGTGGTGCAGTGCTCGAGGAGAACACCCTGGAACCAAACAGTAACAGACTCGATCCCAGCAACAGCCATCTGTTGTGTTGAAGTGGCCCTAGGCTACGCACCCAACCCCTACCTGCTATCTTGTTCTGGGTTTCTCATTTCTTAATAGGTGAATACAACAAATAACGGTAGGCTACAAAGGCGGAATTTGAAAGAAGAGAAGGATATCAACTCAAACATCACAAACTGGATTAAAGCCAACGAGCTGCTCTCCCTTAGCTACTGCTAAGAGAGAGCAGCTCATTTAAGGAAGTTTGTTAATGACAAAACTATTGCGAGCACAGAAGAAATCTAAGCATTAATTAATTGGCTTTTTCAGATGTGAGACATGGAGGGTTTTGAAAGGAAGCTAGGACAAAACCAGAGTGTAAATGACATTTTGAGCCTCAATAAGAATTATTTTGGATCTTTTTTTTATTTTTGAGCAAATGGTAGGGTTTTTCTTGCTATATACTTTTTATGTAGACTTTTGGATTTTTGTATGTTAACACCAACTGAGAGAAGGGCTTGATCCGAATCCATGTAGCAGTTAAGTGCCACCCGTTTAGACCCCGCCTCCTACGTGATGCCAGGCTGTGGTGTGCTCCATCAGCCTTTTCATTTGTCTAAAAGACTTTAACTGTGGAAAATATACTACCCTTACATCAACATATGTGTGTGTCCTGCTAGAGCAGTAAGAATTGATTTTTGGCCACTTAGGGGCAGTGAGGTGAACGTGTCAGCAAACAGCTTATTTACACATCCAGCTGACAGGGAGAAACATTAGCATTCATTTGGAGTCTCTGGCCACCTAATGAACGGAAGTCCAATTTTAACTCTCCTTTAAAGGTGATAGAAAGTGATTCTAATCCAATACACGTCTTTTTGTCAAATTCAGCGAATATGTCCTCATGGTGTACTGGCTGTCTATTGGTGGAGAGGAGGCTACAGAAGAGGCTACATAGAAGCCTATGTCTGGTGTATGCGCTGGTGTTTGTACACAGGCCTGGCTCTGTAAATGGGGAAACAAAGAAAGTGGCTTGGACCGAGCCCCACAACATTTTCCCAACCATTCCAGCCAGGATTTACGTGTCAGGTAGCGTTAAATGACTTGCCAACGGACATTCAGCTGACTTTCTAGTTGCCCAAGACGTGCTGTTGTTGTGATTTTAGTTATTGTAGTAGGAGAGTTGTGAGTATCACCGTCTGAAGCTGGTGTGCTGGATCTGGGACCATCTCGTCCTCTCTGCATGTTAGCTTAACTGTAGTGACAGTTTGCTGAATGAACACGATATGATTTTGATGTTACACTATCAGTAAACCAGTCCTCTATCTGAAATGGGTGGTAATGTAAGAACAAGAGACACAAGGCTCCCAGCAGCACAAACACCAAATACCTTCTGTTTGTTGGTAATCTCCTCTGATTCTGCCGTTGTTTCCAATACTGCTGTCTGTCTGTGATTTACGACTTTGTTGGGATGATCTACAACGCTTGCGCCACCGCCTTAATGGGAAAATGTTTAATAAAATAGAATGTCTCTGGTGTGTTCCTGGGATATTGATCTACATCCTGCCTCCCTCTCTGTTTCAGAGAAGCAGAGCAGCACTCTTCTACAGCCCAAACACCTCAGAGTGGGGATGCGGTGGTGTAGCACTCCTCTAGATTAAAGCACACCCCTAACATCAATCAGATAACCTGTTTCTCTTTGTGTGTGCTTTATGCTTGACTCATAAGTGTTTCCAAGCTGCATTGTAAAGACGGGGCCGGGAGACGCATGAAAAGGACACAGAGGAAGTAGCAATGATGGAAAACAGAGGAAAGGAAGCTATTTTCCCCCCAACATTTACTGCAACTGGTAGGCTGGAACAAGCCATCCTCCAAACCAATCATGAGGGACATTTGGCATTCAAAGCTTGTAAATGGGAATCAAGTATTACGATCTCTCTGGTCTCGCTCACTGAGACAAACCCACGCCTGTTACCTCTATGCAAATGCAATCACACGCACAGGCAAACAGATGTACCAGCTTCCTTCCTAATGTATGAGCCTATGAAATTATATCCGCCTTCCATCTGCTGGTCAGAATCTGATTTACAAAATGGCCTCCAACAACAGTATTAATATACAAAGCCAACTGGTGTGTACGGTGTACTTTTCTTCACCTTTATTTCTTCAGAGAGCATTGTTGGAACCCCACCCTGCTTCACATTCACGCGTTCACACAGAGTGATGGACACTGAGATGCTTCACAAGAGGACTTGGGTGGTGGAGTGCCTTGCAAGTGCATTCTCACATCAGGTGCTGTGCATAGGAGAGTCGAAGTGGAGAAATGACTCTTATTTCATCCCTGCCTGGGTCACCAAGACCCTCGTTCTGCTTTTTGTTCAGGTCTGCCTGCCTGCTCAGTGAGTTTTACTTTGATAAATAAATAAAACGTTGAATTAATAAATAAATAAAACGTTGAATTTTTTTTTAAAAATGATTCTGTGTTCAGATAGAAACATAACAAATGGGCCCCCTGCTCTTCTCCACTGTACTTTTACCAGAAAAATATGAAAACTGTGCAAATTGTGACAATTTGTCTCAATTACATATAACAGCAGAGACTGTGAGCTGGGGAATCTGATATCGATATAAAAGTGACAGGCAAAATTGACCAAATTACAGCTATATTAAAAATGATTCCCCTGCATAGAAACGATGGATTCAGCACTAAGGATAAAGCCCAATTTTCCCAGAAACTGCATCTGAAAATCCATGGCGACAGACAAATGGAGGGGGAGACAGAGAGAGAGAGAGAGAGAGAGTAGTCCAACGGTTCAGTACGAAGTGAAATGAAAAAATAGCAGCAATGAAATTTCAATTGATTGCTTTAGTTCTCAGAGGTTTCCCAGGGACTGATCCTCTAGGGGTGGGATGGTCCAAATTATGGCCCGATCAGTCAGAAAGTTGCTTATACTAAGTGCTGGTCTCAGTGGATCAGGACATTATTTAGGCTACAACACTGTACATTCTTCACAAAGTACACATCACTCTACAGATTCTGTGTGGTATATAATACCTAAATGATACCTTCCTACATGTTATGTGCCTTTCAAACCTTTCAAGAGGTGGTATTATGCTCATTTTTGGGTTCATAATCTTAGACGTTGTACCAGAACAGGTTTACATGGTTTCATTTTCAAAAAACACCATATTTTTTGTCATACTGCACATTGCTGCAGCTCCTCTTTTCACCCTGTGTTGAAGGCTTCGTATTAGCTACGGAGTGATACAGCTTGTCTTTAAATGAACTTTGTTGGGAGTTGCACATGTGCAGTTCCTAGTTAAGGACTACTAGCCAATCAGAAGCAGAGAAGGGCAGGTTACCGAAAAGCCAAACACAGCTGTCGGTTCAGCTGTATATGTTCTCCTTACCAGCTTGCCAACATGGAATGAAGCAAGAGTTTCAGAATGGTGAGTTATTAATCTGTAACAAATGAATCTTTCATCCTTGAAGTTTTAACTGAGCTCTGTATCTACATCACAGTAACAACTTTATGGCCTTTTGGCTGCCTGGAGGGTAATGAATGTTTGGAAGGGAGAGGAGAGGTGTGTGCTGCAGCTCAGTGTTTTTCCAGCGGTGTTTTTGAGGCCGTGTCGGAGTAGCCGATTGGATTATATGAGGCGCATTTAGCTTTCATCCCTGTGATGTCACAAGGATGTAAGGGAAGCGGCTGGACTACAAACAAGCTGTTTTCAGGTAGTTCAGAGCAGAGCTTTCTGTGGGAGATGGGAACTCCCTTTGGGGTGGACTTTGAGCTTCTTCACTTTGTAAACCTATTACATGCACAAAAAAATATATAACTCAATAAAGGAGAGGGAAAAATCAAAAAAGCATAATACCACCTCTTTAACAACTGGAAACCTGTCAATAACAATTACATTGAGAACTGCTTTTAGAAAGAGAGCTCTAAAGCTTTTTATTTTTCACACATATTAAATACCATTCTGCACTTTTAGTCCTTATTCACCAATGCTGTTTAAATTAAACTGCCATTCTTAGGTGCTGTTCTGTTTTTATAATCTTAAAATCAGCGTAAAAGAGGGTCATATTCTAGCCCTGATTGTAATAATATTCTTAGTGAACAGTATTCTTCCTGGTCATTAACTCAATATGTTAAACCATGAGAAACACACAAAGACTTGCAATGTTTGATCATCCATTTTGTTATAGTAAGAGGGCTTCGCATAGTCTAGACACTACTATAGCCTTTGGACTATTGTAGAAGCCTGTAGTGTGTGTGTGTGTGTGTTAGGTCAGACAAGCATTGAAAGATCCATTTTCAGAAATCAGCATCAGCTTAACTATAGTATCTTGACTCTATTGAGTGAAAATAATGAACTGTGAAACCCTGATACTTAATCATTTATATTAAAGACTCTCATGATTTCATCATTTTATTCTGCTTCTAAAACTAAACTCCAAGTGCAGCTGTAGGCACAGTGAATTGTCAGCCAGCTTACCATTCAGTTCACTTCTTGTATGTGTGAGAGCTGTGCTGTTCTGAAGCCATGCCTAGTGTTTTAATGCTGCTAATATTTACAGCTAGGATGGCGTCCAACGGCTGCCCCCAGACTGTTCTGTGTCACTGGTTTGCCGATCCATACTTGGGTGGAAAATACCTAAGCCTCTGAGTGTCACTGTTCGCTACAGGCTCAGCCAATCCGCAGCAGAGATTTGGCAGGGCTAAACGTCGTGGGAGCATTGGTCTGTGCTCTGAAAGGTATCAACACTTCGCACATGACTAAGCTCAAACATTTCTGCCCAAAATGAAAATGACTATAATTAGTGTGCCATTTTGCCAAGTGTCATCAGGCTATGATCCTCTCCGGAATCGGCTCCATACTGGAGTTAGTCAGCAGTAGCTCAGAAGGCGATGGATCTGTACATCAACGGATGTCACTTTAACGCTGTAAACCTGCATCTGCGCAGGATAATAAGCAGAGTACATCAACACTTTCAGCACACAGTGATCATTATACCATTAAAATGCTCTGAATCGTAAATAGAGGTCATTTTCACAGTGCAGAGTGCACCCTGAGAGTGCCTGATTCATAAATGTATAGAATGTATGTACATTTATATGAACATTTAGAAGAGTGCACCTAAAGCACAGTCTGAATGGTGACAGCGAATCAAAACAGTGAAGTTGTGGGCGTTTAGGGCTGGGTATCGAGTTCAATACTTTTTAGGCACCGACCGAATTGCTTCAATACCACCGAGTATCAAAAAACGCCTTGTCTTTCAGTACCAAAGTTCGATACCTAAAGGTTATAGTTAACGCCAATGAGCCAATCAGCATGCAGCATCCTTGATGTGCCCACATCTAAAAGTGATTGTAATTGGCTGTGGTGATGTAAACACTAGCTCACGCCGGTTACGCACAGAGACGTGGCTCGGAAATGTAAAAGACGTGGAGAAAATCAAAAGTGCGGCTTGATGCAACAGCGCGCGATGCAATATTTGCGACATAACATAATTTCTGCCATGAGACGACACGACAAACCTGGTGAAGCCCTTGACTGTGCGTGAAATAAACTTAAGAGCAGAAAGTCGCTCCGTCTTTGCTGCAACAAGACAGAACCGGTGCATCATCGTCTCAGCGCCATGCTGCCACCGAGCCTGCTTCAACACCCCCACCGTACGAGCAGCGTCGGGCAGCAGCGTCACTACAAGTAGCACCGTTACTAGTTTAAACCTGTATGTGCAGCCGGTGGAAGCGTTTCCGCGTGATAGTGACATCACGTACCGATATTTGGGCTGATGTCTGCGACTTTGCTGCAGCGGATTAAAGAGTTTCCTTTCTGTTGTGATAGTTGTTGCCTGGACACCTCTTCCTCTAGTGAGGAGGAAACTTTGATATGTTGAGGCAGAAACTTGTTTCCATCAGATGAGAGATTTCTCTCTCTTTCTCTCAGGCCTCTTGCCATTAATGTTTAGGTTGCCATGGTGCCAGAGCACAAATTCACATATAAACAATAAAAAATATATAGCCTAATTAATAAACAATGAAATGACATTATAAAAACTAAAGAAAGAGCAATAAAAACAACAAAAACACAATATAGGCCGATGTTACATTGAAAATATGTCTTGGTTTTGATAAGCAGTAGCATTTTTCAAAGGAACAATTATTAAAATAAACTATTAATGATAATAATGTGATAATTAAGTTACCTTAAAGAAAAAACAATGGTTTTCTGTTTGTTGAGAAAATATAAAAATTTTATACCAGTTAAATTGGTATCAAAAAAAGTATCGTCCAGGAACCGGTATCGAAGTTGAGGTATCGATATCGGTATCGATATCGGTATCGATATCGGTATCGATATCGAAAATCTTTGAACGATACCCAGCCCTATGGGCGTTAAAACCAAAACAGCAAGATAAAAGACACTAAAATGTTCATGTAAGCAACACCTTACATATATTCACTGATCCATTGATAAGTGCACTTAATTAATAAGTTACCAACAATTTCTTAGTTCGTCCAGCAGAGTTTTGGACCACTTGAGTGAAAATAAAATAATCTGAACGATTTCTGAGACTGTCTGCTACCAATGTGAACAAGGAGAATCACAGATGAAAGAAGTCCACAGCACACCTTTAGTTGTTTACATCTGTTGGACAGGGAAGGGTAGCTGAAACCATTAATAAATAAACAAAAAAACAGAAAGAGAGGCGAAAATGTGACATTGGAGCAGGTATGGGAAAAAATTTTAAACCATACAAAAAAATCTAAATGATGAGGTTTTATTCAGTCCAAGCTTATTGGCCATGAGAAACTACATGATAGAGGGTAGGTCTTCCCATTCACAACCACAACATAACCTTAGCATGATCCACAAGGCTTTCTACTGCTGTCAGCAGTTATGCCTCAGCTCTTCTTAGAGCTCCACTGTCCTGCTGAGCATGATAATGTTTAATCAAATAAGTGATCGTATAGCACTGGATTCCTGCCAGGACTGCCATACTGCATGCAAATGTGGGAGACCTTAAGCACAGAGATATGCAGCGCACAAAGTACATCCCATCTGGAGACATGCATAATTACTGGAACGATATACATCTGACATTGCTCTGCACACACTAGACACAATATGTATGGTTATACCATGGAAGATATGAGCCATAGATTAGGATAGCACACAGAATTGGAAAGGATAGGATAGAAAAGAATACAATATAGGATATGATAGGCTGCAAAAATGGATAGGACAAGATGGGAGAGCATATACAAGATAGGATAGAACGGGAGATAAGATAAGAATATAGGATAGGATAGACTATAGGATTGGATAGAACAGGATATGAGATAAGATAGGATAAGATATAGGATATTGAATTTGATATGACAGATTAGAATAAAGTGTAGAATAGACTTTGGATTCACCAACTTATCTTTGTTAAAAAGACACCACGCTCTACGTTTGACCACCTTCCTGATGAAGTGGCTTTGAAAAACAATCCTCCGGGTTATCTTATCTTTGATGTCAAAACCATTCATTAGTACAATGTAAAGAGGAAAGGAAAGGAGATCTTCAATGTTTAACAGGAGGAGGTTTGGAGTATAGAGAGACATATTGTGCAGTGAGCTGCATTTAAGGGGCTTTGATTACAGATTACGATGCCATCTGTTGTGAATGGTGGTCACGCAGTACATGACGGGCAGCATATTTGATATAGGATGCTGCCGCTCCCCGCTCATCTCGGCAAGGCTGAATAAAGACACCTCTCTGACGGCCAGTGGTCCACAGTGGGATAACTCAAGTCCTGGCAGAGACCACGGAGCTCGGCTTACAGCATGAGGAGTGGATTAAATGTTCTGCGCACGTCCTTCATGGAGCTAGTCTCCTCCAATTTCAGGATATGATAAATCTGCAGCTGAGGGGCATCTCTCCTGGAGAATTCAATTAGGTAAGAAAAGAGAAGAGGATCACAGCGATATTAGAGAGCTGATCGGAGCGCTCCACAGCCCTCCCAGTAATGAACCGCTCCGTTCCTCCACCGTGACTAGATTGATTTGACTAGCCGAGCTCAGAGTTCATCCTCTTTTTCAAATCACTCTCAAAAGGCTGGGTGTCGTTGTGGAGGGGAGAAGTTTGAAGTTTTGAATTGGATTGAAATATGAGTGAAGGTTTGGATTGAGGGCTGGGGAGTGAAGGGCCAACATGTTGAGATAACCTTTAGGGAACTTTGACTTTTTCAAACATGGCCAGACTTGATTGCTCCTATGGACTCCACCAGAATCGATAATTCTGAACTGTAATTACTTCACATCTCGTTTATCAGTTAAATGTAATCTCAATGGCCTAACTCTGATTTCTGTCTGCAACAAATGGAATTTATTCATGAATACACGACCGTATCAATTGCTTCTAAGCAAACATTCGCCCAAAGTGATACTACTGAAAATGTTGATGTCTCAGTATTGTATGTGCTACTATATGGTTTCATACTGTATACATTTTGTTCATGTCCAAATTCTCCATCCAAAGTTGAGTCAGTTCACACTCCTGAAAGTGAGTGTCAAGGATGTAGCTAATCGTGCGGGCATAAATAGTATAATTAGCTTTAATAGCATCTGATAAGGATCTCTATTAGGAGATTACGCGACAAAGGCATGACTATTATCACAATTATGAAACAGAGAAATTACCTGGGTTGAATGTGGCTATCTTTAACACTCATCACATTATCTCTATGCAGTTAGTTTAGTACTTCAGTCGGTGTGTACCATATCTTCAGCTATTTTAACAATAGTTAATATTCAGATTTTCTACTGTCTTTTTTTAATAGCACCAGTTAATTCCCAGGTCGGTTTATTTAACCAGGTTGGATGCACTGAACAGTTTTCCTTTAGAGCTTCCCAAAGAAAGGTCCATCATCAGAACTAGGTTGTAACCCAGCTATACTAACATACACTTTACAAAGGCAAAATGTTCAATAAACATTGTAGCATTCAAAGCCACTGTCTTTATCTGTTGCTAAAGGCTTTACTGCACAATTAGAATAAAGTATTCTTCTTTGTTTTACACTTGTATCAATACTTTTTTGAGTGTATGAGTCCCATTTTGTAAAAGTTCTGTACATTTAGAGACTTAAAAACTCTGAACAGTCTCATCTTTCCTATCCAAGCAGTCAGCTGAGAAAAAAAAAAAACGGCAATTACTGGGCTGGGTTGTGATACACTCCACTGCACTCCATCACAGCATTCTTGTCAGAAAGAAGTCTGTCTCTATCTACCAGTTTACAGTGAAAACTGATATTTAAAGATATTTTTACTGTTTATTTTTAATTTCTTTATCTGGCACCTCTTTATCATCCATTTTGTTTTATCACCCTTTGCTCGCTAGATGGTCTGACCTTTCACCTCTTTGTGGTTGTTTATGTTTGTGATCCAAAAAATAAGGCTTCTGACTCTGACTAAAATCCCAGCAAATTAATGATAAATTGTCTTATTTTTCCATCAAATGTTTATGTTCAGTTCCTACTTTTGCAGCTCTTTCCATCCCTGAGGAGTATAATTGATTCATTAAAATATCATAATTATTTTTTTTCCCCCTCGCTTTGTAAGAGAAAACTGAGCACAGGAATTAATTGGACTACCTTATGCATGCCCTGCAGGGTGGTACTAAGGCAGACAACATTAGCACACAACAACACTGAGATGGAACGATGAAGCAGTAAACTCAAAGCTATCATTAAATGTAAATTTAAGCATTTGGATGACACTCTAAGCCAGAAACTTACGAGGTTAAAAGATAAAAATGTTTATATCCTAGAACAAATCTGAATACAATAGAGATGCTTTCAGTGTCAGTTTAAACATAACTGTTCAGCGTTTTTTTTTTTGTTTGTTTTTTTGTTTTTTGGTAACACTCAATTTGGATAATCTGTCTACAGATGGTTCTTAGTGTATTTGTTGTAACATTGTCACTCTTTCACTTTGTCTGCAGATCGTTATCAGTATAACAATTCATGAACATAACCTAACCAAGATTGTGTAATATTTTATTTGTGGAACTGCTGAATTGTTTTATCTCAACTAATAAATCACTGTACAAACTATCTGTAGGCAGACTATCCAAATAAAGCATTAGCTTTTAGGAAAAAAAAAACTTAGTACAGCCCAATATTCACTGATGACTGTAGTGCTCACTGCATGTAAGGTGTTGTAATAATTGGCTAAAACACTTTAAAATGGTTAGAAACATTAACATTAACTAAATAAAACTGTGAGGTTGCATAATCAACAATAAACATGTCTGTTTTTAACTTCCAGAGCAGCCTAATGTACAAAGCGTCTACAATTAATGGCAGCTTATAAACTACTGTAAGTCAACAAACCCTGTTGACTCTCAAACCCAGTGTAAAGTTAACTAAATCAAACTGTAAGTTGGCAGCCAGCGGGACGTAAATAATCGACCACCACAAGTTTGGCAAGTAAACAAACGCTCGTTCGTCTTTTCATACCGAACGACAGTCGGCGTTAACCTCCCGTAGGTCGTAGCTGAAGCAAGAAGCAAGCTGAGCTAAACGTGTTTACTCACCACTGGGTTTGCGTTCAGCGCTGCTTTGTTTGGGTCTGGTTGTTTGAAGTTTTAAAGCCAAGTGTTTGTTGTCCTCTCTCACGTGAGGCCGCGCGCAGCAGATGCTACGTGTTATGTAGGCAGGTTATAGGTAACGGAGGGAGGGAATAACAGCAAGCTCATCAGAAGTTTCCTAAATATAAACATTGGAGTGGAGTCTGAAGTCTTTTAAGGACGACTCACAAGTCGCGTTTGAAGTCACCGTGTGTGCGACTTAAGTCATACTCAAGTCCGAGTCTCTAACTCTGTCTCCAAGTTGCCAAATTGTCTGATCCAACCATATCAGCAAACAAAAATGTGGATATCGCATGATATATGTGGGTATCTGCAACAAAACAAGGATTAATTTCAATGACAACATTTTTATAATTCATTCTGCAATAACGTTTGTTGTTTGTTGTAATTATGAACATAAATTATGTTATGGGCATACAGGGCTGTTATGATCATAAATGAGAATGATCCAATATGTAAAAATCCTATTTATATTCCCACTGAATATATATTTTTAAAAACACATCTGTCTCAGTACTTTCACATCAAGCTGTTAGTTTTCAGAAAAATCTTTTTTTCCAGCCCACCACTGTCCTGATTGTGAAACAAGTCGGCTCTTGCTTTTGACACTTTCTTTCCTCCTAAGAACTAAGACAATCATCCCAACATGTGGGCTACATTTTGTGTCATTATGTAAACTATCTCAAGGTGATATTTTTAAAGACATCAAATTCAGTCATACAAGACATATTTCCGGATGCTGAATGAAAAGTAGCACGCTAAAAGGAGATGTTTCATTATTTTTCTTCCTCTCCTTCCTTTTTCTCTGAAAGCAATCTTCAGCCATCTTAGAGCATTATGTTTAAACCTACAATTGCTTCTTACAGCTTCTTTTTGTTGCCCTTTTATTTTAAGAGCAAGTTAAGGTGAGTACAAGGACAGGGTGGGAGACAATGTAATTCTGGTAGAAAATAGGAGCCTGAAGAGTTGATTTAAGAGTATCAGTCTCTTTGAGGGAGGATATGTACATCAGGTCACTTAGTCATAGAGCAGAAGAACAGAAAAATCACATTAATGACAAGAAGAAAATTGAATAGGGGTCTTTCAACTGCACAATAATGAGATAAAGATCCCAGTATAAATATGTGGAAGTGTGTTAACTTAAAGCATAAAAAAAAAGTTTAAAAACAACACACAAGCGTAATGACATAGCTTCAGAATCACAGGAAAACAAACAGCAAACAGAGTTGTTTTCCTGAGGATACCAAAAGTCAGGCATGAGGGAAATCAAAGCGAAAGGTTAAGCTGAATCATGTGTGTGACGCTTCTCCACCTGAGTCTTCAAGCTAATTAGAGCTCCCGATAAATTAGCATTTTCCATGTTGACGAAGGACTCTGACAGGAGGAATTTACACCTGCAGCAAAGGAACAAGGCTCACAGCTGGAATTAGATTCCAGAGCCACGGTGATATTTAGCCAGGTGTCAAAATAACAGTATGCAAGTTGTTGTTGTTGTTTTTTGTCGAGAACACAGACACTGGTTAACATGGTTGACGGTGAGTGAAGGTGTCCTTTCTAAGGGAGTAAAACATACCAAGGTGCAGAAAGAGTGGCACCGAGACAAAACAGCACTATCATCTCGTCAAAACAAGGGATCAGAGACTTTTTGTATTTTATATTTTTTATATTTTAAATTTACTTCAAACAGAGATGATTTAGAGTTAGAGGTGCAGCCAGGCTTCCTTTTATAGGTAAGCTCTTTTTTCCTTTTTTTTTAAAGTCAATATTTTTTAAAAGCATAGATTAACATTTTGGGAAATATGATTATTCGCTTTCTTGCTGTGAGTTAGGTGACAAGATTGAAGGAGCTAGAGCTAGGAGTCAAATGGCTTATCTTAGCATAAAGACAGGAAAGAAGGGGACTCAGCTAGCATGGCTCACTCCATCGTTCAAAAATACACTTAACAACGCACAACTTGTGGTTTTTACATTCTGGTTTATGTATGTTGTTTTTTAAATTAATGAGATAAAGTGTGCTAATTTTTTTAATTTCCTGTAGAGGGGCAAGAGGTACTGTTGAGTTTTGGAGTGAGCCAGGCTAGCTGTTTCCCCTTGTTTCCTATCTTCATCTCATGAAATTAATAAGTCAAATTTTCCATTTCAATTCACACCAAAATACTTTCAGATCTTTCAGACATTTTGGACACTCACAGACCAGGTTTCATCTTGTTCAGGTGTGCAGGCAACCAATGGTATCAGATCTCTTGGAGAGGCTTTAACAATCTTGAGCATAATCACACGTACCGGTGCAGTTTTAATAATAATTCGAAAAGGTAGATACAGAAGAGATGCAGTTGATGCTGTCAGTGTTTGACAGGCGAATGATTTCATTACTACACAATGCACAAGGACTAAATAGCTAAACTTCTACAATTCTATCTTTGTGGACAAATCAATAAACATCAACCTTCTATAAATTAGTGAAACGCGAGCAGAAAGAGAAGTCTTAGAAGGTTCTTGTTAAATTCCTCCCAAATTTGTTAGCTTGTTTTCTGACTGAGATGTGAAATGCAATAACATCTGGTCCTCGCATACTACAGTTCTCACACAAGTCTACAGTGTCAACCAATTACTTCCAGTAGGAAAGATGGAGCTGGGGAGAGATGGAGCTCAAGGTTGCTGAATATTTGATTTGTTTGCTTTTTTTCTCCTTGCTTCCATTTAAGTAACTGCTTCTCTCAGGCATACATACTCTCTCTCTCTCTCTCTCTCTGTCTTACACACATACACACTCAGTGTTTTATGAAAATGAGGGTCTGTCAGTGACTCCAAATCCTTCCAGTCAGACAGGGTAACCCGGGGACACGTCTCATCAGCCTACCTCAAAACATAAAGCCTTGGCAGTTGGCCGTCACCCCTCTGTGCATGTTGTGCTAGTGAACATATCATGAGTGATAACATAGGCAGATGGCGCAAGGGGTCAGGCGGCTGTTTCTTGTTGAAAAAATGAAACAATGAAATAACTACAATCAAACGCAAACTAACTACAAAGAGATGCAAAATCACAACGACCACAAAGACATACAACATGACCACAAACAGACATAAACAACAATACAAACACACAAAATTGCTGCAAAGAGATGCAAAATATCCATGAAAAAAATTATAAACGACTGCAAATAACACAGCAGTCATTTTGTGTGTCTTACAATTTGAGTGTACTGCTCCTATGTAGGAGGGCTGGGGAACCTTTTAAATATCTGTGCCAAGGCCCCTTGTGTCATAATGCGTCCGTGCACATACACCTGTGTGTCTCACTATATTAAAAAGATATAATTATTTTTGGAAAAAATCATGTTAAGGCTCTAAAACAATGCACTCCACCAGCACAACACATAACATTCAATCGCTAGCACTGTGTGTCTCCTCTCTAAAATAACCAGAGGGGTACAAGTTGATCTTTCCAGTAACAATAAACACATTAGTGATGCTTGACAGGTGACGACTTCCTCTGGAAATAAGAAGCCTCTGCAGTTCACAGTGTCAATTGTAGACAGCTGCCGCTGCAAGTCGCTTCTCCTGACTGACGTGACAGACAGTTCCTCCATCAAAGTCTTGTGAAAGACAAGATACCAGTTTTCCACACGGAGGCTAATTTATCCAAAGCACCAAATTAGTTTGACTACCAAAGGTGCCACTCGCTTGCTTGTAATGGTATACTGTACACTCATGGTTGATGTTGTTTAGCCCTGTTGACATTGACTCATATAATGTGTGGACTTTGTATGATTCATAAATTATACACCAACCTCAGTGTTTCATGAAATACATGAAATATGGGATGATGAAACGTTGTGAAATCTCTGGTGTCCAGATTACAGCTGTATAAGGTCAAAATTTATCAAAAGTCTGTCTGGTAGTGATTTAACATTGTAAAGTAGAAGGTTTTATTATGATTAATATTGATTCTTCATAAGATATAAAATAAGAAAGCAAATAAATGCTTTCATTGTTATGTATTAAAATCACAACCATTTCAACAGTTAATGTAAATATGTCTCCTATTATTAATCTTGTGAAAGGCAAAGTATTTAATCTAACAATTTCTTTGCAACTGAACATTCCCAATTCCCAGATTACTAATCTAAACATTAAAAACAGGAAATGACAAGTGCACATTTCAGAGCCACAACAATCCATTCTATTCCATGTTCATTTTTAGTAACAGGCAGTTTCTACATTAGCTATATTTTCATTTTAAATTTCCAAATATATACAATAAAGAAAACAATAAAATCTCTGTATTAAAAACCTTGTGTATTATGCCATAATGCTGTAGCTTAAACAACTGAGTGCGTTAGCCTATTGTCATCCATCCTAACTTGAAAAGGAGGAGAACAGCTAACATGGCTCTGTCTAAAGCTCACTAATTAACCCATTATATCTCATATCATGTGTAGTGTAAAAAAAATGAAAAAAATTACATGTTGTCATTTTACAGGGGATTATGTGATGAACTATTTCTTGGCTGGGCGCAGTGACTCCCTGGAGTCTTCCTGGAGTTTCCGCTCTCACAGCGACAAGCTGATTCTGCCTGTTTCCAGTCTTCATGCTCAGCTAAGCTAAGCTGCTGGCTGTAGCCTCATATTTAGCAGACAGAGACCGAATAAGCATATTTAAGTTCAAAATACATGCACAGATGGACTGCAACACAGCAACATAAAAGAGCAGATGTTTTCTTTTTCTTTTTTGTTCAGAGCTGTATGCTGTAGTCTTGTATAGGCTTGTATTTCACCTGTATTAGTCCGTATATGTCATGTGATACATATGATGGAGGGATGCCATAAAAAAAAACAACCACTATGAAGGAGTGCCATGGTTGGCCACTTGACATACGTAGAGTTCAGTAAAATTTTGAGAAGAGAGCATATTAGAGGAGGAGATATGAGAGAGGAGGATGTGATTCAGCAGGAAAAGAGGGTGATGTCAGGTACTTCTTAAAAAGATGAGAATTTTAGCCTATAGAGGAAGATGAAGAGTGATGGTGATATTCTGAATGGAGTAGCAAGGTCATTGCACCAACAGGGAGCCAGTAGGAAGGAGAGTTGAGTCCCAGTGGACCATTTACTTTTAATGTGTTCTCATCTGCCTCCACACAAAGCTCTGTCGGGGTCTTAAAAAACCCTCCCGGTGCTCTCAACTTTTGTACGGCCACCGAGAGTGTTCGGCTCACTGAGAATGATCAGTGAGTACGGCTGAATGGCTTGCCAGGTTCATAATGTTTTGATGAAGTGCGCTACGCAACAATAGTCCACAGAACAGGGAAAATACAGATATCAGAGCATCTGAGGTAATCAATAAATAAAGGCTGCTACGGTGCTCAGGGCCAAGATGTATATAAATATATATATATATATTTATCTTTCTGCTTTCTGGAAAAATGAAAGTACATTTGTGCTGCTGCGATGCTTTATCCTGTCCTCACTGCTGATGATGTTGCCGGTCAAAGCTAAGATTGTAGAGCCAGTAATTCATGATGAGTGTTTACCACAGACATCAGCGCATATATTGCCTCTGACAGATCTCACTTTGTACAGATGGAAAACTGATGGACGGACAAGGGCACGGAGAGAGCAGCTCATTGTGGGTAATGTACTGCTTTGTATAGTCCGGACAAACAATCCCACAACACAGAACAACTACTTTTTTAAGGTTTTCAAAAATGATAAAATGTATAACCAAAATAATAATGGCATTCTCTAATAGCATAATAGTCTCGCGCAAAGCCACGGTTAGCTCAAGCACCAAAGTGACCCCTACCAGAAGCCATCTGTGGACACAGTGAGACATGTCGAAGCGAGCTTTTGATGTAGACTATTACAAACAACACAGGACTGCAGATGAATGGAACACACAGATGAAAAAATAATTTCTAAAGCAACAACTCTGTTCTTTATTTAAAAATAAGCATATTCTTTTTCACAAAAGAGAATGTCGTTAAATACCATCCATCAACATGCATACTGTGTGAGAAATATGGCTGAGGCTCAGTGAGAACTGAGAGAGCTGCATTACTCACGCAACCCTGCCACTCATCACTACAGTGGGGTGGCTCCGCCTACTTGATAATACATAATGATTGGTGTTTGTTTTTTTTTTGAAACACACAGCATCATGCACATGAATAATAAGCAGGGTTTTTATTAGGAGCCGGGAGAGAAGGGAGGGAGGGCGGGGTTTTAAGTCAAAGATGTCTGGTGGGAGTCGGCACACGGCGATGAACACTGTGTCAGACATCCTCACCTGAGAAGAGCTCACCTCTGAGGAAATGAATGGCGTTTGAGAGAGATAATGGACCGACAGAGAGGAGGGAAAAAGATATCACAAGAGGAAAAGAAAAGTTTCCAAACCTGACACTATGAAGAAGGAGGATGTGGAAGAAGGAATTAGCTATAATGCTGCTTTCAGTGTGGCTTCACTAAGCTTGCAGATACCATGTTTAAACACGATTAACTGTAATAAACCCTCTGGTAAAGCTCATGTTACCTGATTAGACATAAAACTGTCTGCCTTGTGTTCACCAGTAGATATGTAACAGCAGCAGGCACTTGATAATTGTTGCTAGTGAGGAATTGCAGAGCACATTATAATAAATAAAAAAAGGCAAAAGGCAAAGCATGTAAATAGATGTAAATTGATGGACTGTGCATAAGGGAAACGTTTCACTCAGGTTTATTTCATGCTTTTTCACGCCACCATGGAACGGATTGCAGTTTAAATAGGTAGATACATTATTTTTTCTGCTCCCTTCAATCTCTAAATTTGACATGATAAACTGAACACAGTAGCGACACTGACTCATAATCTGCTCTATAAAAGCAGAAGCTCAACAAAATGTCAACAGAAAGCCCCTGGAATGTGGTTGCAAGGCTTTAAAGGGTTTTTCTAATCCTGGCTGAAAACAGCAGAGCCTTCAGTATTTTTCACCCCTCAATCCTCAATGCATCTTTTGATTGTTAAAGGGGGGGGAGTTGAGTCATTAGTATGCATCTTTTAAGGCGCGAAGACTGCCTGCAGATGCGAGAGTTGAGGTGGTGGGGGCGTGGGAGAAGCTGGGTCAGTCACATGGCCCGGGAGTTCGCACAGAATCCCTGCATGCAGAGGATCTGAACGAAACCGCCGCTCTCTCCTCCTAATTCTCAGATGGCAGCTCATGACCTACTTTCCACAAAGACAGGCTCATGCAAACTTGATGATATGCTTATAACAGAGGAGCCCATCGTGCACTGCCTGTCTGTATGGTAAAGATCCGACGGACAGGACACGTGTGTTAGCAAGTCCGTCCTGGGTGGTTAAACGACATTCGTGGTGATGACACTGACAGAGTACGGGACTGGAGGCGCAACGAGGGTTTTGAAGGTTGTCAAGATCACCTGGATCCCATAACCAAAGCGCTTAATTTCAAAGTCATGCTATAGCCCAAGACAGGCCAATAACTAATAAATGAATTGCTCTCTTATGAAACTGCAATGGCACACATCCAAAATGTCCTCCTTGTTGCATCTATCCTGCATTAGCAAGTACTTCAGCTACTGTAGACATTTCTAAAACACTGTAGTTGTGTTAGTAGCTGAGCAAGTGGATTGCCACAAATAATCTTTCATCATGTATTCTGATAGTTCTTACCAAAATCTTTGAAACTTCTACAGGTACAAAATGAGGGCTGGATGGCCAACCTCTTCCCCCCCCTTTTTTTCCCCTGATAGTTTTCATTCATAGCACAAAGAACAAAAAACGGGTACCAATATCGTCAAATGCCTGGCCTGATTCCTAATCTGTCTTTGATCATCCAGTTTCTGATTTGGCAGTTCTTGGTTATGTCTGCTTGTGTTTAGATGACCTAATACTGTATTATTTTGGTGCATTGAGGTAGCAAATTTTGATCCCATTTAATCTAGTATTCTGCTGCTTCTAACCAAAGCATTTTTCACATCTTCTAAAAATACAAAAAATTAAGGCTTCTTACCAATAAACTCAATAATTGTGAATATGGAAAGCCGTCACATTCCAAAAGTTGTGTCTAATTAAATTCCAAATTATTCAAGTAAACTTTGTATATGACTGCTTGTGTTTGGACATTTTGATATTTGAGTTTGACATTTTTGCTAAATTATATTTTTTTAAAAGGAGGTTGGAGAAAAACTCATAGGAAGTAATCAAAAAAAATTGTTTTGGTATCAGTGCCGATTCATGTATCACACAGCTAATGTAAGAAAAATCAAATGTTACCCAGCGCTATTCAGAAGTCAATGAACTGACCAGTGTCCAGAGAATTCCTGTCACAAAAGGAGTAACGGCGCAGCAGCATTGCATTAAGAACCTAAAAGAGTGGGATTTTCTGCCTTATATCTCTTTAGACATAAAGTAGATATCCACGGCTGATGTCAGACAGGTGTAAAGCTCTGAGCTACGTTCCTCACAAACAGCTAACAGAGGGTAAGGTTTAGGCATAATTTATTTGTGCCTTCAAATGACACTAACACACCGAAAACTGCAGATCACACAAAGAAACTCCAGCAGGCTTGTAAAAGCATCTCACCCCTAAAGAGCAGAACAAAAAAACCTCAATAAAATGGAAACGACAGAGAGAAATATCAAGGTGACAAAGAAAAATAAATCAAGATGACGAATAGATACAGGTGAACTGGGCATCAGAAACCCAGACATCAAAACTTCACACAGCGGAGAAGAGAACAAAGACATGGATAAAGAACAGGAGGGAGGTGGTGGGGAAATAAATAAATACTCTAGTAGTGAGGCGGGAAAGGTAGGAGTGTTTCAGTGAGAATGAAAGCGTGTGAGTGTGTGTGGATGGAGGGGGCACGCCACTCTGTACATCCATCTGACGTCCTTTGACTGGGTTCCAGCTGACTGAGCCTGGGAAGATCTGGAAGTTGTTAGTTATGTTCCCAAATGATTTTAATCAAATTATATTCAGACTATCTGACATTCAAACAATCAAGTCTGCTATTAAACCAGATTATAAAATGTCCAAAAATGGATTTGTCTCATATTGAGGAGGTTAACCACTTTTCCCCCAGTCATGGGTATGTCTCTTATGTCTCCACTAACGTTCCTAACATCCTTTATTCTACTGAACAGATTAAAGCTTGATGTGATGAATGCTCCTTTAAACAGGGATATTTTTGTCTTTGCCTTTATTTGAACTTGGATTCCTACATCCAGGTGTTAAAGGGCCCCTCCACTGATTTTACACATGTCTATCAGTTTACTAATTACAAGGAGTCCTAATCAGCCTGTGAAAGTTGAGACAAAGTTGGGACAGGTATATAATGTGGCTCCAGAATAAGCTCACCAGTAACATAAGACACATAAGGATCTAATGAATGACAATGTGGAACTGCATTATGGGAAATGTAGGTTCCAGCATTTTTGTAGCTTAACCAATACTACTGCTGCTTCAATTCCAATCATTACTTTTTTGGTCCCCAAGTTTATGGAAATACAATTCCAGATTGCTAGAATATCCCTACAAAAACATGATCCAAATGCACAAAAAATCTTTTTGATTGTGTGCTCCAGTACGAGAAACACTCCACGTTACCAACAATTTCAGTAATATTCTATAAAAGTTTATATATACATATAAATATATATATATATATACAGTATATTTTTGTGTTTGAAGTTGCTTTTGGCCACATTCACACACATATGTGGGCTGCAAAGGAATATTATGAGGTAGAGAAAACACTGAATTTATGTAATGCAGTAATGCTCAGAGTCTGAACCGGGGGACACCTACAGCCCACACAAGTCACCTATAAACGGACCTTGGAAACATTCCTGTGTGAAACAGGTTTCTCTGGCAACATCAGCTAGTTGGCAGGTTTCATATAAAATATGTAGTTGAAGGTGTCCAAAGATCGATAGTTTCAAGCACAGCTGAGCTGTTTTAAAATTTGAAAAAAGAAAAGAGAGAGGGGAAACTTCTCAAACACTGTTTTAAGGTAACAGAGTCTTTGACACTGACCCTGAATCTTGGGGTAATTGTTCAGTGTGATGGCTTGTGAAATATACAGTTAAACAGTGGACGGATGAATGTGACAGCTTTGATTTTCTTTTGCTCTTTTTCATACCATACCCTGTTAGATCACACTCCCATGATCCTATTATATGGCATATTACAACTGAAATTGCTTTTTTCCTCACAGAGGTCAGAGATCAGGGTCAGTCGTGGCCAGAAGACTGGGAAAAAATGCCTTGGCTTCAGTTTTAATATTGTCATTTTACTTGTATCATTTGACAGTGACATCTTCTGTAAGTAAAATAATTCATTCATTATAAATATAACATTATGACGCATTTTAAAGCATAAGTCTTTAAACCAGTTTAGAGTGTGGAAGTTGCTGTTTGTTTTGCAGATAAACAGATGGCAATTTTACAAGTCCAAATAAATCTCTCTGACTGAAGAAAGAGTTGACATAAGAGAAGCCAAAACCAAGATATTTTTGGGAGAGCATTCTCATTTTAAAGGCAAATAGAAAACTTCTGCTTTTAGCATTCACATTTAATGAGACCAGTCTCTCCTAATGACTGTTATAACAAAATCAAATACCTTACATAATAAGATAATCATCTGAATGAGATCTAAGGTTACAGGGATTTGGACATTCTTTGCCTGGATGGACGGACGGGTGGCCTGTCAATGGCCCAAATCTCAACATGTCCTCATGGCTGGATGTTTAAAATTCATTTGTGAACTGCAAATTTGGAGATTGTGGGGATGCTTATTGTCTCTGTTATAAAACATGGATTGTTTCTCTAAAGTTTTTAAAATTTAAAATCAATATTAAATTTTTTATTATTGTTACGTCACTTGAGCTTCACTGTGCAGAAAAATGTACATGTACGTATACGCACGTGAGGTTGACACTAGAAGGTATCGGTGATGGTAGAAACTTTAAGCCTCCAGTACACCATTAACTGAGAATGGACTATGTTGGTAATGGAGGAAACATCTTGTCTAGTAGTTGGCATATTCATAGATTCTGGATATTTAATAAGGAAGAAGGAGTAAATGTCATTATAAGAATATTTAACAAGGTAACCAAACTATTTCAGACACAAATTATTATTCAAGGCACAGTGTTTTTTTAAGTTGTGGAAGAAAATTTTCATATATTACTGCTTTCAAAATGTTACTTACATACGTACAAAACTATTAGCAATCAAAGTACTTAAACTATCAAAAGTTTAAGTACTCATTCGGCAGCAGAATGGCTCCTGTCATAATGCTACCGTAACATATATTGTTTTATCTGTTTAATATTACTATTACATCAATATTAATGTTGTAGTAGAGGTACCATACTTTATACGTTACTAATTGGTAGTTTAATCTTTAACAACATAACATTTTAGAAACTCACTTTTGGTTTTCAGTGCAAAATTTGAATATAATTTGTCTTTGTATGCAAGTAAGTAACTAAAGCTGTCAGACAAATGTAAAATAAAAAGTACAGTATATCTGAAATGTTGTGGAGAAGATGCATAAAGCAGCTTAAAATGGAAATATTCAAGTAGAGGTGCATGAAAATTGCACTTAAGTAAATGTACTTTCCACTATTGGGATATTTCAATATAACTGACAAGCCATAAATCCCTACCAGCGTATCGGCAATAAATCAAAACTGAGTTGGGTGCTCTTGGAAAACGGGGAAACAGCAGGACAAACTGGAAGGCAATCCAGGCACAGTGGCCTACAGTGGTCTAAACATGTTGGCTTTTAATAATGATTTAGCCACTATAATAAAGGCCTTTTCATACAGCTGTCACTAACAATAATTGGGATTATCAAATTTGTTGGTTACTTTCTCTATTAACCCCAGTTGTTTGCTCTGTAAAATGTCAGAAAATGGTGAAAAATTGTGAAAATGTTTGCCAAAGCCCAAGACGAAGTCCTCAAATGTCTTGTTTTGTCCACAACTCAAACATATTCGGGTTACTCTTATAGGGGAGCAATTT
Source organism: Lepomis macrochirus (assembly GCA_024633595.2). Classification (NCBI taxonomy): domain Eukaryota; kingdom Metazoa; phylum Chordata; class Actinopteri; order Centrarchiformes; family Centrarchidae; genus Lepomis; species Lepomis macrochirus. The sequence goes on along the minus strand of JALXJV020000006.1, from coordinate 9,281,683 downwards.
CACACTTTCAAATTTAAGAAGCTGGAATTAGAGAATTTTCTTGACTTTTTTTTTAAACACTCATACCGATTGATCTATAGTCAAAAGGGTGATTCATGTAATAGTTGACAACTAATCAGTTCATTGTTGCAGCTCCACTTTTTAATATTTCTTCCTCAATGTTAGTATTTTTTTTTTTATTTTGAAGTGTCTTGATTACCTTCCACTTTAGCCTACAATAATGTGATAGACATTATACTATCATGAATACTGAATGGTGCTATAATGCCACTATAAAAACAGAATAATTTTCCTTGGAAATTGTGAGACTTTAAAGATAAACTTGTGCTCAACCTCTTTTTTTCAGACGTGAAGACAAGTGGAACAAAAAATCTTCATATTCTGTGGACATTTAGGAATTGATGACTGTACCAATTGGTCTGATGCTTAAGCCTCACCTTACAAATGCTCTCAAAAGGTACCCCAAAAAAAAGGAAAACAAAATGAGGCCAAACGTCATCACCAGAGGTGAAAAAGCTGATTGGAAGAGACGCACCTGCAGTCAGTTACACTAACCTGTCAAATGTAGCTGCTCTCAGAAAAGTGCTTTTTCTTTAAGTATCACAGCAAGGCCTTATCTTATCCACTTCAAACAGCGATGCCTCTTGTGATGAATCTCTTATGTGAGAGAACTGGAAAACTATTATCTGGACTTGGCAGATTTCTTTTGCTGGCCAATCGTCACACGGTTCCTACTAGGAGCCCTCGCTCTAGTTTTCCATCTCCACAAATTGTCCCCATCTCTCCCCGTTTCCCTTGTGATGAGTGAAACAGACCTCGTTAGTCAAATGCACGCATCTAACATCTTACAAAGGAGCAAGGACAATTTGTACTATGTTTGGCCTCTATCACTGACTGCACTGTATTACTATGGATGATGGTTATTAATTTTAAAGAGCATGTTTTCTGGGAAGATAATAAATTAAAGTCAAGCAATTAACTGTTGTTATTTATTACACTAGTTCAATTATACATTTCAATTAGCAGCGTATACTTACAGACATGTTAAACATAATTGTTTGGTACTGTTTTAAGCCAAATAATTCTGTATCATATTTACGCTTTTAAACTACATAGTATAGAGAACTGAACATGTATAGCTGAATATCAGATTTGACATTTTCTTTAAAATACATAAAACAAATCATCTCTGTGTCTTTTGAATGTATAAATTCCTAACAAATGTGTAAGCTTGTGTGACACTGGGAGGTATTGTCTCTGATAGGCTGTCACTGAGCTGCTGGCGGTGCTGGGTGGAGGTAGATGCCCTTGCTGAGCAGCAAGAAAACAAGCGGCCTGCTGGCAAGGGGCCATGAAATGCACAATTAGTCCTGGGTCAATTGCATTAGGGTTTCTCAAAGGCAAAAGGGCAATCAATGAATGACTTCTTCCTTTTAAACTGAATTTTGGCATTTTTTAAAATGAAAATCCAAGAGGCAGGTTTTTCTGCTGTTGAGCTCTATGGACAAGAGAATAAATAAATGACTGGGGTGTGACTGGAGCAGGTTTTACAAAGAGGAAGTCTTTATCCGTGGGTTACTCAAGAGTCACGCTAATCACTAATGGGGTGCTGTGACCTCTAACCCTTCATCTGTTTAGCAGCCTTTCCTTTTAATGTTGCTGTGCTTTCCACCAGCCTATTCTGTGACCATAAACACAGTCACGTAAATGACTCCAGTGTAAGGAGCACTTGATTCCCAGTGCATAGAGGGTACCAGGCTACCCCCTAGTGGCACAGCGAAGCGATGAACCGTGTCACAAACTAAGTTGTTGTCTCCCTCAAACGGATAAAGGGTAAACCGGATACCCAAACTGATGGGAGGAAAAGTCCTTTGTGGCGTAAGACGACGCGGAGGAAGCCCTGCGGGGAATTCCGCTGCGTTAACTGGAGATGTTTACTTTATATGTAAATGAACCTCATCGACACCAGAGGTCTTATACTTTAAGGCCCGAGCCCCGCTTCCCCCCCACCCCCCTAGACTTTTCAAGAAAGAAAGCTTTGATGTTGGCAGGAAGGATCGATGCCAGGGAAAGAGGAGAGAGGGAGGAGGGAGGGGAGTGAGGATGCAGAATGAAAATGTACTTCTGTGTGTGTGTGTGTGTGTGTGTGTGTGTGTGTGTGTGTGTGCGTGTCGTGCGTGCGTGCGTGCGTGCGTGCATGTAAAGGGAGGTGGGGGGTGGGGTGGAGAGTCTGCCGTCATAAGCAGACCCTTTATGAATCCTCTAAAGGCATCCTGCTACATGTCCGTCTCTTTAGGGGATAAACCAGCCACAAGTGACGTTTTCAAGCGCCCACCCCTCCAACCCCCTACAGCCCCGCATCATCTGATCATCTGGACGTAATAAAGTTTGTCGGGTCGCATCGGTCTGAGAGGAGGCAGGCTGGAATGTAACTGGTTGACCTTACTGCGCCATTTATTTCTGTTTCATTTAGCACAATCTGTCGGAGCAGTTGCTGTACATGAGAGTGGGGAATCAAGTGAATGGGTGATCCGAGGTTCTCCGCAACATCCTTCTGTCATTTTGGCCGTGTAGGCCTGCGGAGCCGCTGCGGAGAGGCAACTTTATGGACACACACACACACAAATGAAAATCCTCCAGTCACTATACAAAGGTTTCAGATCAAGTTGCCACGTCTGACAAGGTTGCAAAGGATTTGTCTCACTGTGCAGGGGAGACACGAAACAGAAGAGCGTCAACCCCCACATACAGGTCCGATTATCAGAGATGGTATTCTCATAAAAGGCCACTTAACAGACTGATTCAAGTGCAAAAAGTCTCAAAATAATAAATAATTTTAAAACCAATAAACAAGATCAATGCAAATAAAGCAACAGACACCCTGAAAGCAGACGCTTTACTGAGGATGTGTTCAATTAATGATTTTAAAAAACGCACGGCATAATCCGCATCTACTTACATAGAGGTGATGTTTTTGAATAACTCTGCTATGTCAACGCTGGTCCCATTGCTCCCAGTATCTTGCAGGGCGAGTAAAGGGAAAAACCTGCCGCTGTCGGACTTATTGCAATAGATCTCTGTTTGAGAGCAGCTGCAGGTCGGCGGGCAGTCCAGCATGGAGCTCAGATAGTCCTGGAAAACACTCATCAGAAACAAAACCCTCCACCAGCAAATCCGGATCGAATGAAACCATAGATCCATGTCTCCGGGCAAAGGCGGGGAGAAGCGGTCCCGATGTCCTCTGGGTTAGAACAGAACAGGAGAGAGGAGAGGAGGAGAGGAGGAGGAAGGAAGGAAGGATGAGGATGGTGGTGCGTCTGTACAGAGGATGCTCTATGCGAGCGTTTCTGCCGTGGATGGATGCTGTAGTGTCCTTGCGCGTCAGAGATTGGGTGAAAAGGAGAAAAAAAGAGAAAGAAAACACGCAACAACACACACACACACACACACACAAAACAGAAATCAAAAATAAGAATGCGAAATAACGTGAGGCTGCAGTCGTCCTTTCAGCCTAAGATGCATGGTGTTTCCCCGGTGCGCCGTGCTGCTGGTGTCGTCGTCTCTCTCCAAGCAGGACCAGGACGACTGGCTGGAGAGCAGAGAGACACAAAATGAGAAGTTGGAGCATCAAGTCCCTCCTACCGGCTACAGTCATACTGACACCTGCAGAAACTGCATGCCATCAACAGTGATTATGACGAGACTTTTCATGTGAAGACTGTTGTACTGCACAGTGACATCCATGGTGTTTATAAGATCACAATATCAATAAAGAATGATTAAACTAAAATGACTAAGTAATTAAAAGCCGAAATAACCATATGCTTAAAACGAGCTACCAATCTTAGAAAAATACATTAGCAGCCTAATATCATTGGAGATAAACACAAAAAGAATTTACCATAATGAAGGCTAATTAAAACACCAGATAAATTACATGGATTCTAATGTAAGGTTACTATAATAAACAGATTATACAATTATCAGGATTCACCTCCCTCGGAAGTCATGTTTCATTGTTTTACATTGGATCAAAGTAGATTGGGTGCCTTTTTTACCAATCAAGAGAAAACTGCTCTTTAATGTCAAATAAAAATGATGATTTTTAATTACAAATACATGCCTGCATGACTACTTACCCCTCTATTACTCACCTTAATAATCACTGGTGCAGCCAATTGTTTTAAGAAGTCACATAATTGGTTAATCGGAGATCACCAGTATGTCAGTTTAATTGGCTTTATTACACCCACATCTGGAAAAGAAACACTCACAAATGAACACTCCAGGCAACAATGTCAATGTTGAGTCGGAGTCCGGATCTTAAACCAATTAAGAATTTGTGGCTGGACTTGAAAAGGCTATTCGCACATGCCATTCCAGGGGGTTGAATACTTTTACTGTAAGACCCTGCACTCCATATAATAGTATGTCCTAAGTTTTCTCACTATTCTTAAAAAATGCAGGTGTAGAATTTAACGTAATAATTATTGCTGTGTTTTGAATTGCTGATTTCACAGATTTTGGCCAGGTTGACATCTTAAGTAGCAAAACATGACTGTATCATGATATTCTGAATGAGGACTAATATTGGGTTGAACGGAGAGGTGATTCTGCAGAAGGATTGTTGATATTTGAGCTTCACTGCCAAACAAATACACCCCTCTCCTCAGTATTTCCTCAGAGGCTCTGCCCCCCCCAATGCCCACCAAATTTCAAATCTCTGAGGCTTGTCTGTTGAAATGCCTCCACCCTTGCCATGTCATATAACTTTCTTTTTTTAAAATATTCTTCAGACATTTTCCTCTTTGGCTGTTTCTCAGCCATCTCTCCTTCTTCGCAGTGCCCAGAGTCCAGCACGGTCAAATGTGCCAGTGTATAGAACTCTCTCTACCATCACTTCTGTGCACGAGCAGTAACGAAACCTGTTGTTGATTGGTTGGAACAATGTGAGGAAGGTTCGTACCACTTTCTTTGTTTTCCACTTACAGAACCAAGGCTGTGTGGGAAAACCAGATTTTTTTCAGAGCACACACAAAACTGAAAGCCAGCAAAATGTGAAGTAATATTCATAGAATTTTCACCTTCACTAGCTTCTGGTACAATCACCTACAAAATTCTTTTCACTTATTTATCCCTCCTTGACATTGCTCCCCTGTACCTACTGGACCTTCTCCATCCCTACACCACCTCCCGGATCCTGGGGTCCACAGACAAGGGCTTGCTCTCTCTCTCCCACACCAGGCTGCAGACTTCTAGAGATAGAGCCTTCAGCTTTGCAGTCCCAACTCTCTGGATCTCCCTTTAGAGAACCGCAATGCTCCATCTCTGGACACTTTTAAAAAACTGCTAAAAACCCACTGTTTACCAAGTCATATAATCTTTAATGACCTACTTTTGTTGTTTTTGTGTTGTTTATGTGTAAAGTGTACAGCTTCCTTAGATCAATTTAAAGAACTATAAAAATGTTATATTATTGAATTTAACAAAAAGTGTAATCCCATCCTTCCATCCATTGTCAACCGCTTATCCTGCATACAGGGTCGTGGGGGGGCTGGAGCCTATCCCAGCTGACATTGGGCGAAAGGCGGGGTACACCCTGGACAGGTCGCCAGTCCATCACAGGGCCACACATAGACGCACAACTCACTCACACTCACATCCACACCTAAGGACAATTTAGAGACACCAATTAACCTAGCCCACATGTCTTTGGATGGTGAGAGGAAGAGAGAGCACCTAGAGAGAACCCATGACATGGGAGAACATGCAGACTCCACACAGAAAGGCCGGGGCAACCAGGGTTTGAACCTACAACCTTCTTGCTGTGAGGCGACAGTGTTAGCCACTGGACCACCATGCCGCTTAAAGTGTAATCCCTTTAATGAGAAATTGAATGAGACAACATTGTGGTTCTGTTTGTCACTCTTTGGGTTGGATAAGGTTCTGACAATGAGGAAACATCAGATAATGTAATTGTCAAGGCAGTTTTGAGACTACACGGCATCAAATTAAATTGATGTTGTGCCTGAAACCATTATGGAAAAGTGATGCTTTCATATTCCAACACAGTATATTTAACACAACTTACTACCATTTTAACAATGGTGGCAACAATAACGGAGGAGCTATGTATTAATAATAAACAGCAGTGTACATGTGTTTATTTGACTGACTCTGTTAGCTTCAGGGGCCAGTTTCACAAAGCCATTTTAGACCGGTCTATAGTGTTAGACTAGTCTAAAATTTGGTCTAGTCTAATGCAAGTTAGACTGTTTCAGTTTTTTACAAAAATAAAGACTGACTTAATTTAGACCAAAAAAATTAGACACCTTACCCCCAAGCTAACTTAGGTCTAAGAGTCTATGTTACCTTGGCAACCAACAGTAACAATCAGTTAGCAAGCTTAACGCTTCTCATTAGCATACATCAACTTGACTTTATTAGCATCAAATCGAGGGCATAAAGCAAAAGTTAAAAAACAAACTGATTTCTTGAAGACAATCACCCTCTGTTACCTGTATTCTCTTCATTACTGTCTGGCTCTACCTCTTGACAAGGCGCGGTGCGGTAACCACACCACACACTCCACTTTCCCGTCCTCCGCTTATCCCCCAGAACTTAGGCGACTGTCCACCATATATATTATTCATCACCATTTCAGTGGTGTCTTTAAATTTCTCTCTGGGTCCTCCTCCTGTTTTTGAATATTTCCTCTTAAATATTTCTTTTTTGGCATCTTGTACCATGTTTTTGTGTCTTTTCTGTAGGTCTTTAACGCTCCGCTCAACGGTCGGATTAACGCTGTTAACTGTCATGGCAATCTTTTTCCAAATTAAACATTTCTTTTTGTTACTAAATTCTCCGATAAATTACCCAAGTAAAATGTCCTTGTAACTGTTATACTCCTCCAACAAACACACATTTTCCGCTGGGGTAAACTGCACTGAGCGGCTGACTGCACTCTGCTTTCTCAATCCACCATGTTTTTTGTTTTGAAAAGTGTCTTATTTTACCCAGAATGCATTGCAATGTAGTCCTACTTAAGATAGTCAGAGTCTTAAGTGCTTTGTGCAACAGTCTGATTTAGACGTCTATCCGAAGTCTGACTATCTGCTATATCTAAGTCATAGTCAAAGTCTATCTTTGTGAAACCGGCCCCAGGTAAATGTTGGAATACTGGGAATTTTGCTCCCCATCACTGAAATGTTAGTATGGGATAGTTAGCATGTTAGTATGGGATATTTCAATGGCCTGTGCGAACAGGAGAAATCATTACAGCAAATAAAAACTATTTCAGTGTTCACAACAGCACCTGACTTTTGTTTTAGGACAGACTTGTAAAACTGTTACCATATCCCTTAAATATATAGGGGGGACAGACATAACAGTTCCCCAGCCACATCTACCCTTTGACACTGTTTTCTATTGTATCTGCCGTGTGTAACTTTTCTAGTAATGGTAATTTTTTTCTTTAGTGAAACATTACCATAATACACCTTCCTCAAGCATCTTCATTTGACTTAGCTAATACAATCTGAAAGCCAATAAAATATAAAACAGATGAAGAGCAAGAGGAGATGGCATTCACTGGACTGTATGTCTGTACCATGCAGTTGTTAGGACTCCAGGTTGGCTGATTCCAGACAGCTTTTGGAGAAGTTATTAATCTAGTTGTTCACATACTTTTTCCACCCTGCACTGTGAATGTTTACATGGTGTGTCAATAAAAACATGCAATCATTAGGGTCCGAGCCCAAAGCGTGCGAGGTCCCTATTGAAACTCAAGGGATTTTTTTCTTTCTTTCCTTTGTCTGCAAAGTAACCTAAATATACTCGAAAGTGGCAATTTTGTATTTTATTAGTTTTGCGAATTAGCATGGCAAAATGACTCGCTAGCACCCCCTCAACCAGTCAACCAGTTTGCCGTGGTAAGCTGTCAAAAATCAATGATTCGCTATGAAACAGGAAGGTGTTATAACTCCAGTATACATGCTCACATCTGCACAAAATTGTACATGTATAATAAGAGTCATGCCCTGAACATATCCATATGCCAATATTCAGTCAAAGTCATAGTGCCACCTGCTGGCAAAAGGAAATGACACGACTTGATAGTTTGCAGTTAACGGCATGGCAGTGAAATGGCGGTGGCGTGGCATGGCAGTGGCGAAGCTCCGCGCGCTTCACAATGACACAGGAAGTTATTGTAACTTGATTGTACATGCTCAGGTATGTACCAAATTTTACATGTCTAATAAGAGTCCCACCCCGAACAAATGTACATTTCTGTGGCACATGTATCATGTCCAGATGTACCAAAAAACCTCTTGGAGCAATGCCCTAAACCCAACAGGAACTCTGCCATTTTGAATTTTATGGTCGTTTTTGGATGATTTACGCACTCCGTACTTAAACAAACTCTTCCTAGGGATTTAGTCCGACCGACTTAATATTTACGCTGTGCAGTCTCAAGCCACTGATGATTAACAGTGGTACTTTGAGTTTCCGTGTGCCCGTGGTGTGGCGTCCAAAATCGATTATTCTCCATGAAACAGGAAGTTGGTGTAACTTCAGTGTACATGCTCACATCTGCACCAAATTTGGGATGCATTATAAGAGTCACGCCCTGAACACATCCACATGACAAAATTTATTCAAAGTCATAGCGCCACCTGCTGGCAACAGGAAATGACACATTTTGTGTTGTAATGCTACTCCTAGCAGGTTGGACATCTCACTTTCAAAAACCCTTAACACAATGGTGAAGCCATGTTGTAAAACATGTGAGTTTTCGGTTAACGGTGTGGCGGTGGCGTGGTTTGCATGACACAGGAAGTTGTTGTAACTTGACTGTACATGCTCACATCTGTACCAAATTTTACATATTTATTAAGAGTCCTGCCCTTAACACGTGTACATGCACAACATTCACCTATAGTCATAGCACCACCTACTGGCAACAGGAAGTGACCTTAAACGAAGCAGCTCCCGCAGCATGTTTCACCTATATACGAAATTTGTGTCACTTGCATCATGTCCAGAAATGTTGTGTTAATATATTCTTTGCAAGTTAGAGAGTGTGCAGGAGTTTTCTTTGGCTACGTTTGACTTTTTTTGTCCCCCTCCGATGCACCTGTCTTCTGTTTGTAGATGTGCGAAGTTAATTATTGTATTAAAAGTTGGATAAATGGTGAATTTGCGTGAAATGGCGAGCCCGTATCGTGGCATCCAAAATCTATTCTCCATGAAAGAGGAATTTGTTGTAACTTCAGGGTACATGCTCACATCTGCTCCAAAATTTACGTGCTTAATAATGCCCCGAACACAGCTTTAATGTGCATTGTATTAGTTTAAGAACACTGTGTTTGTCTATTTTTGTGATTTAGATGAAGATCAGATCACATTTTATGACCAACTGATGCACCCAGGTAATTCCAAAGGATTCATATACTTTTTCCTGTGACTGTATTCTAGTATTTATTTAAGTATTTAATTTCAATAATTTGTCACATTTAATCTTCTCTAAAGTTAATCTGAAAATTCAGTTTAAAATAAGTGCCTTGCTGATAGTAACCACCACCTGTCACATCCTTCTGACCTAATGAAACTTTTTTTTTAAACCAAACAGATATGAGAATGTTCTTTTAAAGTGTCATCCAGAGCTCTGTGATTGATTCCTCAGATATCACCCAGTCCCTTGATCCCATCCTGAACTTAAATTTGTCCTTGTGTTTGTAATATTTCCAGAGTCTGAAAAAGTCTTTAAAGTCTTATTGAGAAATTGAAGGCTTTCCATCACTACTCAAATGAGAATGAATGGAGCCATCACTGTATTGTTCCATTTATCTTCTCTGAGCCATCATTGGATTTCAAAACCTCCAGCCATCTTCACTTCCGCTTTCAAACAGGTTGCCATCACTGTGGCTGTCACCCATCAGTACACTTTTCTCTGGGAAAGCCAATCTGAACCCATCCAATTTGCAACCCCCAAGCCTCCATCTGAATTCTTCCTGCTCTGTCATTATCATCCTACGTTTATCATCAACCTTGCACAAAGCCAATGTCATTTAAAATGTCTTTTTGCTGTAACATCTACCACCCTTCAGTTCTTTACCAGCTCAGCTGGTCTGCTAGAATTCAGTCAGGAACACCCAGTGTAACTGTACAACCTTCAAAGGGTCTAGCTAAAGATGAAGGGCTGCATGCGCAGAGCATGGAGTTGTAGAGGACTAATTAAGTGGAGGGAGTTTTTTGCCAGCTCTCCAAGTTGAGCAACTTAAAAGACGACACACCCTCAGATCTCTTGCACACCAGTGAAGGGAGCGATGGGCAAGTCTTCATTACAGAACCAGAGCAATGAATTAGACTCAAAGTTTATCAGAACATTGTTCTTCCAGTTGTTGGCGTTTCCAACAAACTCCTTCTGTAGAAAGAAGTAATATTCTGCTTCTGCACAAGAGTTCATACTCATAGACCGAAAATACTGGAAATGCTTTTTAAAAGAGTACAGATATTAAAATCTGTGGGAAATGGTAATACAAAGTTGTGACTCTGAGAATGATTTTTTAAGGTATTTGGAAACAGTTCTGCAGCACATCATTCATAATGTGTTCTTTTGTAGCTTTATATGTTTGTCTTTTAGCATCATGTTGTCCACTCCGGCATTCAGATCTTGAAGGATGCTGCAACAAATATGTCATTTTATTTTTATGACACCAGAAATGATCTTCATCCCCATTAAGTGACCTTTGCCAGGCAACCAACAGAGACTCCTGGAAGTGACTGCACATTGCCAAGAAATAACCTGACACAAGCTTTAGAGTTTCCAAGAAGGACCCTGAATTTAGAATATGCAGTAGTTTTAAAAGAAGGACTCTGAGTGGTCAAGTGCACTGATGGCATGTCAACATGAGTTTTCTTATGGACTTGATCTTTATAGCAATACACATTGTGTTTCATACAAATGTAATGTTTTTATTTTTTATTTTAAAATCTCTTTAAAGATTCTAATAAACAACCAGTAATAAAACAATTGGAAACATGGTGAAAATGTGTTGTTATATTGAGCAGTGTGTCTCCAGAGGCTGGGCAACATACTTTCCTGAGCTGTGGAATTTCTAATACCCAAACCCTAGAACTCTTTGGTTCAGTCTGTCTGTTAGCAGAATAAACTACAGACTCAATAATGGGTTTACCCATGCTCTCGGTTGGCTTGGCATCTGACCCTGCTGGCTGACTACTGGATTGACACTTTCCCAGCTCTTACACAGAACATTTTTATTGCTGTTGTTGTAGTTTTGTTCTTTGTGCATTGAACTTTTTTGTTGGTCAAAATGCTGTTTTCCTAGACTTGCCTTTTTGGAAAAGAGGCTGTAAATTACAGGAGGTATACAAAATAATTTTCATGAGAAATTACTTAAACTAAACCCAATTTACAAAAAAATTGAAAGATGTTTCAAATGAGGTTAAATGATCAAATGAAAAGTACAATTACCTGAAAAGCCTTTTAAATATAAAAATAACACGTCAAAGCTTGTATACCTGGCTTGCTTGGCTCTTCACTAACTTGCCTTCCCTCTGTTGTGAGAATTTTTTCTCTATGAAAAATCACTGACTCTGTAACACCAGACTTTCACAGTATTACTTGCAGGTAATTACAATGTTTCACTCTCTTCTGTTGTGCACTGTGCAGAGCGCAACGGGGGTCAAAAATAAGCTTTTATATAACCTTGTGGAACTTTCTTCTCAACACTGGACATGCTGTCTAAAATCAGACTGCTGCTGATTCACTGATTGGCTGTCCCTGTTTGATTTTGGCTACAGGATAGTCTCTCTATCTCTATCAATATTGTGAGGGAAATTTACTTAGGGGAGAACATGGTTAACAGGTGGTACTGGTCATATACAGATCAAGTAATCGTTCAACATTTGGATAAATTTGCTAATATGTTTTCTTGGCAGTTTCCACGTCTTTGTGCTAAGCTAAGCAGCTGCTGGTGGTAGCTTCAAATTTATCAAACAGATAAAAGAATTGTATCAATCTTCTCATCTAATTCTATTAAATAATAAATAAGCGTAAACAAAGGAAACAGGCAGCCTGGCTCTGACCAAATATAACAAAATCAATCTATGAGCATCTCCAAAGCTAACTAATTGACACATATCTTGTTTGTTTAATCCATAGAAAACCATAGAGCCATTCATTAGGTATTTATGCTATCTCCCTGTTTTGCTCATGTGCAGGTGTTGTCTATGGGGAAGATTAAAGGGTCCAGTGGCAAGGAAGACAAAAACCAGCACACTTGAATGATGCATATTATGGGGGTAGTATCAATGTAAGAAGTTAATATTGTGCATCATCATCAACTCTTCATATTTTGAGTATAAAGGAAAAGTACTCTATTGTCTTTCAAAAATTACTACAAGCAAGGTATTAAATCTCCAGCTGCTCACGAGGAGCTGCTCTGTACTCACTAGCTGAAGATGACTGTTGTGCAAGCCTACTCCCAGGGACTAACAGCTCAATATTGTTTATAATTTGCAGCATGATGGGGTTGAACAGACTTCAAACGTCCCTGGTTAATCACATACATGGTACATGGACTGCACAGTATATAGCACTTTTCTACCTTTAAGGTTAAAGCGTTTACAATTTGCCTCTCATTCACACACACTTACACACCAATGGTGGCAGAGCTGCCATGCATGGTGCTGGCCTGCCCATCAGGAGCAACTTGGGGTTCAGTGTCTTACCCATGGACACTTCGACATGGGGACAAGAGGAGCCAGGGATCAAACCACTAACCCTGTGATTAGTGGACAACCCGCTCTAGAGTGTGTGTACACTGGCTATAAAACACATGAGAGCATTTTACTTATACTTATACTTGACCTTTTGCTCATCAGGAAGTATGTCAGTTTGTTCTGGTGAAGATCAAATTACCATCAAAGACATAGTCAATTTAGCTATTCCATTATCAAGATCATAATTTGTTTTAAAAGATTAAGGAGTCCATTTTCCTGTGGGCTTCTCAAGCCTAATGGAAGAGCTAATCACATTCAATCAGTATAAATATGCACAAGAAACAGAGGCACTTGGTTTGAAATGTTTCAAATCTGAGGATTGATTTTTTTTGTCACAGATGTTCCTCATTTCCTTTCTGTTGTCCTCAACTTTATTTTATCTTGTCTAACAAATTTGTACGTGTTCAATAAAGCACTTCTGCTTTTACAATCAGAGGTATGAAACGTATCCACTCAGTGCACATTATATATTTATTTAACACTTCAATCAAAAAGTCAGATCCCTGCTGCCTTCCACCATAGGCGAGAGTAGAGGAGTGATTAGTGACTAATTCCGAAAAATCTGTAAAAATACAAATGTATCCTGTGTGATTTGATTTTTGAGGAGACTCCTGTGCATGACAACTGTTGCAATTTGAGCTTTTCAAGAAGGGGAAGGTGAAAAGGAGAGAAAAGGTAGAAAGACAACAGATGAGATTTGAAAATGAGGAGAGCTGGAGGAAAGAGGAGATGAATACAATGTGACAAAAAAATGGAGAAACTGGAAAGAAAGGCTTCACAGTGACAAGATGGGAGGAAGGATATTTCTCCGACTCATCCACCGATTCTCCAGCCACTCCAGCTCTGTCGAGGATTCAGCCAACATGCCCAGCAGTGCAGAAGCTACACTAAATATACCCCACCTCCCTCCTATAGTTTCTCTGTTTTTCCATCCATCCAGTTCCTGCCATTCAAATGCTACAGTCAGTTAGTCAAGGTGCATTACACACTTTTATCCTGACCTGAGATTTACACCCCTTGGTGCCTCTGTCGCACACGGGAAGAAGGATGTAATCCCTTCAGACCCAAGGAAGTTCATGTTTCTTGGTGGAAATAGTGGATTTTATGATCACATGACTTCTCTGCCGCCTTCTTCAGGTTTACATAGAGGACCAAACAGTGGATAGAAAAAGTCTACACACCCCTGTTAAAATGCCAGCTTCTTATGATGTAAAATATTGAGACAAAGATAAATCATGTCAGAACTTTTTCCACCTTTAATATGAAAAATAAAAACTCTCAAATAACCTGGTTGCATAAGTGTGCACACCCTAAGACTTTGTTGAAGAACCTTTTGATTTTATTACAGCAGTCAGTCTTTTTGGGTAGGAGTCTATTAGCATGGCACATCTTGATGTGGCAATATTTGCCCACTCTTCTTTGCAAAAGCGCTCCAAATCTGTCAGATTGTGAGGACATCGCCTGTGCACAGCCCTCTTCACATCACCCCACAGATGTTGAATTGGATTCAGGTCTGGGCTCTGGCTGGGCCTTTCCAAAACATTAATCTTCTTCTGGTGAAGCCATGCTTTTGTGGATTTGGATGTGTGCTTTGGGTCGTTGTCTTCCTGAATGGTGAACTTCCTCTTCATCTTAAGCTTTCTAACTGACACCTGAAGGTTTTGTGCCAAAATTGCCTGGTATTTGGAGCTGTTCATAATTCCCTCCACCCTGACTAAGGCCCCGGTTCCAGGTGAAGAAAAACAGCCCCAAAGCATGATGCTGCCCCCACCATGCTTCACTGTGGGTATGCTGTTCCTTGGGTTATGTGCAGTGTTGTTTTTGCACCAAACATACCTTTTGGAATTATGGCCAAAAAGTCCTACCTTGGTTTCATCAGACCATAACACATTTTCCCACTTGCTTTTGGGGGACATGAAGTTTGTTTTTGCAAACTTCAGCCCTGCTTGGATGTTTTTCTTTGTAAGAAAAGGCTTCCGTCTTGCCACCCCACCCCATAGTCCATTCATATGAAGAATACGGGAGATAGTTGTCACATGCACCACACAGCCAGTACTTGCCTGCACTTCCTTTAATGTTGCTGTAGGCCTCTCACAAGCCTTCTAGTTAACCTGAGTTTGAATGTGATTGGTTAATTCTGAACACAGCCACATCCCCAGTTATAAGAGGGTGTGCACACTTATGCAACCAGGTTATTGTAGGGTTTTTATTTTTCATTTTTCCACCTCAGAGATGTCAGTTTGTTTTTCTATTGAATTGTTCACATTACAGGTCACATTAAAGGTGGAAAAAGTTCTGACATGATTTATCTTTGTCTCATTATTTTACATCATAAGAACCTGGCATTTTAACAGGGGTGTGTAGACTTTTTCTCTCCACTTTATGTAATCATCAGCTGAAATACCTGCATTGCAGTTTAACTAAGACTTTTTTCTGATCTAGATTAACTAAATGCAATTATCATTTATGTAATGCTATTTAATAATTATATTACAATGGTAATCAGTTATTAGTCATTAGTGGTTAGTGTATTATCCCACTGATCTCAGTCTGAATCATACTACTTGAGAAGAGTAAGGGCCAATTTGTTGGAATATAGCCTACAACTTTTTGTTAATGGAAAATGCCCAAATGGTACAAGAAGTAATTTTCACAACATGCCCCAAACTATTATTTAGGATTTATATTTTTCCCATAATTGCTGTTTGTTGATGCTGCTCACTATATCCTTTTGCTGTATCTAGCTTTAACAACTATTTCTATATTTAGTACACACTATATCACTGAGCCTCATGTTGCATTTAGCTTCTTAGTTTGCAGCATGAGAGGGCAAAGGTTCCTTTATTTTCCCAGCATGGCCACTGGGAGGAGGAAGATGCCGGGGGAGTCTGTGTCTGTCATCTATAATTAGAAGCAATTCTCCTTAGCTGGACTGTTATCCCGCCCACCTACTGTACAGCAGCTGAGGGGAGCCGGCTGCTTTATGCTGACTGAATGACTGTAATGGTCATTCTTTAAGATCACCCTGTCTCTTACACATGAAAACACACCACCATTACACAAAAGCATTCAATGTGCCCACACAGACTAAACTAGACCTGTGTCAAGCAGGTTTTGAAAATGGTCTTTTTCCTTTGTCTCAAACCTGTGGTCTCAATGTTGAGCAGGACTCATGTGAAAAAGGCGTGACTGCCTCAGCCGTCAGCCTTGGTTAAATGAAACATCAAGGCTCATCCCTGCCACCAACTGATTAAAAATGGATTAATCAAGTTTGGTTAGGGGCAGAACAGTATGGAGATTCAATTTATCACCCAGGCCTATTTAAAACGTAATTACATCACAGGCGTTGATAGATTTGAACAAGGCACAAAGGTTTTTAGATGTTTCAAATTAGCAGAGCCCTGACACGGCACCTTCATTCACTCTGTTTAAGATGGTGACAGCAGCAATGTCCTTACGAGCCTGCTGCCCAACAGCCTTAGAGGAATAAAAAATAACAGAAAAAATATCTTAAATTGAAAGTATCACCACTTTATAGGGTATTAACTTAAATGTAGAGTAGGTGATCCTGCAGAAGGGTTGTTGATATCTGAACTGCCAAACAAATACACACCTCCCTTCAGTGCTCCCTTAGAAGCCCCCACCAAATTATGGAGTTATGCTCCAGCGTTGAAATGCCTTCACCCTTATATGTAGGCTATAGCCTATTAAAACCATGCGGAAGCAGCTGATTACACTGTCGCAAACCTCATTTGTAATAATGTCCTGTGTTCTTCTACACATCCAAAAAGTCTCTTACACAGTCCAGGTTGTGAAACTGTCTGGAGTAAAGCAGTGTCCTCCTGATCAATTCTGAGCTCCATAAGAGCATCTAAACATTTCACAGGCTAAAAGTTGACTTATGTTACGTATTTTTGTTTTGCTGCTTAAATGTCCCACGATATTTGCTATGGCATTACAGCAGCCATGGAAACGTTTAAATGACAGACAGCAGTCTGTCTAATCTTTAAAGTACATTGTTAAAGAAAACACTCATCAATCCAACACAATAAAGAAACCACCTGGACCGGTAGAGGAGGAGTATCTGAGAAAAGAATTAGTTGGGTGGATGATTTAGGCCCATGCATTCATGAGTATTCAGATATTGTCAGAGCTGATCTGCGTATCACACCAATTCAGCTCATATTATAATGACATAACAGAGCAAACAGCTGCTGACGTCACATTATTAGGCTGTAATATCAACCAGAGCATCATCTGCATTCAGCACCAACCTGATGTACTTTATGTTGTCATATACTAACGATAGTGCCCATTATGTCTGCAGATGTCATTCCAACAGTATAATCCTGCATGTGCATGTGAGATACATTCAGCTTAATGCATGTTGTGAAGATTAACATACTCAGATTTCCCTGTTTGCACTACCTGAACTTGTGTTTGTCTCTTATTTAACGCAATTTTAGTGAGCCAAGCAGTGGAGAGAAAGTCCATGTCTGTAGTGTGATCTTCAACCAAACAGTGCTTTGCCCACTGTGCGGTTTAGCCTTCAGCGCGCACGTGCACACACTCACTCACTCTCTCTCACTCTCTCTCACTCTCACACAGAAGAGCGCACAATTCAGCTTGAATAAAAGTCCCTTTTGAATGTATTTTAATATAGATCATTACTTCGTGTGACTGTATTGTATAACTTTGGTGCGTTTAGGTGTAATTTTGGTGTTAATTACCATAAATAGGCTTTATTAAAAAAATTAAAATCTGGAACTCACTAATTTCTAAATCCTGGTTACAGCCCTGGCCCTTACCTTGTCATAAAACATTCCTCTGTGTTCAGACCTTTTCCTCGGTGGTTGTTTTGCGGCCATCTCTTCTCCTTATGTCGTATGTCCAGGACATACGAATGAGCCAGTGTATTGAACTTTCATGTATTGGATTACAATCACTTACTATCCCTTTGAATGTAGCTATTACCCAGTCTTATTGTGTGTAAAAGTTTAAAGTTTAAAAGTGACAGCAGGGTTATACTATATATATTGGATTTATATATTTAGATTTCCAGTTGTGCAACAAATGCAATCTATGAAAATGGTGAACAGGCTTGGAAATTGGATTGGTGACAAAGACAGGAGCTTTTAAAGTCTTCCAAAAATAGGTTCAAAACAATAGAATGACTCAGCATTTCAACCTCCCATCCTGTCATTGAGACTCTAATCTTTGAAATGGTTGGTTAAATTTAAGTAACAGAAAGTGCACCTCATAACACAATTCTAATGTTTTGAAAGTCATTGCTAAATTTTCAAAAGAATTTCTCCTTCCTGCAGAAAAACAGTACCACTGTAGAGCAGCAAGCATGAAGCTACATGGGGGATATTTAAAGAGGTGGTATTATGCTCATTTTCAGGTTCAAAATCTTAATTAGGGGTTGTACCAGAACAGGTTTACATGGTTTAATTTTCAAAAAACACCATATTTTCCTCATACTGCACATTGCTGCAGCTCCTCTTTTCACCCTGTCTCTTGTACACTCCGCTCTTGAGCTACAGAGTGATGCATCTTACTTGTACAAAATCTTTGTAGGGAGTTGCACATGCGCAGTTCCCAGGTAAGGACTACTAGCCAATCAGAAGCAGAGAAGGGCGGGTCGTAAGAAACAAGGTAGTTTGATCCAAATCAAAGCCGAACGAAACAAAAACTGTAAAATATAAAACTTCCTGTTGCTGGCCTCTGTCTGGCGCAGCAATGATGATGCAGTGAATAGTGAATATTCTCTCTGACTAATCAGCAGTCTGTCCTGTTTTCACGTTACATTTTAGTATCCCTCAGCTCGCTTGGAACCTCAATGGAGGTGAGGTGATACAAAAAAAAGTACCTGGAAGCAGGTACAGGTACAACATTTCTACAGTGGAAACCCAAACAAAGCCAAGTCGATCCAAAGGGCCTCCGCTCAGACTAGCTTGGTTTGAGGGCGTGCCTGACCCTGCTAGCCACTTGGCGAGCTTTATGACACGTTTTCATTGTGACGTCAAAAGTAAAGGAAGTGAATGGCTGGACTACGAACGAGCTGTTTTCAAGCGGTTCTGAGCAGAGCTTTCTGTGGGAGATGGGAACTCCCTTTGGGCTGGACTTTGGGCTTTTTCACTTTGCAAACCTGTTACATGCACAAAAAAGATATACAACTCAATAAAGGAGAGGGAAAAAGCCAAAAAGCATAATACCACCTCTTTAAATGTTAAATCCTGATTCTTGATATTATTTGGAGACTGGCTCCATTATTGACTTGACAAATGCTCTTTGTACTGGACCAACATAGCTTTGAGTATCCCTGACAGTGCAGTCAAAATTCTCCACGTTCACTTCTCATCTCTGCAGGATTTCCGCTGCTCTTTGTGCTTCCTGGAGGCTAAATGAAAGAAAATAAAAAATGAATAATAAGTGATTTCTAGATGGCTCACAATTAACTCACTGGCTGAGTGATTGGAGAGGCGAGCTCCATTAAATGGTTTAAAGATGTGGGTTTGTGAACATAAGGCTGTGTTTGAAATCTGTGACCTGCTGGTGGTAATTTGGGCTGGATAAATGAGAGAAAAATGCAGTCGTCTTCTGTCACGGTGCCATTAAGCAACATATTTAATCCTTGTATGGTATTTGGGTCAAATTGACCTATTTCAAATTTTTAACAAGAAAATCAATTGTCTTAGCTTATTTTCTGTGATAAATATGTACAAACACACACACATATACATACACAAACAAACAAACACACACACACACACACACACAGATAATGTTACAATTTTATAATCTAAGCACGGAAAAGCTGTTTGCTCTCACTTTCCAGCACTCTTTACCCTCTGTCATGGAATGATCCAGCTGTGATAGTATAGTGATAGTATATATTTGGAAAAAGGATAGAGTTGAAAAAGAGCATGGTGGTTAAAGCAACCTTTCAATGAGATGTAGGTTAAATAAAAGAAAAAGATACCTTGAGTTAGTTTTTCAGATGGCAGTAGTTTCAAGGATGCAGTTTTACTGAATTTTATTGACAATCTGTCTGTTTATTATTTTGGTGCAGAGCAGTTGACGTTTAACTATTGACTCTGTCTTCTAAAAATAGCTTTTATACAGTACAAATTATGTTGTGGTGGTACAGTAAGTTGTTGCTTGGACTGCTGTATATTCCAGTCAACCTTCAAACAGATAACGTTTGCTACATTTATGCCCAGCGTCCAGTACTCAGATACTACTACTTAGAGATACACAACCAATATTTAGAACTTTCATTAAAAAACATTGGTAGATAGACTCTAATTTGGCAATATTAAGTACAAACTCTTCAATTATCATGACCATCATGCACAACAATTTCAACATTTGAAATTTTGTCGTGATTGGTCTATTCACTAAAAGTGATATCAAAGAGTGCATGGACATTTTGAAAAATTGAACATGTTTCAACAAAAGGCACCAAATAAGGTTGCCTTTAGTTCCTTGTATTCCCAGCGAAATTCCTGGATACTTTCTCCTCTCTCTACTTATTGTGAGTCACACAAATGATGAGCTCCTGGGTGGGATTTGCAAGGATCAACAGGTGAGCATGACGTAGTGCCCCCTGGATGATGCAATTTATTTAGGGCCATTATGAATCACCCAGAGAGCCTTATATGGAGAGGGCAGAAAAAAGTACCAGCAGGTTGTGAGAAGTGCTGGTGTGCAAAAAAAGTCACAGTACTCCAAAGACTACAAGTGCTGTACTGTGTACTGGTGAGTACCGTCTTGCTTCAAGCACTGCCAGCATCCACACTACTGTGTTTTTAAACCCCTAGAATGGAGAGTTTAAAAACGCTGCTGACCCCTGCTTTAGTTTGAAAACTCTGCGAATGTGTTTTTGTCTGGATGGGTTGAAACAATGATCAGTGTTTCCTGTTAATTAGTGATACCATGGTGGCCTGCCACGGTCGCACTAAATTTGGAGTGCACACGCATTCAAACCTTTATGGTAAATCCACTGAAATGGACCAGTGCGAGCTGTCAGGCAGAATAGCGACTTTATCCTGTCCTTTTTTCTCTTTACAAAGTGTTGCAGTATGAGCGTCCTACCTGAAGAGAGTCTGTGAAGTCTTCATGTGGCGTGATACGAGAACCGCATACAACATAATTTATCAAATGATCGGACTTGATGAATTTTGTGTGAGGATACACATCTGACTGCAACGTTGCAGTAATACTTTATCAGCTTGAAGCTGAAGTAATCCATGCCCATTAACATGATAATGTTAAACTGACTGCATTTATCCAAGGTGAGATATCGGTCCTAACTCGCCAGACTGCTTTTTGGGAACTGACATTATTTTAATTTTTTTTTCACTGGTGTGTGTATTGGATGATAACGAAACTGTTAGCGAGCTAGACTGAATATTGTAAATGAGATTGTTGCCACACTACCCAACAGTTAGACCGCATCTAGTAATGTTACTGGAGTGAATGGCACTGTGTTGTTGTCCACCACCCTGATATTGCATCATTGTGGAATATGTGAAAGGGTGAAGATGCTGTGTACTTGAGTATCAGTAAAATGACAATATAAATCTAAAATGAACTAAATTGATTGTTGACCATTGCAGCCTTTTTTTTGCCGGCTAAAATCAACTCTGACATAATACTGGTGGTACATAGGATAGTAATATGGGTTGCATTAGCTGGTGAAGTAATGCGGCAAGACATACAACTGTAGTATTTTGTGTAACAGATAACATTAGCAACTGCTAACATTATCTATCTTGAGCCAACTAAAGCACAAAATCACAATATATTTCACATGCTTTGCAGTAATGGTAGTTTACCGGTGAAAGCCACTCTGTCGGTTTAGTCAGTTTCAAAACAAAACCAATTATAACAACTAAGTAATTTTGTGAGATTTGCAGATACATTCATTGTGAATAAAAATGTTTTTGCTCACTTTAAAATGAGTAAATTGTTTTTTTTATTTACACAGTAATTTCTTTTTGAATATATAACTATAACTTTTAGTAACAAATAAGTTCAATATTTTCTGACAGCATTATATTTATTTATTACGTATTTGGTCTTGCAAATTAGAATAGCCCGTAAATTTCTTTTTTTAGGAGACAGGGTTGTATCTACAATTTCCTACACATGGGACACACACAATTTCATTCAACATGTTTCTTCACAAAGTGCTGGCAAGAAGGTAATATTTATCAAGAAAGTGGCAGATGTGAACCCAGAAGCATGACTCAAATAAATGGGGATAACCAGGTGAGGGGAGTGAAAGCACATGAAAGCAGAAACTAACTGCATAAAAGGTTGTGAGCTGCAAGAATTTGTGCCAAAGGCCTGACAAAGCCACTGTTCCTGTCATCTCATGTGTTCAGTAACTTATACAATCTTACTGGGTTGATGAAACACTGTGTGTGTGTGTGTGTGTGTGTGTGTGTGTGTGTGTGTGTGTGTGTGTGTGTGTGTGTGTGTGTGTGTGTTTAAAATCAATATTCTTAGTATTGACAATACACCTAATATTATGTCTCACTCTCTAATCTGGTTTGTAATAAATAGCACAGAACAGAGAAGCAACATGATGTTGCACGGAAAAAAACATGTTTTAACTGCTACCCGTAACCCCCCCTCTCGTACGATCTGGATCAGAATTAGAATCAGAATCAGAATCATCAACACAATGCTGAATTCACACTCAATGCAATAGTGTGTTAAGATGGAAATCCTGTATTTGTCTGCCAGAACTAGCTAAGTTGCTAAGATGCAGCGATGTGATAACTGGTAGCCAAACTCCTTTGTTAGCTGCCAGCCAAATGAGCTGAGCCTGCTGGCAGCCACATTGCAGACAGATAATATCCTTATTATGTACACATTCCCGCTGCGGAATGATTAGATTAATATGTGCATGTGTGCCATTATTGTTGCATTAATTATTCAATGGCTATTTTTACTTCTCTGAGAATATCCCTCAGGATCCTGTGTTTTTCTTGGAGCACGCATGTATGTCCACAGCATGGAGAGTGAGGGCAAACACACAATGAGTCATCACCACCTGCAAAGCCACACGAGTCGATGTCTGCCGACTTCTATCGACCAATTACTCACTGGGTCATCACTGTGTGAGAAGGCTGACTGAGTTGTCAGAAGTGCCACGGAGCAGGCTGTGCTGTGGTCTGTGGCTGGGATTGAACAGAGATGAAGAAGGAGGAGGGTTGAAGGGTCCTTTCAATTGTGGTGGGCTGACAGACCGCTGGACAGCTCGGCGGCCAGACAGCGAACATCAGCCCTCCCGCTCGTGTTCCGCAGCAGCGGCAGGTCACTTCCAGGACCTTGAGAAAATAAGGGAGTCAGACTCCATTTGTTTTCCGTCTCTGTTCCCGAGGGAATCAAAGGGGAAGACATTTCCAGCCGTCCCGCCTGACTGGTTCCGACTCACTTAACAGGTCCGTTTTTGCCTCAGTCCCTCCGAGCTTTGTTCACACATCAAGCAGACATGGCATGTGGTACAGTTGTGGCATAGCTTGGCCAGAATAGCAGGAGGAGCAGGGGAGTGGAAGAGGCAGCGCTGGCTGGCAGGGAGGCAGCAGAGAGGACAAACAGCACTGTGGAGGAATGAGAGAGAGTATTGCAGAATGCAGAATAGGCCTCTCTGTTATTCAAGAAGCAAGAAAATTGGCTGTATGAGTGTTTGAATCCCAAATATTGTAAGCCCCTCAAACAACAAGTTACCTATGGCTATTTTTTGTAAATTTCTACTGCTGGAAAGTAGATTTATTTTTTCTGCTTCGGGATGAAACCAAAGCGGAGTAGAAAAGTGGCACTTCTACAATGATTAAGGGCACACACTCCTGGAAACTAAAGGCAGGAAGAACAGCTAGATTCACAGCAAGAAAGAGACAGTGTGAGATAGCAAGTTCAGAGTCAGAGAATATGGTTTCCATCATCTTCACTAGACTTCAACACAAAGAGAGCGACAGGACAAACCAGTGGTGTGTGGGCAGCTTTGAAATTTAAAGGCTCTTTACAAAATGAGATGTCCATCATTTTTACAAATATGATACCTGCTCTTAAAGAATTACTGCTATCATGTAAGTCAGGTTTCATTCAGATTTTTCTTACCCCTTTATAAGGACAAATGCTCCTTACAGGAGGAGATATTGGAAATGTATCATAAATTGCCAAGGCTCTTGACACAATTTGTGTATGTGCGCTATTGAGCAGAGAAGAATGGAGTAATCAAGACACACAGAACCCGGATTACCCTTCTTTGTACAGATTCGGTGTGATTGGCAACACATGTGCTGATTGGTTGTTTTCGTTCAGACTGTGTCCAGTAATATGTTTATAATAATTACATAAGATATTACAACAATAAGGGAAGGGAACAGAAAGGGAAATAAATATAGAAATAAAGCTAATAAATATACATATTATTAAGAACAATAATAGAGAGTCAGTGGTGTCAGTCAGTAGCACACGATGCCCACAGGATTATATAGAGGTTGCATCTCACATTATGTGTGAGAAGGGAAGAAGCAGGCTCTCCCAATGGTCTATCTGACCCTTTTGAAATAATCCAAAACAAGAGAGCTACACTTTCAGGAACTTCCTGGATGAGCCCTTTAGAGTGAGTCTATTTTTTATCCAGTTCAAGGAAATAAAGAATATCTGTAAACCAAACGACAGTAAGAGAGAGGATTTTTACAGTTAAACAGTATCAGTCGTCTGGCCAGAAGGGTTACAAAGGCCAAAGTGTTTTCTCAGATGAAGACTGAGAGGAAAACCGGGAGATTCAGAATAAAGCTGTGACCCAATTTGTTGCAACCCTTTCTTTAATAATGTGTGACATCGTTTTAAAAACCTCTGTCCAGTTGTTACTCAAGGCTGGACATAGCCATAACATGTGTATGAAAAAACATTAATGAAGATTTTAGATAATCCTGCATTGGTGTAGTGGGTATGGTGCACATTTTTGCATTATATAAGAGCACGTCTTGCACAGAAATAATAATTTTTATCCATCCATTATCTATACACGCTTATCTTATACACTCTTAGCCAATCCCAGCTGACACTGGGCGAGATTCAGGGTACACACTTTTTTAACTCAATGTAAAATATCAAAACAGAGTTCATCAGAAATTTCTTTGCCCAAGTCTTCCTTCCCACAGAGCCCTAATGGGGTTAGATGTTTGCAGAGTATTAGATGAATTCAAGGGGTGTGTCCATAGGTAGAGCTGGAATCTATCATATCCAGAGTGGACGAAGAACAAACCTTCAGATTTCTGTAGAATCTGTTGTTTAAGTAGTGAGTGTTTATAGATTATAAATATATAGAAATTTACATTTGCAAGTACCTAACCTGGACAAAGTAAAAAATCATCTGCAAGAGAGAGTGAGAATATGTGGTTTGAAGTCAAAGGGGCATAAATATAGAATGACTTCAAACCAAAATAGCACTTAAATTCAACCCAGATCCTGAGTGACACTCTCACAATAACATTTTTACACAAGATCGAGGCTGTGGGAGGAAATGAAGAGTGAACAAGGGCACTAAGAGACATTGGCTTAGCAGAATTTGACTCCATACCTATCCAAACAGGAGGGGGTGTAAAGGTGTTGTAGCCAATCCAGGATTTTAAGATTCTAATATTAGCAGCCCAATAGGGATGGGAGCACAAGGAAGACATTGTTTTTAATAGAAGTTCAGTAGAATACTCTGACGTAAGCACATCAAATTCAGCCTGTAAAGACACACATTCCTTGTTCATTTCTGTAGACAGGAGAATTTTAGGGTTCAGTATCTTGCCCAAGGACACTTCACATGCAGACTGGAGGAGCCGGGGATCAAACAGTCAACCTTCAGATTAGTGGGCAACCTGCTCTACCTCTCAGCCACGTTAAAAGTGTCAAGTTGGGAAATGTGAAGAACCAGAGAAGCTAGTTCATCTAAGCTAAGTTTTTTCTCATCCCTGGTGTGTGATATTATTTTATCTCTAATGTACCAGAGACATCTGGGGTTTTAATGATACTCCAGAAAAAGTCAATCTGTCCAGAGATGTAACCAACAAAGTCCTCATTAGAGAGCAAACTTGTATTAAGTCGCCAAGGAGGTCAGGAGTTAGTTGCATCGTAGTTCCAGGCAAAGATTGATGACAGTGGTCTATTATCAACCAAGAAGTGGTCAATTCAAGGGAAAGTATGGTGAACGTTTGGAAAAAAAGGAAAATCCTCTTAAAGTGGGAATGAAAAAGCAGCAGACATCAGAGACCTGGAACTCATGAAAGAGTTATTTAATTTGGCAGATCTTGAGGGTGTGTGCAACAACAAATGAAACAAACCAAACCAACAAACCTAGGAGGGGACTTCCACCAAGCCATCGCTTCCACCCACCTTTTGCTAGGAGCTGTGCCAGAAGGGCTCCCTCTGATCCCACAAGAGAGTCAGCAAAGTGGCCAATTTGTAAACTTTAGTTTCAAGTTTGACTAGTTGGCTGCTATGGCTCTTAGCCAAGCATTAAAGATCTGCAACAGTGCGGTTAAGTCCAGTTTGGGCACTGCGTAGGCACCTCACCTCACTGATATCACTGATGCTCAGGAGATGGGTACCAATGATCTTCTGAACAGTTTTAATCACCCGCTGCAAAACCCTCTAGTCCTGGGCAGCGCACATCCTGTGCCAGTCAGTGATGTTTTCAGTCAGGATGCTTCCTATTGCTCCTCTGTAAAAGCTGACAAGAACTTGGAGTGGGAATTTGGCCTTTTTAAGCTTCCTCAAGAAATTCAGTTGTTTCTGAGCTTTCTTCAACAACGTTGAGATGTGAGATGACCATGTCAGGTTCTCTGTGATGCTGATTCCCAGGAACCTTAAACTGTTCTCCTGCTCCACTTCAGCACCACTGATGTAAACAGGAAATTAACAATTAGTTCCTTAGTTTTTCTGACGGTGAGCAGTAGGTTGCTCTCTGTACACCACTCTGCAAGATTATCAATTTCCTCCTGATAGGAAGTCTCATTATTGTTTGAGCCAATAATGGTGGTGTAGTCCGCAAAATTCACTGCAGAGTCAGGGGATGCAGTCGTGGGTGGATAGAATGAAAAGGATGGGGCTGACCACACAGCCCTGGGGTGCTTCCATGTTACAGAATGATTGCAGTCACTGTTAGTTATCACACGCAGTCTTTCAAAAACAAACAAAAAAAACAAGTTTGCAAGACTAAATTATGTAATAAAGTTTTAGAGTCATATTCCTCGGAAGAAGCTCCCAAAGTCTCAAACACACATGTTTCACTCATTTGATGCACCTGGTCCACTATTTTTACAAAACTGAGTACAAAGGAGCGGGCACTCAAAGTCATGCATTTCTTCAAAATTTGTTATTTCAACCAAAATTAAAGTATTTCCCTTGCATCTGTCATAAAAACGCCATCATGACACTTTCAGGCTATGCGTAGGATGTTCAGGTGTAGTTCAGTCCTGACAATATGAAGTATGGTTTGCTGATTCTGCTGAAAGAAATTATTATACTGTATATCTGTGTGGTCACTTGACTATCAATGATAACACAGGGCGGTTTGCTCATTAGGACGATCGGGTGATGCACCACCACACCGGGAAAGGCAGGTTAAAAATTGCCCAGATTGCTCTTTCATTTCAGGCACTAGCCTCTAGGCTAATTTATGCAGTGTAAAATCCCATAGGTTAAGCTAATAATGGTGAATTTTTAAAAAATCTTGATAGTTATTATTAAGCCGAATGTTATGCTTACGTTAAATGTGATTGTTATCAAGGCATGTTTTATGTGTGGTAGTGAAATCAGTTTAATGTTAACTTTACTGCACCTGT
This sequence comes from Lepomis macrochirus, assembly GCA_024633595.2. Classification (NCBI taxonomy): domain Eukaryota; kingdom Metazoa; phylum Chordata; class Actinopteri; order Centrarchiformes; family Centrarchidae; genus Lepomis; species Lepomis macrochirus. Next base: position 9,254,015 of record JALXJV020000006.1, on the reverse strand, counting down.
AACAATTAGTTTTTGTGTTGTTTTTTTCTTTCATTGCCAAGAACCACAGAAGAAAGAGGACGTAGCATGATGTTGCAATCCTTGCCCTCTTTTTTCAGCGGATAAAAAGGACAAGAAGGAGAGCAACACAGAAAATAACCCAAACACAATAGGATAAATACCTTTTATATGTCCCCTTACATGCCTTCTTGTTTATGTTTAAATACAGAGTAAGAAAGGGGGAACATCACATAGCTCGTTCTTACTGTATGATTATAGAGTATGGGAGAACAGTGGATAATTTTATTACAGCCCACACCCCTAATATTACTGTATAACTATAGGATAACAAGTGGAGAACATTCAAGATTTTTTACATCTCTCTGCTTACCTTGTTAGTCTTGTGTAATGTGTGTAAAGAATGAAAATAAATACTAGACTCCTCTGTACCTCATAAAACATTTAACATTAGCTATGTTTGATCCTCCTTCATACACAGCATATGTGACATTGTTACGTTATTGCATCACTTGAGACAGGTAAGCTTGTTTTCTACTCCAGCCTTTTCCCTTAACTGCAGTGCAAGATTAACTGTAAATAGTTTTTTCATTGCACATTATCAGCCACAGTGCCACTGGGCTTTATTCTGGATTTGTTATACCTAAATAAAAGGTTTGTCACTGCTGAATCAGATGATTGTGAGAGTGTTTTTTTTCATTATTGCTTGTTTTTACATCCAAAAGGTCTTTGAGGGTGAACCTAAAAATGGCAACCCATCTGTTGATGATTAGTATGGACTGTTCATTGACTGTAGACACTGACAATGAACTTCAGGATGTGGCTGTCCACAAATACTGCACAGTATGCTGCCTAAGGAACAATCCTTGTCTTATAGCAGACTTAGAGCATTGAACTGGTCACCTTAGCCATCATCGCAACAATTGCCCCCCCTGAGAGATTTTGCAGGAGCCGCCACTGATGATAATGCGTATATGCCCAGGGATCTATTATCTCATAATCCATCCATTAAAGAACCTAGGGTTTTTTATTTTGAGGTACAATCAATTGGGACTGCACCTTGGGTCCTTATGCTCTAACTCTAACTCAAACACAGTACCTACACAAGATGCACAGTGAAATTTGTACAGGCTAAGTAGCACAGGATGCGTTGTAAACACAGTAATGTGTGTAGGTCATTCTGTGTTTTGGTAGCACTAAGAGCCCAATGCATAGTTACTGTAGTTATGTGCGTTAAATGGAGGAGAATTGACTTGAAGCCTAAAGTGTGTGTCCACAGATGTATCGATTAAAATGGAAAGTCTGTTATGTCAGACAGACAAGAGAAAGACAACTACATAAAACAACTGAAACGCCTCCCATGTAGACAAGGTGTTATAATATTTTTTTGTGAGTGGTTTATTTACATATTTATATTATTTGTTGTAAATACTAACTTATTATTGAACTAAAAATATTAATAATAATAGTAAATCATTTCATATCTCAAGTCAACAGTGTAATTATTATTTTTGGAATTTATCCACCAACTATCAGCATTCTTTTTAATGTTACGCTTTTAGCCTATGCGCAGCTCAATCAGAAAATTTCAGCATTTATAGCACTGCATCTATAACCCCAGGCTATGACACTAATTTCCTTTATGTTACAGCCAGTGTTTTGCTCGAGGGTTGACATTAATTTAACATTATTTTCTCCTTCTATTTTCCAGCTTGTGATCATACCAGGAAGATAGAAATATGTATCACATCCAATTAAAGTTTTATACTGCCCCCATAAGCCTCATACTGTTAGTTTCCCTTTAGTGTTGATTATCAGAGCGAAGCATATTCTTTTTGTTTTAGTTGCACTTATTGGTTGCTTGTAATAGAGAGCAAGTAATTAATATCCAAATTGAATTCTTGAATGTTTCTGCCACCAGTTTAAAGAACTATCATTGCAAGTCTGCTGGCAGCAGATGACCTGGTTCTCTCTCACCTAGTTTTGTCAGTAGTCTATGTGATACTTCTGTATAGTTACATCGCAGCAGGTGGTGTCACACACGATCCACCACGGTTCCCTGCAATTAGCCCCCTGTGCACTGTGCTGCATGTTGGCAACATACAGACTGTGTCAAGTTTCATCAAGTAATAGCCTGTCAGTCTAAAAATGTGACCTATTATTTGAATGTTTCTCTATCATTTGGATGTTTTTTCTGTTTCTCCACTAAAAACACAATGTTAGTAGATTCCAATCAGAAAGAAAGACAAAAATCACTTTTTAACTTTTTAGGAAACTATCAGATAACTGAAAAAAAATAAAATAAAATAAAAATAAAAAATATATATATATATATATATATATATATATATATATATATATATATTAGAGGTGGGCATAGACTAATTTTTTTAATCTAGATTAATCTAGATTAATCTTGAAATTAATCTAGATTAAAATGGCTCATCATTGAATTCTGCCTAAGGCATTTAAAATATGTGTGCGAACGGGTTTCAAGCCAGGTGGTGCATTAGACCAGAGGCTCATCTCCTGTTTCCAAAATGCATCACAAACTGCTTGAGAAAGCTGTTGTACTATGATAATTGGTGATGAAAATAAATCATGTTCAATAAGATGTACTTGTGTGTAGCCTGTGATGTGCTTTGCGTTTAGGTGGTACTTGAGACTGGAAGAACTCCTACAGTAAACTAATTCTGCATTGCACAAGGTGCAAACAACCTTAGTCTTGTCGAATTTTCCATTGGGAAGCTTCTTAAAAGTAAATTTTCCCAGAAGCAAACCCGGCAGCTTCAGAAATGTTTGTACACAAAGTGCTGTCCAACAGCTGTCTGTGGACGTGTTGCTACAGTTAGTGTGAGTAAATACCGCACAATGCGTTTTTTAATCAACCGGCGTATCAATAACTAACCTGGCTAGTTGTAAACAAACAGCTGGCCGGCGAGGTTGTAACTGGAACGCTGTCAACTCGGGTGTGACGTCATTCCCAGCTCCGACCTCCGAGGTAAATGGAACGCAGCAACAGCTGCATCCATGTTAGCACGTCACATTTGATGTGGTAATTTCACAGCAGGCAAACACACAGGTTCGAAGACTCGTTCTGGCCCCCTACAGTGCAATTCGGCGCTAAAATATCAAGGTGAAAGTCATCATAGCTTGTGTAGTATAGACCCAGCTCCCAACCCAACTTTGAGTATAGATTAACGGCGATATATACACCCAGAGTAAAGATAACTAAATAAAACTGTAAAGCTTCTTGATCAACAATAAACCTGTAACTTCTTTGCAGCCACTGTTAATAATTAACATGATGGCAGTCAGCGGGCTGCAAATGATTATGTTAATCGACCACCAAAGTTTTGCATGTAAACAAACCCACAATCAACTTTTTATTACGAACGACAGTTGGAGTTAAGCTCAGGTTGGTCGTAGGTAAAGCAAGAAGAAAGCTAACGTTAGATGGCCAATGCAGAGCTAAACATGTTTACTAACCTCAGGTTACTAACCTATTTTGCTTTCAGAGCTTCTTTTGTTTGGGCCTTGTATGACATTTAAAGCCAAAGTTTATGATGAATGGCATAGCAGCTGCCGTTGTTGTTTGTCCTCGCTCACGTATGGCCGCACGCAGCAGATAGTCTATGTAGTATGTGTTAGGTAGGCAGGTTATAGGGAGGGGAATAACAGCAAGCTCATCAGATGTTTAAAAATTAAACATTGTTCACAAGTCCCTGCACCTCAGGTCCCAGTCAAGTCTGAAGTCTTTAAGGACGAGTCTTAAGTCTCTGTGTCTGCGACTTAAGTCCAACTCAAGTCCGAGTCTCAAACTCGAGTCCCCACATATACAGTCATTATCCTGTGTACTGACACTATATCAGCCACGGATCAGTTATCCAGTGCAGGTGGTCTACGTGGGTAACAATGAAAAAAAATTAACCTGACCAGAACCAAACAGAAAGAAGAGAATAAATAGAAATTACAGCTTAGAAATAGTCAGAGGTGACATGACTTCTTGTTACTACAGTCTGATGGAGGCTTGTCACAGGTAATTTGGAAAGTACTTAACCAATGAGATTGCAATATTGGTATGTCAGTTTGTTAAAACTTATACAACTTTATATTTAACGCCATCATCGGGTCAAAACGCCATCATCGGGCGGATGGAGATATCAAAAAAATATCTCCATCCGCCAATCATGTAGTCACTGTCAAATTTTAAAACTGTTTTCTTCTCTGCTGCTGTCAGCTGTCATTACAGTGATATCAACTTTAAATTGCATTTCTCGCTTTCTTGTTGTCGAATGCTAGCAAGCTGACTTCCGATTCCTCAAACTAAGAGGAGATACGTTCTCTCTCTCGATTGCCACCATACACTCTCTGGCTAATTCCATCCAAGCTATCCACGCACGCCTTCAGTGGAAATGTTTCAGACCCAGCCTCTTTGCTGCCAGGCCTCATGTTGCATACTGCCTCCGTGTTCAACAGCACTTCACATTCACATCACTCAAATCAAACATCAATTATGACAGCTTCTGGCAGACAACCTCAACGTTGACTCATGCACAAAGAGACTATGACACCAGGAGACCAAATGAAACACACCGTTACCTTGATTAAAATTACGACATTTTGGACAATGTAAGTATACACCGTCAATAATGTATATTACACAGGTCTAGTCATTTTTAGACATTTTCATATGGAAAAGTATCTTTAAATTACGTACTATATGCCAAATTGGCATGCACATTTGTGACTCATCAGTTTTCCAGCAGCCACTTTGCAGCCGGCCTTCATTTGAGCCCCAGCTTCTTTATTATCACCAGCTTTATTTGTCAAAATCCATGTATCTCACTCGACACCTCCTTTGGAGAGTTCCTCCTAGCACTTGGTGCATTACAAAGTCTCTCTGCTGGAAACATCAAATCAATCATTATAACTCATTGTGGACCTCATCAAGCTAATAAGGTCATTTGACTTCATTCAGCAGTTCTGGGTCATTCCTGACCTTGTCACTTACATCACAAATCACAAACAATAGTTACAACAGTTGGCATCTCTTTCTCTATGATGAGCCTGCGTTTTTTCAGACAGGAGTTCTGACAGATGTAGCTATCCAGGCAGGGGCGGATTTAGACATTTTGAGGCCTAAGGCAAACACTGGCATGGGGCCCTCCACAACCCTTCCAGTGCCCACCGCGAGGAGTCCCACCACCCCAACCAAGCTCCAGTATCCCTTACATTTTAAGACATGTGTTATAGCCTAAAAGAAAACACAAAGGGTATATATGAAGAGCTTTTATTTAAATGCTTATTTGCATATTTTCTGTTCAACTTTTCTGTTTAACTTTGCTTGTCTTTACATTTACATTTTATTTTCATTCCACATTTCATATTGCTTTTCTTTTAAAGTTTTTCTTTTAATTTCACATAACTTTTCTTTACTCTTTTAGTGAGTTATTGTACTTTTTTACTATTGTACTGTTCTTTATTGTAAATTTGTTGCAGACTTTGCTTCTTTAAGACTGTTTTGGAAGGAGTGTATTTGTGGGCGGGGCCAGAGTGGTTAATTTTACATGAGAGTAGAGCTGAAACAGTTCTGTTGTCCAACGTCTACCTGCGGGTGGCAGTTATTGCGAGGCTAGTGACAGAGCTCAGACTGGGTATAGGTGTGTTCGAGATGACGGCGGCTGGCTTTCGCCGACTTGATAGTCTAAAGTGAGCTGCAGGTGACTGCAGGGCCGGGGTGTAAAAACGGTGCCCTAAAGTCAGACACATTCTACCTGTGTGAGCTCACTGCGAGCTGAGATCACTGACTGATCTCGCTGCCATTGCAAAGAAAAATGCCGCGAGACTAGGCAAAAGTGCGGTTCCAACTTTGTGCAGCCTGAAAAGAGCAACTGCTGCCTCGGCGCCTGCAGTGGCCTTGCTCCCGCGAGTTTTTAATGTCTCATGACGGTTTGCAGCGCTGGCTAAAATCGGACACGATTTCTAACCTTTTTATATACAGTCTATGTTTCTAACCAGTGTAACCGGCTGACCCCGAGTACGTAGGTTACTGCACGGTCCTGACTCGAACCGGCGACCTCGGGTACGGGAGGCGGACACACTGACGAGGAGGCTAAAACTCACGGGCGCTAGCGTCGGTCGCCAGTGCGTCTCTTAATGTGTCGGGGAGTGAGGTTTACTCACTGCACAGCTTCACTGGCTTCCGTCACACCAGCATACCTTATTTTAAGTCCAACATGCATCACCTTAAGTCAGCCCTGCGCAGCGCTGCATGAGTATTATTATTTTTAATAACGCAGGTTAAAATACGGGAGATTTACGGCAAAATACTAATACGGGAGGATGGCGGAAAGAAGGGTAAAATACGGGACTTTCCCAGCCAAAGCGGGATACTTGACAGCCCCGCATCGGCTTGAGCAACCTGGGCTGACACTGCCGGTTGGGTAGCTCCTCTTCATCAGTGTTAGCTTTGCTAGCACAAGCACCGGCTTCTTGCTGCTCTTTAGTAACGTTAATGTTAGTGTTGTCAGTAGCCGTCATGAAAAGGTTGTTACCTTTGGAAGTTTTGCTAAAGACTGTCTGCTTTCTTCCCGCTTCTTCCTTTTTTCAGAACCACTTCGGTAGCTTCAGCTTCATTTTTCAACCGTCTGTAGCCTACAGCTCACAGCATGCTGAGCTGTTTGTTTACAAACACACACGCAGATGCGCAGTTGGATAATGGAATAGTCCAATGTAGTGGGGACTGGGGGGGAGTTTCTCATCATGAATTAAACAATCGGATAGCACTTTACCGCATCGATGTTTAGAGATATAATTAATTGGTGAAAAGTAAGACAACAAATCGTAACCATAAGTTTATGAGGCGTTTTACGGGGCCCCTTGGTAGCTTGGGGCCTAAGGCAATTACCTACCTTTGCCTAATGGTAAGTCCGCCTCTGTATCCAGGGGGTTTTGGGGGGAGAACTTCAGCATTTCTCCCTAGTCACTACAGTTTCTGATACAGATTCTGATACCTAAAAATGCGTATAACTGGTGCTGGTGTTTTGGTTCACGGCTATCTGTTGGTCACTGTCCCTTCTGATTTTATTTTTGGCCTAGCTACACTTGGCTTTTCATTTACATTATCTGGTCATTAATTCAGATCATTGCCATTAAATTATATCATCAAAATATACATGATTCTGGTCATTACAGGCTTATAGGTACCCCACTAAATTAATCGCTCTATTCATAGTTATTCTGCTAAATACTACATATTCATAGCTTTCGACATTCATTTTATTCTGGTAAGTTGTGCCATGTTTTTTGCATTCTTTGTGCACTGGTAATCTGCAATTGCTTCATTTTAATTGAAATAGTACATATTCATTGCTTTCTGCTAATTGTTAATTTTCACTGTGTTTGGTTAGATGGTTCATATCCATCAGTCATTCTGACAAGTGGCATAATATGTTGTTGGGATGGCTACGTTTCATCTCATTCCACCAACTGCTACATAGTCATTGCTTTATGTTAATGTTTCTTTTGCTGTGTTATGTAATTTGGTCATGCGACCTTGATGTATGTTGGACTTATGACCTTTAATATCAGTTTGGTCCTTGCTAAACTTTTATTTTGTTGTTCACACTAACAATTTAATTGACAGTTGGTCTCATTGTTATGTTCTGGTATTCAGTTCACTTTTTCTTCGTGTTTTCTAACTTATACTGGAAGAATTCACTATTATCACAAGTGGTCAGTTCAGGCCTATTATGACTTTCTTTATCACATCATGGTCAGTATGACCTAATGTATGGCCCATCTAATACATAACAATGTTTTAATAATCATCTACTTTTCAGCATGCATTTTCCTGTTTTACTAGAAATCCACTGCTGCCTAATTAGGTAAGGATCAAAGTTATATCGAGTCGGTTTGTTGCCCTCTTTTGATCTTTTCTTTTTCATTTTGGAGGGTAGAATACCAACCCCTTTAAAATACCATGATGTCATAATGGGGTCTATTCGCTAAAGACTATTCACATTTCCTATATTCATTGTGCACATGTCAATAAATTATTCATTTACTTTGATGAAGTCTCTTCTGATTGAAATGAAATTCTACTTGAGGGCCCTTCAACATGTTGTTAGGCAAGTTTGAGGGCTTGTGGCCTTCACTGTTGCTTCAACTCTGTCACCAGACAGGGTAATGTCAATGCTGGATGTTCCTGCAAAAGCCTGGATTACATTACATTTTCATTTCCAATTTTACTTATTTATAGCGCCATTCATAACACAAGCTATCTCATTGCACCTTTAGACCGCACTCAGTATTATACAGGAAATGTTATTTACAGAGATCCAACAATTCCCACCATGAGCAAGCACTTTGTGAAGGTTATTATTGTAGAATATTATGGTTGTGTGAAAATATGGCTTAAACATGGTTAGGGTTAGGCAGCCTGTCCTCACTCAGAAAACGACAACATAGGTTGATAGTTGAAGGGCTTAAAACGACCAAATTTTACATTATGAGCTACATCTCGCAGACATGTGACGAAGTGTATGTGAAAAAACAGCATTTTAGGTATCGTTTTGTAGCATTTCCAGTATTCTTAGCTAGCAAGCGTTTTGTAAGGTTTTTTGTAGCATTAGCTATCATTAGCTGCCTACCTTACCCTACAGCTGCAGAGAGGGCTAACCTCCTTGTGTTGCAATGGGGAACAGAAAACGGTCAATGTCATTTTAGAGTAAAAAAAAACACTGTTCTGTCGTTTCTACATGAGGATGTGCTGACTAAAACACTTGGTTATGGTTTAAGAAAGATCAAGGCTAGGTATAATAACAAGGTAAACGGACAAAATTCCCACAAATACTGAGTCGGTAGGTTAGAGTACACTCCGAGTAATATGCCAACCCGCTTCACTACTGCAGAAGGAGCAACACATACTTTTCTATTGCACACATTTCAATTTTCAGCGTAAAAGAAGAGGTTTAATGTAATACTGCCAATTTGTGGGAACACAATTATATTTTTAGAAAACAACAAAACAAGGACTAAATCCTGAACACCTTTCCCATAAATCCTATTTTGTGTAAAAAGATGCTGTTTCCTCATTTACACTGCAGTGCCCGTCCAAGAGAGATGCTTGTTCAGCAAGACGACGAGGCAGCAATTGGAGTCTGACATGCAGACAGGCAGACAAGGTGTAATCCATAGATAAACACTGACAAGGAGCAGGCAAACAGGAAGCCTGCAGGAGTAAAAGATGGCTGTACCTACAATACATAGCACGAGCCAGCCAAGTCAAACAAGCCAGCTGGAGGTTGCTACCACCACAGCTCCATTTACATTACATTTTACATTCACTGTTTGATTGACATTGAGGGGCTCTGGCAAGGATAAAATACCAACACTGTGTGAGAAGCGAGGGAATGTTTCATAGCAACAAACATAATGCATTATGGATTATTATACATTAAACATCACTTTGCTATCGTACAAAGACGGACAGACATGCACAGATTTGTGTATGTGGATGTCTTTCGATCCTTCGACCAGTGGTCCTTCGTGTATTACAATCTCATTGATACCTCATTAAAATGTCATTAACATCTCATCCAATAGGTGAGCATGTGGGTTAAACTCAGTGAAGAGAGTCCCTCTGGAGCCCATTTGAACTCTACTGCTGCTGGTCAAGTCCTGGTTGAGCTGCACTGTTCATAAACCAAAAACAGAAATCGAGATGAGTGTAAATAAAGAAAGCTAATTGCATTTTTCCAGTCTGCGATCTGCTGCGCATCCAGAAGAGAAACCAGTAAAAGCTACTATAGGCAATAATGAATTAATAATTAATTATCATCCAGCTGAGCTCTGTATGTCTCACACTTTGCCTGTCTTTCTCTCTGCCCCCAAAAACAAAAAATAATTTTTTGTCAAGACATTTTCCCAAGACGACAGCCATTTTCATTCTGCACTAGCTGAGACTCTGACTGGATAAGCTAATCAGCTCTCGCCTCAGGGATTACATTCCTTATCATATCTCTGCCACCAGTCAGGTTAAGCATGCGGCCACATTGTAACTCTTTTTAATAAAGCTCCATTTTAAATCAAGATTTGGGTAAAGCCACCCACTCAGTTAATTGGTTCTATTATATTAGGAGGGATTGTATGGCAGCCAACTGAGTAGGACTGGCTTGAGCTAAAGTGCGTGCAACACTGCTGACTCACACATGGAGACCTCACAACTCCAATTTGCACCATCATTGAAAGTACTTGGAAACTACTTTAATGCTCACCAGATAAGTGAAGGGAGAATGCAGAAGGCTTGGCTTTTTGTGAATGTCATTACTTGGGTCATGGTGACTGTGTCAATGGATGTTATCTGCTCAGCTGCTAATATCCAGCCCAGAGGATTGCAGTGCTATCGGATGCCATCTGCCTAAAGGCGACAATAGTTTGAAGTCTCCAACAAGTTGTTTTGCAAGTCAATGTATTGGGGAATACAGATGCTAATAATGGAATGGGAAAACACAATATGGTGAAAGTACAAATAAAATGTCTTCTGGAGGCTACATTTAATCTGTATGGACTGCACATGTACACCTAGCACAGATATGAGGTTAAATGCTGGACAACCTGTTTTTCACAAATTGAATCTGGATATTGTTCATTCTGCTGTTGTTTGATTGATGTTCAGTGTCCTTTTATTAGTGCATTATTATACAGGCAGAACTGGCAACATCACCCAAGACGCAAAATTAGACATTCTGGTTGTAGTTGGAATACATACATACATTCCTGATTCTTTTGCACTAAATTTATTGTTTCTTAAGAATGCAAATCTTTATTCTGTCAGCAAGCTCGGTCCCTTGAACCTCACTTAACTGCACATCAAACTAAGCAGCTTTTTCAGGTTATCAAACATTTGCTTTACAGAGACTTAAGGACACAGGGCTTTAAAGTTACATTGCAATCCCTTTTTTCATGAAATTGAACATGGATTTTGATACTATTATGATCTGCATTGTTTCAGTAACAATTCAACACATAGTAATTGCATAAAGTAGTTACCTCTGTACAGCAATTTTCACAGTTTGAAGTGGAGACCCCAGACCCCATATATACTGGACTCAAAATGCATTCAAATGCAAGGGGGATTTCACAGGAAAAAGCAAAACAGTTGCAGTTCACCTTGTTCACTTTCCTAACACTTCATTAGAGCTATATTAATTTACTGCCAAAGCAAACCATAAATTTCCCACTGCTATTACTTCACATTACAAACATTCAACTGGTTAAACATGGGTGTTTTTTAGTGAATGAATTGTGAATACAATAAGAAAAATCAGGCCCTACCTTACTTAGTATGCCACCCAGCTTCTGGTAGAGGCCATGGTTATCTCTCGCCTCGACTATTGTAACACCTTCCTAGCAGGTCTTCCAGGTTGTGCGGTGAAACCCCTACAAATGGTTCAGAACGTGGCGGTGCGTCTAGCACCCCAATAGGACTTGTGTCACTCCATTACCCAGTGGCTCCACATGGCCTCCCAAATAAGCAAAAATTCAAGTCACTTATAGTAGCTTACAGAGTGACTACTGGATCAGCACCCATCTACCTAAACTCCCTAATACAAGCTTATGTTCCGTCTCGGCCACTGCGCTCTTCCAACAAACACCGTCTGGTTCTGCCATCCCTACACACAAAGCAATCTCAGTCCCGGCTGTTCTCATCTGTGACACCACAGTGGTGGAACAAGCTACCACATGCCCTGAGAGTAGGGGCATCCCTCTCTAACTTCAAGAAGCTCTTGAAAACTCATCTCTTCTGAGAACACTTTCTATTCTATCTTCTTTCTTCCTCCTCCTTACAATTCTCTTTTCTCGTTTGCCATATCTGTTAACTCTTACTTCTTCCCCTAGGTTATGTATCCTCTTGATGCCATATGCGCTAATAGCTCTCACAAATTTTTATTGCTGCTCTTACTAGTATCTATTGTCACTTCCACTGTACAGCACCTTCCAAAAGTATTGGAACAGTAAGGCAAATTCCTTTGTTTTTGTTGTTCACTGAAGACATTTGGGTTTAAGATCAAAAGATGAGCATGAGACAAGAGTTTTCAGCTTTTATTTCCTGGTATTCACATATCACCGTTTGTATTAGACCACAGCATTCTTAGGTGAGCAAAAGTAATGGAACAAATAATCTTAAAGTAAATAACATTTAATACCAAACTGTTGCATTCTTCATTTGTGATGCTATTCCAGGCTTTTACCGCAGCTTCTTTCACTTCTTGTTTTTTTCAGGGTGTTTCTCCCTTCAGTCTCCTCTTAAGGAGGTGAAATGCTCTATTGGGTTAAGGTCAGGTGATTGACTTGGCCAGTCTAAAACCTTCTACTTTTTCCCCCTAATGAAGTCCTTTGTTTTGTTAGCAGTGTGCTTTGGGTCATTGTCCTGCTGCACGATAAATTTCTTCCCGATTACTTTCAATGCATTTCTCCGTAAATTGTCAGACAAAATGTTTCTGTCCACTTCTGAATTCATGCGGCTGCTACCATCATCAGCTACATCATCAATAAATATTAATGAGCCTGTTCCAGAAGCAGCCATGCTCGCCCAAGCCATGACATTACCGCCACCATGCTTCACAGATGAGCTTGTATCATAAGCAGTTCCTTTCTTTCTCCACACTTTGGCCTTTCAATCACTTTGGTAGAGATTATTCTTGATCTTGTCAGTCCATTAGATTGTGTTCCAGAACTTTTGCGGCTCATCTCTGTAAATCTTCTTTGCAAATTTCAACCTGGCCTTCAGATTCTTCCTGCTGATGAGTGGTTTGCATCCAGTAGATTGTGATGCCTTCACCCCTGCACTGTCGTTGGTGTTGGTTGTTGGTGTTGTCACTTACTAATGTTTTGGGGGGTTTCTTCACAGCTCTCACGATATTTCTGTCATCAACTACTGTTGTTTTCCTTGGCCGACCTGTTCGACGTCTGTTGCTCAGTACGCCAGTAGTTTCTTTCTTTTTCAGGACATTCCAAATTGTTGTGCTTGCTATGCCCAATGTTTGTCCAATGGCTCTGCTCGACTTTCCTTCTTTTCTCAGCTTGACAGTGGCTTGCTTTTCTCCCACAGACAGCTCTCTGGTCTTCATGTTGTTTTATCCTCTTCAACAGGAAATGCAGTCTTTATGTTTGAACCAAGGATGAAAACTTAGACTAGTCATGCAGAGCTATTTGATGTTTGGACAGTCAACCTAAAAGGCAACACCTGGGCAACAAGAAACATCTGTCACATGTTCCAGTAGTTTTTCTCACTTGAGTGAAAATGGGTGGGTTCAAACACAGAGTGGTATGTCCTAAGTTGTTTAACACATCTAGATGTGAATACCAGGAAATGAAAGCTGAAATTCTGAACTCTTGTCTCATACTCGTGTTTTGATCTTAAACCCAAATGTCTTCAATGAACAACAAAAACAAAGACATTTGCCTTACTGTTCCAATACTTTTGGAGGGGACTGTAGATCTCTTACTTTACTGATGCTTTTATGTTGTTCTTCAAATGTAAATTGCTTTGGATAAAACCATCTGCTAAATGAGTAAATGTAAAAGTACACTCAAAACAAGGATATCTCTTGTTTTGCCACATTGATTTTTTTACTTTTTGGTCTATCATGAGTCTCACAATCACTTGAGTACATTTTAAAGCATTACAACATTAAGGGATGTAAGCATTGTGCATTTCTGTGGATATGAGAACCAACATAACATATTTAGCCTAATAATTCCCTAATAATGAAAGTGAAATCTGATTCTCTTGTTTTAAGATTTTGTCATAATACAACAGCAAAGATGGCCAAGTATCTAGTGTTTGTTGTGCAATGCGGTCTAACCCCACTGTTGTTGATATACATCTACAGTTGTTAGGTTTAAAGACAAAATGAACAAAACATCTTGATCACCAGCTGTAAGTCATAGTATACACGTCACTGAATGCTTGCTGAATAATTCAATCAATGGTTAGACATGAAGAATGGCAACAAAATGAAAATCTTTGAGCAGCATTATTTCCTTATCTTCCCAGACAAAACAAAGGTAATAAATCATTTCTGTGCAGCAGTACTTTCTCTAAAACAATTAACAGTGTGAAAAGATTAATTGATAAGAGTTCAAACTAGAGCTTAGCAGATTTAAGCATAACTGTGCCTTGCCAGACTCCCATGAAGTGACGAGGGCGCTTGAACTCCCCTGATGGCTCTTGGGAAATGAGAGGCTACCTATCACTGGTCACCTTCACCTCCTTCTCACAACCCTCAGTGTCCCTCGAGGGGATGAATTGTTTGCCTACAGCAGGAACCCTTCCTGTGTTGTGATGAAATGCAGTGATATCAAGCCACATCTTCCAGACTGATAGTGGGCAGAGCCATGACATGATCCATAATACAATACTAGCAACAGTCTTAGTGAGACCTGAACATTTCATTTCTTCATTGGGTTGTTGCACTACCTGCCTGCAGAGGCATCATCACACCTTCTCAGAAATGTAACAACCTTTGTAGCAAGATGTCGGCCTGCTTTGTGTTTTCTTCTGCAGTACATGTTTCTGGTGCTGGCGATGTTTGTTGACAACGAGAACACCATGTTAACAGGTTGAAGAAATTCTTAAAAAGAGTTCTAACCACTCCTGATTGTCTTCATGGGGGTAACAAAAAGTGTCTCTCATCTGTCTTTAGGCCAGGACAGCTGAGGCATGGAGGTTGACAGCAAAACAAGCGGCAGGTGCTTTTGTAGTCTACAGCTCCTGCCGTCTGTGACTGCTTGTAGTAGAAAAATGATCATCTTACTAGAGGAGAAGCTGGAGTAATAGAGTAATATAACCCTGTATAAGCAGAGATAGACAAGAGTTGTTATTGTAATCCAATATGTTGCATGGAGTCGTCCTTTTTCATCAAGGGTGGGAGGGCTGGTCCTGAACACATCCTTTTTGGCACAAAAGGTCATCACAATTATTGTGTTCCAACTGCACCTCAAGGGAGTAACCAAAATACCTCACCTGCATAGAGAGCATTCTAGCTTATTCACTACACGTGCCTGGTGCTGAGGCACTTGAAGAATTGTTCGTGGGGATAAGCAATTGCCAGTAGAACAGAGGATGAAAGCTAATGGAGTTTCAAGCAAAGCTGTCCTTGGTAACGTTTTTTTTCTACAGGTAAGGAAAAGTGGGTGTGGGAATAGGGGGTGTTATTACAGATTTAATATATAATAATATTATGAGCAGAAAAAATCCAAGCTACTTACTCTTGCCTTTCTACATTAATTGCAATTAAAAAGCAATTAAACATTAATTGCTTTTTAGTGCTGTTTTGGTTCAGTCTCACCGCTCTCATCAACGCTTTCTAGCAGCAACAGGCAGCTGAAAACCCGAACAAACAGTTGATTTTTGGTTTTAATAGCCCGCTAACAACCTATGATGCTAATTTTGTAAAGCAACTTAAGTAAATGAAAAAAAGGAAATCTAAAAACAAAGATAGCGTGACACTGTGCAAACCATATGTGTTCACATCAGGACATAGTCCCTGCACAGACAATAGTAGCTAACTCACAGTGTATGTATGAAAATCAACTCATTTTGATCAGTTTAGGTTGGTCCTGCACTTTTCACATAACTGTCCGTAAAGAATTGTACTAGATCAGTTTTACCATTTCTGTTGTGGATTTGTCTGTGCGGACCATCTGGCCATGAACATGTTGGACAGGTGATTCATGACAAATGCCATCTGCCCCTCTGGTGCTTTAGTCAGACGGCATACTATTGCTATTTCTGAAATCAGCGCTAAGTATGACAGATTCCTCAGGAATGTGTGAGTTCCCCACCACCTCCTCACTTAAAATCCTGAGCCCTGCAGATGACAATTCTGACAGTCGTCACATCCTTAGCAAACTCACAAGCCGGAACAAGCAAGCTATGTGTTAAATGTATCGTTGTAAGGGTAATTAATCCTGATCTCATTTATTAGATCAGGGTTAATTAGAAGAAACAATAGTCAGCATAGACATGCTTGTGAAAAAGAAAGCCACCGCTGAGTTAATGTTTTATGTTTTTAGTGAATGAGCTGGGCATAATCAAACTGAGCTGGATAAGAACCACATCTGCAGCTTCTTTAGTCCCTTCTCTTTTTTAAGTGCTTTTCATCTTGGAAAGGCAATACCAATGTTATAGTTTTAGCTTTCAGTCAGTCCCTTTCCCTTTTAGCAAGCTTGATTTGCTCTCTGTGATTAATCCATTACTTTTCCCTTGGGAATTCTGTTGATAAAGTCAGAGTTCCAAGCCCAAGGCATAACAGAGTGGTAGGCCTAGTCTTCATCCCAGCAACAGTCAAGGTTCCTCCTAGGTTCTTTGATGTGGTCGACTCTGAATAAGCAGGTGGGTGGACTGGAAATGTGTTCAATTAACAGCACTGGAAGGACTACAGTAACTACTTTGATCTGTGAAGAGAGAGAGCAGCAAGTAGAAAGAGTGGGACAGGGGGAAGAAGGAGATCCTTGATCATTTTTTAAGAAGTTCATTTTGTCTTGGAGAATTTTTTGAAGGTTTCAGTTATTACTTCTTACAAGTTTATTTTTCTGAAATTGTGTGGTTACCCATTACTGTACTTTAGCAAGAAATTTAACTTCTACCTGATTACTTACTGAAATATGAATATTATGTTAAGATGAGACATGACTGACAAAACAATTTTTTATCATGCACTAGTCAATTTTGAGATTTTGGGGTACTTTGCTTTCTTAACATGTCTTCTTTCAGACTGCGTCTATATATTTCTCCTAAAGGTTAGCAGCCTATCACTGTCTGCACCATATAATCACCGGTCCCGTTGGAAAGCACACCGTCTCCTGCACAACTTTTTTGGATCCAAATATGGTCATCTCCTTTGTACAAGCAACCGAATATGAAAGTCCAAAGGTAGATTTAAGCTAAGCAGGAAATCTCATTGGCTAATGTCGATTTCAGACAATGTGATTGGTTGGTTTAGATGTGTCACGCAGTGTACTTTGACACTTTTCGATTTAGCTTGCCACGGGTGGCTCTGTCTGTTTGTGTGTGTGTTGTTGTGTGTAAGTGTGACTGTTCCGACATGCTGTTACTCAGTTATCAGTGTTGATGTGTTTGAGATGTTATATAGTGGTGTTGTTAAGGATTTGATATGATACTGGGTCTGTAAATATTGATTTTCAGTGAAATTGTTATACAATACTAATCTTCACAGGCCGTTTTCTCAAAAGAGTTTTTCCTCGTACTTACATACACCAAACTTTCCAATTGTATTCCTGACAATATTCTGAAAGTTGTTACAGAGGGGTTTGTTCATATATCATTCATAACCTGAATTATAGAACATTTTATTCCAAAAACAGGTAGAAAAATGTTTTTTTATGCCTGTTGACTGTATTCTTTGATTTACGAAACAATGAAAAGAGATGTCCAAAATCATTTGACTAAAAACATTTGAGTATAATGTGTTAACAAAAAAAAATAATCCAGTGTTTAGATTTCAGTTCTTGAAACAGATGCAAATTAGCACATATTTCATTAGATACTGCCTGCATTTGCATATTTAAACAATATTCATTCAAAAAAAAAATGTCATTCAAAAAAGTATTGTCTTCAATGGGCATTATGTAGTTTTCAACAGCCACTAGCGGTGCATTTTTAAGATTCCATCCAAGCGTGTGCTCGTATGCATGCTCGCTTGAACTCATGAGCAAGCATAATCCAAAACACAACCTCTTTCATACAGAAATCCTGCAATAAACACAGAAACACCTGCATGCCGGCTGTGGCTTTTCACACAGACATGTTCAGGCTCTGTTACTTCAACGTTCCCGGCTCAGAGGCAGATCAACACCAGCACAGTACCCTTCATTCGGTGCAGCGAGACACCGTTATATTGGCACAGTACTCCTGAAAAAAGGCAGAGTGAGAGCAGCTATAGACAGACAGGGAGACAGCTTCACATAACATGGTGGAAACTCAGGTAAACTCCCACTGCAACGTTATAGTAATATTTTTATCAGCTTGAGACTGAACTAATCCATGCTCGTTAAATGATAATGGTACAGTGACTGTATTTAGCAGACGTGCTACATCGTTGTTAGCTCACTTGTCAGCTTTTCAGTAACTAACTTTACTATCTGTGTATCTTTCACCAGAGGCTCAGCAATATATCAGCACAGCTAAATGTGTTGGATGATAAGGAAACAGTTAGTGAGCTGGACCGAATATTATAACGAGATTGTGTCACTCTTCATAACAGTTTGACCGCAGTAAGTAATTTAACTGTAGTGTTAGTGGATTGGTCTTCTCTGTGTTGTATATTATGTGGGTCACGTTAGTTACAGCGACTGAAAGATGGAGAAGCTGTGTATCTGAAAATTGGTAAAACCACAATAAATCTAAACTCAACATTATGAAGCAAACAGCGGCAGGTCAGATATAATGTAGCATTAGCTGGCTGCTTGTGGCTGCATTGCTATGGGATAGTAAACTAATCAATAATAACAGTGGTACACAGGAAAGTAACATGGGTCGTGTTAGTCGGTGAAGTAATGTGACATTCGCTGTTTTTCCAGCTTTACTAATGCTCACTTTGTTTTTACTCGACATCATCTATATCCCTTTATTGTTGTTCTGTTCTTGTGTGGAGCTGGTGTTTTGCTGTGAGCTGGTTGTTTTATGGTGTTAGTGGACTGCATGACGTTAGCTGCGGTGTTGTCGCTGTAGTCTGACAGAAGGTTGGGAGCGCACAGGGCTGAATCCGACACAGCGGCCTCAAATTAAAAGCAAAATAGTGGCTGATGCGAGCTAGAGAGAAAACAGCAACAACATGTGCTTCATTTCTAAGTGAGTTTTGAGCCCAATGAAAATAAGGCAATGAAAATTTTATTGATTAAAATCAACCTCTATCTCCTCCTTTGGCCAGTTTATTATACCACTGGGGTATCTGATGATTGGCAAGGCATATGTGTTGATGGCTTGGATCTTCCCATTCAGCTGACTTTTTAGGACCTGCCTTACTCTCTGTGGGTATTTGGTAGTGGAAGACTTCCTTGCGGCCTCCTCATGATTTCCGTTAGCCTGAGGCACCCCAAGGTTTTTTTTAGCCATCCTGAACATCTGCAATGTGGCCTTCTGGAAGTTCAGTCCTCCCGGTTTGTATAATCTTCCCTCTTTTTGATACCATACAACCACACTTGTCTAGTCTGAACAACGTTCCAATGTCATTGCTGTAGATCCTGGTAGTGTGGATCAGTGAGTCGATGTCTCGGTCAGTTCTAGCACACAGCTTGATGTCATCCATGTAGAGGAGGTGACTGATGGTTGTTCCACTTTGGAACCGGTATCTGTAATAAGTCTTTGAGATGATCTGGCTGAGGGGGTTCAGGCCTATGCAGAACAGCAGCGGGGATAGTGCATCACCTTGGTAAATAACGCACTTGATGGTGACTTGTCCAATTGGCTTTGAGTTGGCTTCCAGAGTTGTTTTCCACAGTCCCATTGAGTTCTTGATGAAGGCTTGAGTCGTAGGCTTTCTTTAAGTCAATCCAGGCGGGGCACAGATTGGTCTGCCTGGTCTTGCAGTCTCAAGTGACTGCTCTGTCAACCAGTAGCTGGTCCTTGGCTCCCCTGGTAATATAGCCCATTCCCTTCTGGGCCCTGTCCATGTGTTGAGCCATGTGCCTACTCAGTGGCCACTATGATGCCTGAAAGGAGTTTCCATGTTGTGCAGAGACAGGTCATTGGCCGGTAGTTGGATTGTTTCCTTCTGTGTATCCTTCATAATCAGGACTGTCTGTCCTTGGATGGATGGATGGATGGATGGATAGGTGCACAGCACACACACACACACGCATGCACACACATACGCAGCACCCCAAGTCACCATTTCATAGAATTGAAAAATGAAAGGAGGCCCTTCTTTTTTTACATCAACACCAAAAACACTAATAATGCACATGTCCTGTTTGCTACTGGCGATTGATTGTAGCCACGGTAAGCAATGGCAGATTGGTCACTGGTGGCCTTGGCAATGTTTCATCTGTTTCAAATGAAACAGAGGTGCGAAATTTAATTCTGGACACTTTAGAAAATACTAATTTTACTCAATGTGTGGATTGGTAAGGTAGGGGTGCTGCAACACCCTCAGCACACCTGAAACTAGGCATTATATAAACCATCAATTGATAAATAAAAAAGAAAGACAAAGAGCTCATGGGAGTGAGTGAGAGAGAGGGAGTATGCAAATATGGACAGAAGTTTGGACGTGATAAAAACTTTCTTTGATGATGAATCCTGATGTTAATCTACAACTCTGTGGTTTATAAGTGAAGTGCATGAACTACCCAGCAGACAGGAATCTATGTTAACAGTGAAAGCCACACAGACAGATCTGCATTATATTGTCTCTTCTATGAAACATCTGTATACTCACCACACAGCAGTATTATAAACCATGATGAACTGGTCGTGGATCACATCTCTTTCTTGTCCACACTTCTTCATCTTGTCTCTCCCTCTTCATCTCTTTCAATTCTCATGCATTAGTTCCTGTTGACTGAGTAGTTGCTGTACCTTTTTGACAGTATGTTGGTGTTTAAGAATTCTCAGAATATCTCAAACCGCTGTAAATTGTTGTTAATAACTATTAGATATAAGTTATCCTGAACATTCAAATATGAAAAATGTGAATATTTACGCATCATTTGGTAGGACGTCATTATATAGACAGACTTTCTCTTAGCATCCCTGTGTGGGGGAGGTTGGCACACTTTTTACTCTCTGCAGTATTTCTCTAGCATAATTTATGTTAGAATATTCTAACGAGCTGCAAATGAAAGGTTAATGTCTCAGCAATAAATAAATATACTTGTGTACACAAACGTTTTCTAAAATTAGGTAATTGATTTGTGATTAAAGTCATTTTGTGCTTTTGTGCATATAATTTATTTTTCTGGTCCTTTAAAGGCCACAATTTCGAGTTTTTAATAAGGCAATTAAAAGTGCAAATAGTGCATTTAAATTGGATTAAAAACATCCCTGTACCATTACTAAACCAACTTTGAACTGATAAAGGGGCACATTAGCTCTTGAAACAGACACTTCAGACTGCCACTGATTACAGTATATGCCACAGATGCCACCGACATGATATTCACCATAAGGGAATGAAACTAGAAAACAACATAAAACTTACTGCTACGTGAAGTGAAGACAATGAAACAGTCCAGCACAGAGCAGAGGAGAGAAAACAGCTCTCCATGCACCCAGAGTCATGAGGGGGTTAAAGCACAGCTAAAGCACCCCAAATAACAATCACTCAAAACACTCGATACAGGATGAGTCAGAGAAAAAGGAGAGACATCCCACAATCAGAAACAAATGAAAAAGCAGGTGGGAGTTAATAGATTATTTGAATAGTTATAACTAGAATTAGAATATTTTCTCTTTCAAATCAAACATTTGAAGATATGGGTGAAGAGTTTTGATCTTGCAGTAGCTTTTATAAAATGTTTTGACTCAAAGGTTGCTTAACCATGTCGTGATGCTACTTCAGTACACTTGAACAATAAAGAAAAAGACAATTCATGGTGCTATCAGTGGCCGCAATCAATTCTTTGTGAATTTGCCCCTCAGAGTGGCTTTGACAATCTGCGTTAAAGAATAATCACAATTTCAAAGAGCTTCCCATGTTTCAGTTCAAGAACTGAAAAACAATACCCCACCCTATTGCTCTAGCCTTCATGCATACAGAGAAACAAATCCACCAATCTATTAAGCTTTTTTTTAAAAATCATCATCATCACAATTGTTAGCTTTTTTGCAGTAAAGTCTAGGTCTAGACTAAATAAAAGAGAAAAGTATAGAAACAAAACAGTTAGGCTCCAGATCTGCATCTGTTGCTAACTTCAAAGTCAACTGCTCTATGAAACGTAATTAGCGCAAGCAGGCTAATAGACTACTAGTATAGGACGGAGAATTTTGACAAATTTGGTAAAGTAGCAGGCTTTCTGGGTCATTGTGTGGATAATTTTAAAGACCTTCAATAAATATGTTTAGAAAATTGCATGTGTACAGATAAGCTACAGCCAGTTTCCTTTAGATTGCACTATTTTTAAGTGCATTGGTAAACCTAACGCATTTAAGGCACATCTGAGTTTAAGAAGTTTAACAACGCTCACTATGCGTGGGCCAACAGGTCTGAATGTTTTCTACTGACTGACTCCCCACTGTTTAACCATGCATGAGATGTTGCGTGCAGAGGACTCGAGAAACAAATGTTTAACAAATTGCTCTTGATTTAGTGCTGCATGAGAGCATCTGCAAACAAGCAGTGTGTTACCATGTTACAAACGGAAATGGTGTAATTGTGTTTATTCCTGTAGGTGCACCATAAATGATTCTTATGGTGGATATAGTATTTATCAGTTCCCATAAAAGTATAGTAGTAGTGTTTGTATATGAGAGGAATGGGAGGATGGAACTGCTGTGGCAGGAAAGTCTGTATTGAGTTTGGTGTGTATGCCTGAATGCTGTTGCTTGACTTCATTAATCAGTGATCAAGGACACACAAAAAAGTGCAGTCACCAACAATATACTGACAGTGTGGAGGAAGTAAATCCATCTGGTTGACTTTCAACTGGGAAATGTCATCTTCAACCTTTGTGAAAATAGGGTCCAGCACAACTTTTTGATGGAAATACTTTTCAGTCTCTGACTTTTTTATGCAGTGGTAGTGATATCCACTAGAGACTAAAATATAAAATATAAAACAAATCACTATATAACACAGCCTGTTAAATTGAAATCAGTGAAACTGAAAACTGACAGAAAAAGAAAGAGACATGACAGAGAGACAGAAATGTGACTTTGGCATGGAAAATGGGAGGGAGACAGACAGAGAGAGAAGGGGGGTGTCTGGCAATGCCTGCATACCCCAAGCTCCAATTAGAGTAATGCAGAACAGAGGAGGAGGTGTATATTTGTGTGTGTGTGTGTGTGTGTGTGTGTGTGTGTGTGTGTGTGTGTGTGTGTGTGTGTGTGTGTGTATTTGGGGGATATCAGGTGGAAACGAGGTCACTCTCTCCTCCCTGAGATATTTACAACCCAGCATGAATGCCCTGACCAAAAAATGGACGGCGGCGTCAGCCCAGAAGAAAAAAAAACATGCACCTGATTTGGGGCCCGCTGACTTGACAAAATGAAAAAGTCTGTCTCTGTCCCTTCCAATGTCAAAGAGCAGCAGAGTCCAGATCCATCATCACCTGAGTGGGGAAGATAATAAGAAGCCTCATCTGCCCTTTCCCCATCCACCAGATCATTATCATAATTCTGTATTAATCAGTGCCGCCTCCGCTACTCCGTGGCATAGATCTAAAAATGACCCAAAACTTTGACTATGCCTTCTCCTGCTCTCAGAGAGGGAGATGTGAAGGTTTGGGGGATGGAGAAGGTGCTGAAATATCCCAAGGATTGTGATCCCACTCCTGGTATAAAACGGGAAGTCTTTGATGTGGCTATGGAGTTGTGTTCTAATGAGGCTCGTTACACAGCGATCTGTCCCTGCCAGACTAGAGGTGGCATCACAGAGTGGCAGCCAGCCTGCTAAAACACTCCTGCTGTTCTCGGTTTGTTCAGCCAGGCTCTATCACAGCCAGCCCAGTGCTACACTTTGTGGCTGTACATCCACAGTCTCAATTATTCATCGGCCTACTGCACCTTGCAAACAGAGACGGGATGCACATCAGCTGCTGTTAGCACTCAACATCTCTAATTTCTAAACCGATTTAATGCTTAACCCTATTCTTGAAGGTGGAGTGCAGGGCTTTTACGTACAAATGAACATCCGCTACATTCAAGCTCTCGCCAAAGAAGTTCACACAATGCTGATCAAGCTTATTACCAGGTAAATCACTGTATTTTGCAGTATACTGGGTTTTTAAATCTGGTGTTTGCAGCGACAGTTGTGGCGCATGAGTAATCATGCATTTTATATCAACCAACAAGACTGGTTTGCCATTCGGAGAGTTTCACAATTTGCCATTGCAGTAAAAAAAAAGGTCTATTGAAAATAATGCTTATTATTGTTTGTTTATGTTTATTTATGATTATATAGTTTGTGTTAATATGCTTTGGCAGCATTGTACTGTATGCAGTCATGCCCATAAAGCCATTTGATGATGCAACTGTGGACTCATGGCTCTGAAGCAACTGTAGTGACGGCGTAGGCTACAGCAGCTAGGAGTATGGCAGAGCCTGTGGCTGAAAAACCTAGGCAGCATCCCAGAGAGGTTTCTGATGCTGAAGACAAAAAAGGAACTCGGTATTGAGAGGAAGGAGGTGTAGTTCACTATTACATTTACATGTATTTGAGAAAATTATTAAATTAAGTCAAATTAATAGTCAAATGGTCAAATCAAACATTTGCCTTTGTAGTGTATCATATTAAATGACTGAATGAGGTCTCACTCAATGTGTTCTCCTGATTTTTTATTTTTTTGCATGGTTGTCACACTGAAATTTTTTAGATCATCAACCAAATTGAAATATTAGACAAAGATAGCACAAGTAAACACAAACTGCAGTTTTTAAATGAAGGTTTTTATAATTAAGGGGGGGTCCGAACGTACATAGCCCTGTGAAAAAGTGATCCCCCTCCTGTTGAAACATAAATCAACTGTGGTTTATGAAGTCTTTGGAAAGCTAAGTTCAATTTCTGTAGCCACACCCAGGCCTGATTACTGCCACACCTGTTCTAAATCAAGAAAACACTTAAATAGGACCTGCCTGACAAAGTGAAGTAGACCAAAAGATCCTCAAAAGTTAGACACCATGCTGCAATCAAAAGAAATTCAGGAACAAATGAGAAAAAGAGTAACTGAGATTAATCAACCTGGAAAAGGTTATAAAGCCATTTCAAAAGCTTTGGGACTCCAGCAAACCACAGCCATTATCCACATACAGGTGCATCTCAGAAAATTAGAATATCATGAAAAACTTTATTTATTTCAGTAATTCAACTTAAAAGATGACACTAATATATTATATAGACTCATTACATGCAAAGTGAGATATGTCAAGCCTTTATTTGATATAATTTCAATGATTATAGCTTACAGCTTATGAAAACCCCAAATTCAAACTCTCAGATAATTAGAATATTGTGAAAAGGTTCCATATTGTAGGCTCAAAGTGTCCCACTCTAATCAGCTAATTAATCCAAAACACCTGCAAAGGGTTCCTGAGCCTTTAATTGGTCTCTCAGTCTGGTTCAGTGGAATTCACAATCATGAAGAAGACTGCTGACCTGACAGCAGAAAACCATCATTGACACCCTCCACAAGGAGGGAAAGCCTCAGAAGGTAATTGCAAAAGAAGTTGGATGTTCTCAAAGTGCTGTATCAAGGCACATTAATAGAAAATTAAGTGGAAGGGAAAAGTGTGGAAGAAAAAGGTGCACAAGCAGCAGGGATGACCGTAGCCTGGAGAGGATTGTCAGGAAAAGGCCATTCAAATGTGTGGGGGAGCTTCACAAGGACTGAGGCTGGAGTTACTGCATCAAGAGCCACCACACAGACGGGTCCTGGACATGGGATTCAAATGTCGTACTCCTCTTGTCAAGCCGCTCCTGAACAACAAATGTTAGAAGCGTCTTACCTGGGCTAAAGGGGAAAAAAAGGACTGGTCTGGTTCTCAGTGGTCCAAAGTCCTCTTTTCTGATGAGAGCAAATTTTGCATCTCATTTGGAAACCAAGGTCCCAGAGTCTGGAGGAAGAATGGAGAGGTACACAATCCAAGATGCTTGAAATCCAGTGTGAAGTTTCCACAGTCTGTTGGTTTGGGGAGCCGTGTCATCTGCTGGTGTTGGTCCACTGTGCTTTATTAAGTCCAGAGTCAGCGCAGCCGTCTACCAGGACATTTTAGAGCACTATATGTTTCCTTCAGCAGACGAGCTTTATGGAGATGCTGACTTCATTTTACAGCAGGACTTGGCACCTGCCCACACTGCCAAAAGTACCAAAACCTCATTAAGTGACCATGGGATTACTGTGCTTGATTGGCCAGCAAACTCACCTGACCTGAAACCCATAGAGAATCTATGGGGCATTGCCAAGAGAAAGATGAAAGACATGAGACTGAGCAATGCAGGAGAGCTGAAGGCCACCATTGAAGCATCCTGGTCGCAATAATCATCAAAATTATATCAAATAAAGGCTTGAAATATCTCACTTTGCATGTAATGAGTATATAATATATTAGTTTCACCTTTTAAGCTGAATTACTAAAATAAATTAACTTTTTCACAATATTCTAATTTTCTGAGATGCACCTGTATGGCAAAAACATTGACCAGTGGTGAGCCTTCCCAGGAGTGGCTGGCCGATTTAAAATTACCCCAAGAGCGCAGCAACGACTCATCCAAGAGGTCACAAAAAAACACAACATCCAAAGAACTGCAGGTTTCACTTGCCTCAGTTAAGGTCAGTGTTCATGACTCCACCATAGGAAAGAGACTTGGCAAAAATGGCCTGCATGGCAGAGTTCCAAGATGAAAACCACTGCTGAGCAAAAATAACATAAAGGCTTGTCTCAGTTTTGCCAGAAAACATCTTGATGATCCCCAAGACTTTGAGGAAAATACTCTGTGGACTGACGAGACTAAAGTTAAACTTTTGTGGACGGTGTGTGTCTCATTACATCTGGTGTGAAAGTAACACAGCATTTCAGGAACATTGTACCAACAGTAAAATATGGTGGTAATGTGATGGTCTGAGGCCGTTTTGCTGCTTCAGGACCTGGAAGACTTGCTGGGGTAAATGGAACAAAATTAAGATGATATGCCATGACCTTAAAAAGCAGTTAATGTTTGAAAACCCTCCATTGTGTACCAAAGCAGAATTACAGCAATTCTGCAAAGATGAGTGGGCAAAAATTCCTCCACAGCACTGTAAAAGACTCATTGCCAGTTATCGCAAACGCTTGATTGCAGTTGTTGCTGCTAAGGGTGGCCTAACCAGTTATTAGGTTTAGGGGGCAATCACTTTTTCACACAGGGCCATGTAGGGTTGGATTTATTTCCCCTTATAATAAAAACCTTAATTTAAAAAGTGCATTTTGTTTACTTGTGTTATTTTTGTCTAATATTGTTTCATGATCTGAAACATTTCAGTGTGACAAACGCAAAAAAAATAAAATCAGGCAGGAGGCTGAACACTTTTTCACACCATTGTACTAAAACATCTGATGAGCCAAACTGTCACAAGCCTGAGTCAATGATTGAGACATGTTGATGCTTGCTATTTATGGTGCAGCATATGACACACTTTAGTTATATCAGAGGATATAGGATATATGAGAGATACTGGACGCAGTGCATCTGGCATTGCATATATATTTTCTCATTAAAATGTGTTCAGACATGGAATTCATAACATTGCTGGTTCCATCTATTTGTTAAAGTGATGGCCTTTTAATGTGAAAGAAAGAGCAGTGGTATTGCAGAAGAATATGCACAAGTTGGAAAGCAATAATCAAGGACGAAAAGTGTATTTACTTCACTCACAGGATGAATTAGTGATTATTTTTATTTGAAGCCTTATTTCCCCCACTTTTCTGGTGAATTGCCTATTTTCAAATGTCAGACAGTGCACAAGCAATGGTCTGATGATTATTATGGTTGCACAAGACTGTTCCATGAGAAGAATCTCCCCACTAACTTAAAGGGTACCCTTTCCTGGCCAAAAGTAGCATTACCGGGTCATGTTTTTAGGAGTGGGCCCCCGATTTTTGTTCGTATCAATCACGCACACAAGAATGTGGGTGGCACAAGTCACATCCTGCCTGAGGTTTTACTATTTAGCTGTTTGACAGTTGTCGGCGGTAACACACCAAGAAACATATCAGGGCACCATTAAAGAAAGTGAAGAAGAAGACTGCTAGCAAACAAATATGCATATTTTTTAAAAAATTAAGCTTTGCATGAATTTAATGCATTTGTTAGACCACAAGGATGCAGACAATGCATCTTGCTGAGAAACACTGAATCTCTCTTTATGCATATGTGATGTTAATCTGATGGCATTTTATTACGACTTGTGCCATGTTACTGAAATGTTACTAGGTCAAATTTAGATGCCATGATTTTTATATAAAAGTGACTTCAGTGTTTTTTCAATGGGACCAACATGTCAAATCGCCTACACATTTACCTAAGAGGTGCATGTCTACCAGGGCCTTATGCTTTGCTGTAAATGGTCTAGTATCCCTAAATATATAACACAAGTCTCACAAAGTGGGTGTTATAATGCGAAACATAGAGCTATTCATTCTTCAGTCAGTAAGGCCATCATGTGTCACATCAGTCCTATTAAGGCTACCATGTTTGTTACTGGTTTCCTGAGTATTTGTTTTCAGTAATTAAGTGGACCTGTCCTAAAAACTAACCACACTTCTTTACTGTGTTAGATATAAGTATGACTAAACAACATCAGAATGCTTTCACAGTGCATCAGAAAGTATTTAACAAAATGCAATAAACTTGGACATGGGCCTGCTGTTTACCTTGATTACCTTGATCTTTAGTCTCCAGGTAGGGGTTATTCCTTTTAACCTGTGTCTTAGCCAAGTCCATTCAAATTCTGATAAACTATCACTGAGATGGGTTCAGGAGCTGACTGTCCTTTCAGAGGTCAAAAAGGCAAAGAGGAGCAAAGTCTGATTCTCCACTGACTCGTTCAAGCAGTGAGCAGCTGCTGTGTGGCCAAGGACACTGACATGGAGTGAAGGTCTGCTTTTTATGACTAAAGTTAAGTGTCATGTAGTTTAATGTCACTGGTTATTCATATATACAGTACAGGCAAAATTGTCAAGGAAGGAACTTGGAACAAGGAAAACCAGGGCCCCTACCTGGAGGCAAACAGTGGCTGGGCCTTAACCCATGAGGCCTGATCAGGCAAATCCCAAAAGAACTACACAGGCCCACCACCCGCAGGAATATGCACTTGGGTTGGGTGCACTGTCAGCCAGGTGGCAGACAAAGGCGAGTACCTAGGGGTGTCGACAGTTGTTCCTTTGCACTCCTTAAGGGTTGGGGTTATTTGCTAATACAAAAAAATGATAATCCCTATAATAATAACACCTTCCCAAAATGATGAATCCATCTTACCCATTATTAAATGATTTGCCAGAGTTTTGTTTGGACTCGTAGTTAGTTATTTTGTTTACTCTTTATGTATTATGTGTGGTTTGATAACTAGTTGTCAGCGTGTGTACCTGACAGCGAGTCTTTCTATTTAGGTTCAAGGAGATTGCTCCATACAGTGCAACAAATTTGTCCATACATACAGACTATACATATGCCCATTTAAATGGTGTACATGGTGTTTCTCTGAATTAATATGTCCAATTTGTGTCTACATCATCTATATTTTGGCTATTTCTTCTGTTATCTCTGTGTGTATGGATGTACAATATGTGGTATGTGTGAGACATTTTATTAACACTGTAAAACACATACATGCACACACTCAGCTGGAAGCTGAAAGGTGATGATATTGGTGGAAGTGAGAGGTTATAGAGGACAGGATATACCAGGCGGCTGACGATTACCCCTACAATCACCTCCCTCTCTCTCACACACACACATCTCTCATTAAATCACTCCTACATCCCCATCTGTACTAAGAACACAGAAATAGATCCCAGCTACATGTGTGAATTTTAACATATACCTTATAATAATGTGTAAATTACACTGGATTTACATATGTACGCCAACAGTGTTGCAGTTCACTACATGCAGATTGGTCAGCTTGGGGTAGCTTGCAGTGGAAGAGCAGGGTTTATTTAAACATCCAGCTGACAAGAAGGAGCATTAGCATTCTCTAAGGTTGTTTTAGTTACCTGACAAATGTAAGTCCAATATTCACTCTCTTTTAGCTCTGTTTTTGGTCTCCCTCAGCTCCAGGCTATGGCTCTTTAGCTGATAAATTATCCATGTTCACCAGCTAGTTGACATTGGGGAGATAGTATACAGCGGGTTTGTCTGCCAAAACTTTAGTATTTTTAAAATTCTATTTCATGGCAGAACTACACTACTCCTGAGTGTACTATCACTTCAGGAAATATGGGGTAGTTTGCAGGAAAGAAGGTTGCTGCTGATTACAGTATCTCAGGAGAAAAACACTTTGTTTTGCATGTCTCTGTTAAAAATATTAAAATGACAATTGATGCGAATGCATTGGTTGGATGGTTTGCAGCAGCTGGACAATTGGCAGGAGTAAGTCATATCTCATAGTTTCACATATCTCTGTCACTTTTATCGTTCAGCCTCTTGTTCTCGTGTTACTCGAGTCCTCCCTCTTTGGCATGGCCTGCCAAAGTTATCTCCAATTTATTTTCGCATTAAGGTTATCATCTTTTCTGTGTGGGTCGGAGGTTGGTAGTGCAGGCATCTTAACATCTTATTTTGTGTCTTGTACATGGTTTGGAGTAAGGATGAAACGGTATGAACATTTCAAATCACGATGACCACGGTGACCAAAATGATGACAGTTAACAGTATTATCACGGTATTGTAAAAATGTGCCGAAAAAGATGAAAAATGTATTGATACACACACACAGAAACCATTACAAGTTTTATATTGAAAACTATGCCCAATGGCAATTGGCATTTTGTTTGCATAAATAAAATAAAAAAACCTTTTGTAAACATATTAAAACCATCTAAGTGTGCATTATCAACATTTTATATTGTGTAGGCAATGCAATGACCCCATGCAGAATTACAAGAAAACAAATAAGTCTTTAGAAGACAATGATAGTAACTGCAATGAGCCCAACAAATGACTGATAAAAGCAGAGCAGTCTGCAGCATTTCTGCTGTTCTGACACTATTACAACTAGTTTGATAGCTGCTGGTTTTAAAATGAACAAGATATGCTGGCTGGTTGACTAAACTGTGTAACATGTTATCATGTGCAGTGGACGAATAGAGTCTACAGACACAACGCACAGCAGCAGAAAAACGTGTAGCATTTTTGAGAGAGCTCACACTGAGAGAGCGTCAGTTTACAAGCTGTTAGCAAGTCAGGCAGACAAACCAAATCTAAAAGTTAACTCACCCTGCGTTCACTATAAGGTAATTTTCTTCACTCAAGTTTCCCTTAGCACTCTCATAAAAACTAAAATACAACCAGGCTTCAGAGCTGACTTCCGTTGAATTTTACCATGTCTGTGAAGGTTCTCAGTCATCTAGGTCATAGTTATCCAATGACGGTTGAGGTCAAAGGCAACTGGACTTTTCTCCTGGCTATGGTAACAACAGTCGTCATAGTCGTTGGAGCCACCCATGGCCAAGTTTGAACGATCATCGTTGGTATCTTGTCTAAAATCTGCACCTGGTGAGCCTCATGCCTCTAACGTCCATGACGACTCTCGTTACCACAGCCAGGAGCACTAACGAACCAGCGGTACTGACAATCCTAGCTCACAATCCCACAGAGCCTAAATAGGTGACTTTCCCTACCAGTCAGTCAAAACTGAAGAAGTCTCTTGGACGAGGGACGAAACATCTTCTAGTTTTCCTACTACAAAGTTCATTTGCCTTTGACCTCAACCTTTGTTGAATTTTACCATGGTATATCGCTAAACCGGTAATCATTTCATCCCTAGTTTGGAGGTAGGTTTTTTTCTGAAGTAATTCAAGACATGTTTTCATGAATGGCTAAAGGTTTGAGGGTATCAATATGCCTCAAAGTGCTTGTCAGTTGATCGAACTGCATTTGGACCCCTCAGAAATTAGAGGGCTGCAGCCGGCAATTTCTGTTACTTTCTGAAACCAACAATCTGAAAAGCACTCCCACTTCACGCAGCAACTGGCCAGGTGTGCGAAGGTGAGAAAGAAAGCAACATTTAAGAGTGTCTCTCAAGCTCTCTCTATTTTTCACTCAACTACTTCCATCTCTTTTTGTGTGAACCAAGTTTAACACTATGAATGCCTTAGAAGAAAGATTGTCTGAAAGTGTGTGCTGTTATCCCCATTTAAAAGATTATTGCATCTTACCCCATTCTATGACGGCAAGTTTTCCAGCAGTCAAATATAGTTAGAAACACTTTTTCCCTCAGACATAGTCGGACGATGTCGCCCAAAGTGGTTCGTTTTGAGTATGCTGACACCTTTAGGCAAATGGGAGGATTTATAGGCCTGTACATACACATACACACTTGGGGAACAGATAGGCACAGAGTTATTACAGCACAACAATATATATCATTTATTTATTGTTACTTTACTATGAAGAAGTTGGTTATTGCAGATTTTAATCAGTTTCCCTTTAGAATTTCACCATTATGCTCATAGCAGCGAGTTGAATACACACATCCCTCAACAACCTTAGGCTTTTAACCCATTCTGAATATAAAGCTGTTCTACACTCATAAATAATGCAGGATGTGTAAAGCAGATGCATTACGTAGAGCTCTATTGTTGAGACACTCAGTTTAATGAATAGGCGTCGCTAAGAGCCATTACCTGAAAGCAAAGCCGTCCCCGATGTCTTCTCCTCCCCTGTGCATTAGTTGACCAGAGTTGTTGTGTTGGGAAGGCAGGGGCTCTGGCCTGGTTCTGGCAGTCTAATGTTCATGCCCAGTAAATTGTGTTGGAATTGCTCCCCTGGGAGACATGAACGTGACAATGGTCTGTGGGTTAGAAGTACTCGTTCATGGACAATATTGTGAATCTGCTTGCCCTTTTCCTTTGAATAAGGAATTAATTATTCATCCACCAATGGGAGATAAAGACTGCGGAGGAGAGAAGAGGAGGTGTTTTTGTACACAATAGATGCTGAAATCTTTTTAGGTGTCAGTAAAGCTGAAATTAAGGCATCAGGATAAATGGAAACAGTGGAAATAGAGAGAGGAGCATCTTTATTCTAAATGAAAATGCCCTTGTATTTGTGACTCCGGGAACCACATCAAAGCCAGCCACGGAAATTAAAAATGCAGAGGGTAAGCATTCATGCCATCATTTTCCCAATCTCCCTTCTTCCTTGTAACAATAATCACTATCAGATCAATCCCACTGTCACCTGTTGGCTGTTTACCACATGATTTATTTCACCAGAAGCCAGAGACATCACCTGCAGTCCTTAGATTTTTGTAATTTTTTGCTATGGCACCAGAGAGCCACTGAGGTCCAGGGGTCAGATTGTAAGACCATTTGTCTTTCTATAGCTGTACACTTTTGAAACACATCATCCCCCTGTCCAAGATATGTGTGACGCAAATGCTCAGAGACACTTAACTCACAAGCAGAATCTTTAAAATCATCACAATTTAATTTAAAATGCAATTTACTTATCGAGTACCAATTAACATGCCTGTCATATGGGGTTGTGTTGGGATAGAAAAGGTAAGATTTCATGCTTTCCCCACTTTGTTTCCCAAAGTGAGATGTGAGATTTTTTTTTTTTTTTAATGTTCCCTTATCACAACTGTACTATAATCAGTGGGACCTATTCCAGCAAAGACTTTTCCCTGTCTTCATTTCACCATAGCTGAATAATTTTGACTGATAATTTTGACCCACCTCATCATATATGTACACTTGGTCAAGACCCCTTGGCGTTGCTTTTTAGACACAATAAATATGCAATGTCCGTTCAAGTTAGTTCTAATAGTTATTTTAACCCTAACATGGTTTTTAACTTACATAACTTACATAGCCTACGTAACTTCTATAAAAACATTCAATGTTGACTTTTTGTTTCACACGGGGAAAAAAACACTTGGTCATTCATCCATATATGACTCACTTTTAGCTCAGTTTTTAGTCTCCACTCATTCCGGGAGGAAATGTCTGGCTCTTTAGCGGATAATTGTAGTAGAAGGTTGGGTACAGTGGGTTTTTCCAAGCATTTCACTGAAACAGCTGGATTGCTGTTTGTGTCTGGAAATAGGGTTGTTCAATAAGACTGAACCAAAAAAGTCTGTAGGGCCTTAAAAAAAAGCTGAAATACGCTGTAGTCAGTTCGTACCCCTGAGGCGAACTGGGTCAGATGATTGACACATTACACAGGGGTTTTCTCCATTGTTAGTATAAATACAGTTGTGCAGTTTTAAAGATAGTTGATCACTATTTGTCAGTCATAGCCACAAATCTGCCACAGTGCGGAACTCAGTCTTGACATGTTTGAAATACGCCCCTCATGACTTCTCCTTCCCTCTGGTGTTCCCCAGGCAACACTTTCTTGCGCTGACAGGAAGTAGTGAGTCTGCAGCAGCACCATCATGGAACACTATGAACACCAGGAACCAGTTGCAGGAAAGGAAGGGGAGCTGGGTACGTGGGTGGCAGGATATCAGATGTAGGATCACCAAGACCAAGGGAGGTGAAGAAGGATACACAAGAAAAGGCTGAAGGGGAGGAGGATGTGGGGGTGGAGGTGGTGTATGTGTGTGTCTGTATGTGATGGTGGTGGTTGGGTGTCAGAGAAATTGCACAGCGAGGTGCAGGAGAGGACTATAAATACAAACCTGCTGCCAGCACAGTGGGCAACCTCCAGCCAGGTTGGAGTCGTTTCCATAGCAGTAAATGCCATTTATCTAATGTATTGGCCTATTATGACCTCTCCTTTATGTGTTCCTGCTGAGGGATCCCCTGCAGTCTCACAGCAGGCCACCAACGCACAATTGATTGGGGAGTCGTTCTATTTCTGCAAGCAGACCCTCACTCATGCTTCTGCCTCTTGCTCTTCCTTTATCCCACTCTTCCCTCTATCTGCTTATTGTTCTCCCTCCCTCCGTCTCTCTATCTATCTGTCTTTCTCTGCCTGTTCCTCTTTATCTCCCTCCCTGCCTCCCTCTGTCTCTTCGTCTTTTTCTGCCTCTGTCTCTTTACTCTCCGAGGACTGGCTACAGGCACATTGTCAGGCTGCTCTTGCAAAAATCAATAATGTCATTCTAATTCAAACTGATATCAAATGGCACAGGGCCAGCAAATCATTTCTCTGTAGACTTATCATAAGCCCATGTTTTTCCACGCTGTTTATTTTCTGCCGTTTGGTCCCTTCGATCGTTTCTGTAGAGGGCTCCTCTGGGCTTTACTCACCCAGCATGTCTGAACAGAGTTTAGATGTTACATTTGACGCTGACAAATTTGGCAGAGTAGCTGTGAGTATCCATGAACACCCGTTTATGAGATATCCGTTTCTGTGATAAGCACCCCAGATATTGGCATACAAAAGTACTTCTCGAACAACACAGGCAGAAGCCTGCCTTAAATATAATTTTAATCTTTCATAAGCTAGGCCAAGAGTAAAACAAGTAATTATGAATTCTCAGAAGCCCAATTTCTTCAGAACAATGCAGGGGGTATGGGAAGCATAATGTAGGGGTGCATTAAGCACTCATGTTTATTCCATTTTAAGTCGGCCAGTATCACTTTCTTCATGTAATTATTGCAAATCACCAATCTCTCTCCCCCTCTGGCTACACCAAACCACTAATGCTATTCTACACTCCCCACAAAAATGCATATCAGCATGTTTTGTCCAATCACAGAGTCATTTGTGAAGCTAAAACGCAGTCCATTTGTACGATGAGATGTTTAGGGCCTCGAGGGCTTCTACAGTTCAATATTAATAAGATAATTTGATCAAGTTAGCACCAATGCAGACATTTTGTGGTTGGATAATTCACAGTCCATACAGCTTTTAGTTTACCAGAAGCATTTTGGAAATGCAGTAAGCTGTTAGTTTGTAATGGGCAACACAGCAAAATAGCACTCTTAACTACTTGTGCTTCTATGTCAAAACTTTTTTTTTTAAAACCATTTACAAGAAAAAAAGTGCTAATGAAGTGAGAGTTTCAAATTTCATTGAACTTTGCCCTTTTTTCAATGCATTTTCATGGAGATTTTTTAGGTGCCTGGGGCAAAATTACTCCCTGTTTCAAGATACTGTCCTGTATTCCTTGAATGCAGTGAATTATTTTACAAGAGGATTTGCAGTTAACTGCTGCAGTTACTTAAAGAGTAGTAGTAGTCACATGTAATTCATTATATATAGGGTGGGCGCAGTAAGTGTGTGCCACCTATTTATCATTGTTTATATTGACCAAGTCTCCCTGAAAGTGGGTCAGTACCAGTTTGTCAGACTGAGAACACATAAGACTAGTCTACTTGTATAAAGTGCTGTTGATAAAATGACAATTTGATTTTGGCACAGACTCCATCTGGAGATAATCACCAGTGTGTTCACCACATTCAGGGGAACCGTAGTACTACTAGTCTGATTGGTGGTTGGATATCAACACCGTGGGTTTGCACAGGTGCAGATAATTTGGTCAATTAAGAGGGTTGCTGATTAATGATTGGCTGCTGCCATGGTTACTTGATATAGCGTGAAACAGACTTGAAACTATAATAATAATAATAATAATAATAATAATAATAATAATAATAATAATAATAATAGGGGACGTGGGAAAACGCACAAACGGATAAGAGCAAAGATGACTGTCCCAAAATGTCCAATGAAAGGGTAAAGGTATGTGTTTATACACAAAAAAACGGGTTATTAGAAGAAGTGAGGTTAAGGTGTTTACCTGCACCGCAGTTAGCTGGTTATTTTACTTTCAGCTTGTCTGTAATCAGATTCCTGTTCTATCCTTTCACCATGTTTTGGAATTAAAGTTGTCTCTTTTTAAATGAATTAGTGATATAAGACTGCAGCCTTTTGTTGGAACATTTGGACTGACGGTGGAGTGAGAGAACAAGCTGTGTAGTGAGACAGCACAGTTTTTCCCCTTACAGTGCGCTCATGTTTGGATTTCACACTCTGCTGTTCAGCCGTAGAAATAGACTGATTTTGATTTATGCATTTCAGTTTCAGTCAATACTTTGGATTTCATTAGGACACTGCCGCAAGCAGTGTTGGGCAGTTACTGAGTAACATGTGTGACAGCCCCAGGTTTGGGCCCTCTCTTGTTCTTGATAGCTTGCTCCCTTTAATCCAGGTAATTGTTGGGTGGAGTCAATACCTGGTGTGAGATGCAACATACCTGAGTAGGCGGGGCTCAGGTGGCTATAAAGGAGCATGCTTGATAATTTGACTCTCTCTTCTCCTGTGGCCTGTATTACGAAGCAAGGGAACTGGCTTATCCAGGTAACTTCCGAAGTAACTTTGACGTCGGGTGTAACTTCCAGGTTAACCTGTACTATTAAAGGTGGATAGTTCTGAAGTTGTTAGGTCTGTTGCCATGGCAATTTATGCTGCATCTCTAAACTGCTCCAAGCAGGTTTTGTTCATGGTTAACTCGAGGTTACGCTGCATGGGGACTACCCACCACATCTGTACTCAGTGGTAATGATGAGAACTAGGATATTAATACACATGCTTCATAAAACATGTTTAGATTTCTTTCTGATTTGTTCCACTGCGGCTGCAATTAAGTTTTGAACACAACAGCATTACGTTCAGACAGTGAGCCCTGCAACCTTGGTGATTTTAGACAGGAAATCTTAATTAATTAACAGGACAGTTTCTTAGAAATAGCCCATCTGTAGTCTATAATTGAATTCTGTGTTTTCACATATTTAGATTGACTATTTCACGTGTCCAACAAATACAAAGTCAGGGTGGGGGTTAATAACCGAGCATAAAACAATACTAGACGAAAGTGTGAAATTTACAAGAAGAAAAATCGGAAATTTCCTGAAATCGAAAATCACTGTTTTCCTCTGAATACGCCCAATCCAAAGTCTCTTAGGTGCATGATAGTGTTTGTGGGCTAAACTCACGAGTATTTCCTAACTGCTAAATCCGATAGCAAAGTTTAATATAACTTTCCAGTGCAAACATAATACACAACAGACTGTGTGTGTGTGTGTGTGTGTGTGTGTGTGTGTGTGTGTGTGTGTGTGTGTGTGTGTGTGTGTGTGTGTGTGTGTGTGTGTGTGTGTGTGTGTGTGTGTGTGATGTTGCAGCCTTGCAAAGTGACGTTTCTCTCATAAATGTATGAATAATGTCAGAGAACATTCAAGTTTTTTACTTGTAGATTTATCTTGGAAATGAAATTCTGTCTCGGATTATTCCCCCGCTGGCTCCCTTTTTTTTTTTCTTTTTTTTTTTTTTTTTTTCTATGACAATGGACCTTATGTGCAGTTGGACCTTTACATCTTAATCATATTACACATAAAAGAGGAGCCGCTAAAATACATAATAGAGATTTGAACTACAATAAGAACGCTGTGAAGATAATTAGGCTACAAATTGACTCAATGCGAGGCCAACAAGCCTCACTGGCTCTGACGTCCGCCACGATGTTAGATTTACCCATTAACAGCATGCGCCGTTGCAAAAAACTCTGCCTGCACGGCCGAACACGCCCCTTTCATGCAAAAGCGCACCAGCTCCAATTAAGTTAACACAGGGTTAACACGGACTCAACTAACCAACGTCTTATCCACCTTCGTAGTACCGTTTAACTCCAGTGTAGGCGGTCAGTTTGTCAACCCTGAGTTTGCCTGATAACCCCGAGTTAACTCTGAGTAGGTTAAACTCCCTTCATACAACAGGCCACTGGCCTGCCGACCGATTCTGTTTTGTTTGGTTCTTTGTGTTCTACACCCATACACTCCACTCACGCATACACTGCATACATACTGATCTGACAGACACCTACAATTGTATATTTTGTCTAATTAACTTATTAAAATATCTATTATTATTTTCAGACTGTGTGGTTTCCCGCTTTTGTCACTTACTGTTGAGCCAGGCTGTGACACGTTACTGTAATATTATTACTTTCCCCAGTAACTGGTAGTGTAAGTGGTTACTATTTTGGAAATAGTAATACCATTACAATTTTTAATCCAAGTAGAACACGATTTGTTTTGTTTTTTTGGTCCTAGATTGCCATCACATGTGTAAGCGTGGCAGGGTACTTCAAGTTGACTGCTAGCCAAAAAGCAAAACAAAGTTTGTAGAACGAGGGAGATAGGAATTAATTTAACAGCTGAAACATAGCCTAGACTGTAAAGCATCATCTGGTTTGAGAGGTCACAATGTTTTTAGTTTTTTTTGTTTTGTTTTTTTAGGTAACTGACTGAGGGTAATTATTGTTTCAATAAAAATGATTCTATTCTAAAATGCTTAGCAAAGCACTTATGTTTGGCAGAACACAATGTAAATTTTTGCCCCATTTTTGTGCTGGAGTTCTTTTAAGAATGTGATAACTTTAGCTTGTTCTTTAACTTGTTATGAATTGTGTGTCTCATCATTTTACTCACGCAAAATTGTGTCATGGCACTCTGCTGTCCAGCCACATTAAGGGGGTACTATCTGCAATGGAAAATGCAGGACGGGGAACCAAAAGCGAGTCGACTGGAGGCGAGGCGAGCTGAGCTGGTACCAGCAATGGGGAAGCGCCATAAGGTGCAACAAAGCTGATAGGAAGGTCAGAAAGATTTCAATCAAGCTTAGTCTGTACACACCTACAAGGTCCTCAAAGGTCTAATCACAATTAAAATGACCTGTGTGGGTGGACCATAGGTGAGGAGGAAGAAAACAAGGGTTCTCA
This sequence comes from Lepomis macrochirus, assembly GCA_024633595.2. Classification (NCBI taxonomy): domain Eukaryota; kingdom Metazoa; phylum Chordata; class Actinopteri; order Centrarchiformes; family Centrarchidae; genus Lepomis; species Lepomis macrochirus. The sequence continues at coordinate 9,214,400 of JALXJV020000006.1, read as the reverse complement.
TTTTTGTCAGATTATTGCACAAAGCCAATACTAGACATGTTACCTAAGTGCACATAAACACAGTGAATTAAGTCATTTTCTTGTCACCGAGGCAAAATATATTAAATAATTGGTCAGATCAATCCTTATTTTTTTCCAAAAAAATAAGAACAAAAGAGAAAATTGCAGAGAATGACAAAGTTGCTAGCTTTAATGCTCAGAGAGAAGAGTCAGTTTTGCAGCATCAACTTGAAAGTCGAAAATATTGCTTTGACTCACCAACGTCACAGTGCAGAAAGGCCATGGGATGAGTTGGGTGTACAGGAGGCATTTAAAGCGTCAGTGTTAGAAAGGGATGACTGGGTTCATACTAACCTAATGACGGCATTAGTTGAAATACTCTTATAAGTCTGTATCAATTTTTTTATTAATGTGCTATACAAATTAATTAACTAGTAGATACGTATTTAGGTTCATCATTTTCACCAATGTCCATGGAAAACAAAAGCAATTTTGTTTTAAAAGGAAGAGATTGGTTTGAGTCTAATTAATGACATCACATGCTTAGCCTCACATTTTCCATATAAGAAAATATGCAGATCTCCTTAATGACAATGTATCATTTTTTTTTCTTTTAAGTTTATAATATTTAAGGCATACGCCGCATATTTAGCATAACCAACATAAAATAAACTACATCCTTTAATTGTTAAATCCTGACCACTACGGAAAATTGTTTGGTAGTTACGTATCTGTTTTGTGTGTTTTCATTAAATTGCTTTGAAATAAAATCACAAATGCAAAAGTTAGAAGTAAAGCAGTAGTAGTTAATAAAGAAATGGCTTTTTAAAATGTCAAAATGAAGTGTGTATTTCCAATTCCACCTTGTTTGATAGAGTCAAGGAGCTTTCTGTGAATAGTGAATTATTGGTCGACTCTGTCAGTGTGAGTCCCAGAATGTTTTAGGGACATTTTAAGTTTGAGATGTAACAACCGTTAATTATTTCTGACAGTAAACGTAGTCAATTCATATGTTAATGCTGTTCCTGTTTTTCCTCCAACACTCATCCGTGCCATTAGCTTGGCTGAGAAATGAAGATCAGCTAAATAGAAAATTACCTGTGCAGACAAGGGACAAGGCAGATTTATTTATCATTTTACAACACAGGTATTGTATAACGTTCTTTTTGTAGATGACCCTCTGCAAACAGCCAGACAGCCATTTTATCTATTGTTTTACTTCTAAATCATAATTCCCTGGATTTTTAGACATATTTTCTCTTCATATTTCAGGATAATTGGCGACCTGTTTTTGATTTGCATCAAGTCTCTACAGGGCCCGTCTGAGGAACAGACAGGTTCTTTTTGAGTTATCATTTTTTTCCCGACTGCTCACATACTAGACACTTTCTGTGAAAAACTGCCAATTTACTAATTTACATGGAGCAATGTAACAATCACGTCTGTCTCTCTTCAAAACTGAAGGGAATATCTGTTGAGAAACTTGGTTTGCATGTTAAAAGCAGTTTTCCCATTGGACCTATCAAATAGGAAACTTAGGGCGTCCTCACACTAGGTCCGGTTGCCTTGTACAGTGCCTGAGCACGATTGTCCCCCCTCCCCACTTATATATTGATTTATTTGTGGCAGCCCGCAACAGTATCAATGCCACTTGTCACATTGACTTGTGATTTTTTTTTTTTTTTAAATTGTAGTTGATTGCAGAGTGCTGCACATATATTCGTGTGGCACCTTGTCTCCTTGTCTCTCATAAACACCGCTGCACAAATCTGTCTAACACAACTGTCAATGTCGGAGACCCAGTTAAAAAAGTTATTAGCAAGCATATAAGGAGCATAGCTAATAAGGAGCTATGTTAATGTTACATTACAGCTATGCACACTGTAGCCTACATAGCATAGCAATAGCATAGTCATTCTGTGGGAAACGCTGCACTCTTTTGAAGAAAAAATCGCTCTCTTTTTCACAGCACAGTGGAGGTTGTCGGGATTCCGAACTCACGACATGGTTAGCGATCACACTACATGCGTACTGTGCCAAAATCCAGCTAAAATGGGCCCGGGCACGGCATGGAGCAATCACACTGGTCAAACGAACCAGACTTTGGGGGTTAAACGCTTGGGCACGGTACGGATCACTTAGTGTGAGGACACCCTCAGATAAAGGATTATTATTTGATGTTGATGTTCTCAGAATTGGAAAATAAAGCAACTGCGATTCTTTTCACTTCCTCTCCTACCTGTATGAGGATCCTGTAAGGAGGTGGAATGACTAATTACTTCTTTACTTCTGAGTAAATGCGCCCTCACCTCTCGTTTAACCTTTTATTTTAACTTACATATAAATAAAATCATTGGGCATGTCTTTAAAAATGCCTTTTATGGTTTATGGTGCTGATATCCAAAGTTATATATAGAAATACACTATCTTAAAGCACCAGTGTCAAAGACATGCAGTATACTAAATCATCATTAACCTTAATCTGAGTGTTGCTGTCTTTAGAGGGCGAGTCAAAGCAAGTCATGATTTGCAAGTCAAAAATTATGTTTTTCCAAAGACCAAAACATCTCACTACAGACAGGCCATTTGATGTTTTGGGTGTTCAGGGGGCATTTAAAGCTTAAGTGTGAGAAAGAGATTACTGGGTAGTGAAAGTCAGGGTGCGCCAGGGGGAGCTGAGCTCCTCTAAAAGCATGATTTGTGATATTTTGGGGGGGTCTCTAACATATTGACAGCATGCTTTATTGCCATTAATTTTGATATTTATCTATCATGCAGCTGAGGGTTCTCTGCAGCGCCATGCAATTTCCTAAATTCTTACCTCTCATGGAATAAAGAAAGGTCAGGTTGCAAACATAGCCACAGCTGTTGTGTGCTACATATGATATAAGTATTTTTGTTATTTTTATAATAAGACAAACATGTGATACTTTCACAGTCAGCTCCTACATGCTTGCAGCTATTAATGATTCAGCAGTAAGAATCACAGTCACACACTGCTCTGAACTGCCTGAAAACAGCTTGTTTGTAGTCCAGCCTTTTTTTTACGCTTTCTTGTGATGTCACAAGAAAACACTTGTCATAATGCTCGCCTAGCTGCTAGTCAGACACACCATCAAAAAGGCCGGTGGAAAAACACCGAGTTTCAGCACACAGTAACAGGACGTCCACCTGCTGCCTCTCTCTCCTTCCAAACACTAGCTACCCTCCAGGCCGTCAGTGGACATAAAGTTGTTACTGTGATGTAGAGACAGAGCTCAGTTAAAACTTTATGAATGAAAGATACATTTGTTAAAAATTATTAACTCACCACTCTGAAACTCTTGCTCCCAGTCCAGGGACAGAATGGGAGTAAAAAGTGGCCCTGGACTTTGATCCAAACTTGAGATAAAAAGACTGAAAAATCCAGAGTCCTCTTTGTGACAGAGAACTGTAACTGCTGCTCAGGATCAGCTGGTTGGCTTTAAGTCATGGGACTACACAACTAGTTGAACACCTTTAAATCAGAGAACGTAACCTTAGTGAGCAGCACCTATCATCAACCTGGATACAAATAAAATAATATATAAGTTAACAAAGTTTTGAAAAACTACAAAAACACAGCAGCAGCGCCAGTATTTCATATAAAGTGAATGAAAAGCAACACAATAAAAAATACTGTGTGGCTTTACTCGCTATTTACACCAGACTGTTGAGTGATGAGTTTCAATGTATGTCTAGTAAGAGGTGAAGTGATAGGAAACCTGTCAATGGGCAACAAATCACTGAAGACACATTCTCCCTCACAAAATATGAATTTGAGAGGGAAAGGACTGATTGGTTTTATAATATGTACAGACTATTTGCAACCAATGGCAGACATTAACTAAATAGCTAATTAACAAATGTAAATGTCTGAAACATTTACACAATCAGAATCAAATGAAAATGCTTATTTTAGCAAAATAAAATTACACAACAGTAAATCATGGATACTGAAGTAATATATTTCCCACAAAATCCCCACAAGACAGTAAAAGGGAGGTATTCAGAGCTTTACTAACATCAGATTTTAGTTTTTCCACTAGCCTAGCCTACAGTACACACAGTTACTGTACTCTTTATCTCAGTTCTTTCTTTCTGGTACATTTACAAAAGAGTAGCTGACCACCAGCATTTGCGTTTCACTGATAGATTTGGATAACATGTTGTAGCCTATTAACACATTTAGACACATATCTACCGTTCAGCTGCACTATCTCTGGCTTCACTGTCCTCTCTGTCTAATCTTTCACCTCTGAACAGGGCTGTGGCATTATCCTCTTCCCGGTCCTGGCGTCTGTGGCCCTGGTACTAGTACTACGGAATGAGTCAATTACTTTTTTACATTGACTTGCATTTCAGCAAAGACCTTTAACTCTTTTGTGTCTGAACTTTTCAGCCCAACTCTTAACGTTTTTAAACTCTACTTTTCCATTTTCTGTTGCAGCTGGTTTTCCAGCTGTCAGTGTCACTGTGGTGTGTAAGTGAGGCCAAAGGGGGCGGGGCTAAGGGCTGCATAGACCTTCACATGGAATAGACCAACGGGTCTGGGGAAAAGGGGGGTTGGCCCGTGTTTCTCAACCTTCTGCCAACTTTTTCATTATTGGTAAAAAAATTATAGCCTAAAGAAGGCAGCCCACCAAGAAATGTCCCAGTATTCCAGATGTCCAGACCGCCACTGCTCCAGTCTATTTTGCTAAGTTGGTAAGGGGAACATATAGAGCTGACCGAAGCCGTGTTTACCAGCTTGTCAGGACCCCCCTTACCTAAATAAAATGATGAACCTGAAAATGAGCATAATACAACCACTTTAAATTGTAAATATCAAACATGTCTGATATTTACAATTTGAAATTGGGGTAACTCCGATCCAGTCGGTGACCTTAAGATTAACCTTTGACCTTAAGTCTGTGAACCCCTCACACTACAGGATCATGTGGGCTTATAATCTGTTTTACCCAGCCTAGGATCGGGAACACCCAAAATGAGATCAGTTATCCTCTAGTGTGCCGCCAGCATAAGGCACAAAAGCAACTTTGTTAACTTAAGGAAACACTCCTTGTTGTAGTAAAAGAAGAAGTTGTTGGTTAGGCAAAAACTGCAGCCATTGTTGACTGTCAACATCCGAACAGTGGTCTCCTTTCCGAATTCATCTCTGCTTGCTTCATTTACATTTGTTAATTTTTAGCTGACGCTTTTATCCAAAGCAACTTACAATTGCTATTTATGTCAGAGGTCACACACCTTTGGAGCAACTAGGGGTTAAGTGTCTTGCTCAGGGACACATTGGTGTCTCACAGCGGATTTGAACCCGGGTCTCTCACACCAAAGGCATGCGTGTAAGCCACTGCGCCATCACCACCCCTTTAAATAGACAAAAGTTACAATTCACATGGCAGAGGTCCTTCTCAGGTCATTGTAACCATAGATCATCTCAGGCATTTCCGCAAATGACAAATACGGTCGCCAGGGGAGTCGCAACACAGTCAGCACAACTAAGCACTCACAAATCCTGCATTGTGACTAGACCATATGTCTTTATGGTTTGTCTGGCCAGTCAGTAGTGACATAGGGTGTGGCATTGTGAGAAAATAACGCAAACACAACCTGTCCTCTCCATCCATGTGCATGGTGCCTGATTGCTCTGCTAGACTCACATCACTGTTAATAGTTAAGCAAACACGTTTCTTTCAAGCAAGTCTTTTTCATTTCATGAATGACAGCATCAGTGTGCCAGTATTTTGATGCTCTCTTCAGGCTGGGATTAAACTCAGGGATTACATGTTACATTCACTTGCTGTGACTTTAACTTTAGCTTTACCTCCAGCTTAAAATGTAGAGCTTCATTCTGTGTTTCGCCAGAACTTTCCCATCTATGCTATCAAGTGCGCAAGTGTTATATGAGCAAGCTATTTACTCACATAGCATTTTACCTAATTACAGGATTGATTGGTGAAAGAGTCCAGCACCTCATGGCAAGCTTCATCCACTGCATCTGAGAAAAGACTTTTAAAAATATTAAATACAATTTCATTTTTTAACCACAGAAAGGTGCTTATAGTCGTAAGAAGTAGTTTGAGATATTTGAGTTTAATGTTATAAAATATAATTCAGCCTTCAAAATCTGATAAACAGGCCACAGTGACAGATGTCTGTCTCTCCAAGTACTTGAGTACCCTGCCACCCCTATCAGCAATATGAAGAGCATTAACATGATAAAAGACTCCCTTGTGCACAGCAAAGTGTGCTGCTGTGATGCCGCATTATGATCTACACGTTGTCATGTCAGAGACCTCCAAATGCACATTTGATCGGAGAAGGCAAGTTGAAACAGATTTAGCCCATATGGGGAGATTTTTGCTATTATTTTGTATTGATTAATAGACTTGTCTTGTTTCTTAACATGTTTCGAAAGCCCCTTTCAATATCAATCATACCTGTGCTGTAACCGGCTACAGGTGTTGCTCTGGGCCGTCGGGCTGCAGTTGCCATCTGTTTGGTTTCTTCTTAACCCTGCCTGCAAATTATTCAATGAAGTAAGACTGTGCCCTTTACAGTGACAGAGTATTATCCATCCACTCATACTTACAGATTAACACAGATGGCTTAAAGCTGTAAACAAAAAAGAATGCAATCTCTTCCTTTCACTGAATAAAAAAGAATGCTGAACCATCTGGTTGTTGATAATGACTACACAATAAATAATGATAACCAATCACCCATCAGAGTTGTATCGGTTGTTTGCCTGATATCATGCATGTCAATGAAAACTCAGACAAATGAAGCCAGGTTCCTACTTGCATCTGATTTATAGAGAACAGCTTTTACATTGGCGAAATCATAGCCAAAATAATTCATCCAGCAATAGTAAGTCAACAATTAAGCCGTTATGATGGCAACCAATGTTTGAGGCTACTGTCCGTCCACACAGGTCATGTCATCTGTACAAACAAGGGAATGGGCCTGCAATAGCCTGCAATGTATGCATTGATGGTGAGCTTTCTTTATTGTGTCCAACAACAGCCATATGCTGGTTCATCTATCATCTGCAGGCCTGCCTGACTGTCTTGACAGCCCCAGAGTGTGGCTGCTGTTTAACCTGCAGACCTCCTGTTTAAAACCTAGTGTGGATGTAATTAGCAGCCCAAACTGCCTCTTCTTCTTCTACTTCACCCTTCATCCTCCTGCTTCACCTCCCAAACCTTCCCATCCTCAAACCCCCATTTAAGGATAAAGCTATTAAAGGGAGAGTAAGTGATTATAATCCAATACACCTTTTCGTAAATTCAGCAAATACTTCCTCATGGCTCTCTGTTCTGTGTGTGCTCTGAAAAAAAAAATCTGGTTTTCCAACACAGGCCTGGCTCTGTAAATGGAACACAAAGTGGTGCGGACCTTCCCCACAACATTGTTCCAGCCAATCAGCAACAGGTGCCGGAGCACAAGAGAGATGGGGAAGTGGGAGAGAAAGTTGTATACATCGTCATATTCAAACCAAACAGGAACCTTTGAAAAGTGAAGCCAATATGGAAGTGGCTTACTGCATGTTTTATACACAACACTTTCCTATGAGTTTCAATTGTAAGTTTCAAGTCTTCTTCAATACAGCATGATGTTCATTTATTAACCTACCACATAGTTGGGTATGCTTTAGGGTGGGACTATCTTGTCCCAGCATCCTAATAAAATCACAGTTAATGTGAATTACAGATGCACCTTGCTAACAGCCAGCCCGCGCCACCGTCTCGTCCAAATATCGCCATGTTGGGTGCTTGGATGCAAAAAATCAAGATGCCGATGGCCAAAACTCAAGGCTTCAAAACAGTAGCCCACAAACCAATAGGTGATATTGCGTTCACTACGTCCACTTCTTTTATACAGTCTATGATTCAAACGTGCTAGACTCCAGGCACTGTAAGGAAGAAGAAATTTTAAATTTGGGGGACAGAGCTTCTGAGGGAGCACTAAAGGGAGGGTGTATTTGTGTAGCAGTTGAGTTCAAACATCAACATTCCTTCTACAGAATCACCTACTCTCCCTTTAATAAACATTTGAGGCCTGGTTTACTAATGGTTTGCGTGAGTAAAAATGTATGCAAACTTGATATCGCCAGCAAATTAGCACATAAGCTGTCAACGGTGTGCACGAAGAATGACGTCTTTCAAAAGTGCAAGTTTGCACCTGTTGTTCATTTACTACTTTTGCCTTAATGAATATGCAATTTGGGGCGTAACATGCAAATACATTAATTTACTACACGCAATGTGATCTACCAAGCCTAAACGCAATATCACGTGCAACAGCCTCTGTAGTTGGAAGGTGCAAACCGCCAAGTGTTGCGCAGAGATGGCTTCTGTTATTGTTGCCAGGAGACACACATGAAAGAAAACGTAGAGAAATTAACAATATTAGATAAGATTATTCTATATCCAATGTATTGCAATATAATTATTTTATTTTAGTCAGTGAGCTGAGGGGTTACGCAACTCTATTTGAAAACAATATTAGGAACCATGTCTTCCTTTTTTGTGTGGACGCTCTGTGTTTTCAGTTTGCGGCATGCACATACAAGTGTGGAAGCTTGAGCCTTTGTTTGTGAGAACAAGGTCAACTATAAAATTAGATATAGTTTCATCTGCACAGAAAATTAAAAAAATATATTTTCATATTACTGTAATACATGTGTATTTCTCAACTCCTCTCTATAGACGGGTTTCTTATATACAAACACTACTGGATGTGAGCGTAGTCAGGGGGCAAAAGTGCTTCGGTAGCCGGTCAGAAGACCATAGTCAACCACTGTAATCAAAGTAGATTATGCATTGTTTGTAAATTCCTGTTGACTTAATAATAAACTGCCATTTCAGATTTGGATCTGTTTGTTTGTTTGTTCATTTTGCATATTAATACAAACATGCCAACTGTGCTGCAGGTCAGCAAAACCAAGTCAGGTGCTAGCCGAAAAGCTAAATGAAGAACGAAGGAGAGGGGTGTTCTTTCCACAGCTTTAAGTACTGTCATTAGGCTTAACTTAGCTGTGTCACACTCAGAGATGTAATGAACAAGGTCTTCCATAAACGTTGTGAGAGCAGCAAAAAGCTTTCAACCGTGAACAATTTTGTATTGAAGCATTTGCTAAGAAACGTGAAACTTAACCTGTAGAAAGAAACGCCAGGCAGCTAACGTTACTGTCAGTAATGCAGCCACTCGGCAGGAGAGAGTGGTGTTAATCAACATTTTGTATTCTGTAAAACAGTTACGTTAGTTCAAAAGTCGAGACGGTTGCTTGATTTTTTTTTTTTCATCTCAGACAGTGGCGTTAAAAACGTTGTCTGTTTTATTAAAATCATACTCATTGATGCTGTTATGAATACGTGATCCACCAAAGCCTTCTCAGCATCCTCTGGTCTGAGAGGCTGCAGTGTTTTCAGTTAAGCTGGTTGTTGACTCCTCAGGCTAATTATTGTTCCAGTAAAGTGGATTCATTTCTAAAATTCGCTGCTGAACAGGTTTCCCATCACTGGATGGGTTGCGGTGGTTGAAAGTAATGGTAACGTAACCAGTAAAGTGACTATTTACTTTTAATACCCAGTAATAAGAAAAGTAAGATAATTACTTTTTTAATGAGTAAAAAGTAAGTCATTACAGTTTCTGAGTAATTTGCCCAACACTGCAGCTAGATATGCCGTAAAAACTGATGTGCTGCGAAGACAGAATGCTGCTTTCTGCCCCTCAAGTTGCACTCACATCTCGCCGATGACATTGCACAGAAAACTATTGCCAAGAAGTGGATTAAAACTTGAAATGAAAGGTAGAAAAGAGAAAAAACTTTTAAGCTTGTCCTCACGCTAAAGTAATGTAAACAACAAAGATTCAAATAAGCCATTTAGGAGGAACTTAGTGTCAAAACAATCAAGCAAATTAATTAAAACCTCATCCATGTCCTCTTGGCTGCACAGTGCCATCATGTGGACCCTGCTAATTTATATAATCAATTACTTTGATCTAACACTTGTGTTTGTCACTTTTGATTACTATAAATACTAAATCACTGTTTCAGCACTCAGGGACAACGAGCCCTGCCCATCTTACTATTACTTGCTTGCACTGTTGAGGATCCTCAAGTCTCCACTTAAGGCCTGTTGCTGTGGATAAGGGATGCCACTAACTGCTTGAAATGTGAATGGAACACAGCACAGTCTTGCCGCGGAGGGGCCTGATACCCAAACAAGCAACATGTTAATTTTAATGCAAGCCACAATTTAGTGTGCATGTAATTGCTGTGATTACATGGTGATTGCGTTATGTAGATTACACACCTGTTATGCACAGGCAATTTGTATCTGACTGAGAGATGGAAATTATTGTCTGACTTTGATTCAGGTTTAGTTAAACTTTCTTTGTAACACACTCAGGGATGGGCATTCAGTATATGGGGTGTTTGAAAACTGATGATTATATCTCTGGATGAATGGACAACAATATGAAGGTATCAAGTGTACTAGTTGTCAGAAATAGTGTGAGTTCTTTTGGAAACGCTTGATAAGATACACCCTCTCAGAAATCCCATTAGGATGGTAACACCTTGTATCCTGGAGAAACTGTGGAAATCAAAAAATAAACTATCACCTGTTTTGTGGGACTGCCCTGTTAGCAACTATTAGAAAGGGATACACAATGCCCTCCAAGTTAATTTAAATGCAAAATACTAGAGAGTAAAATTATGTTCTTGGGATACTTGTATGAATATACTGCTGGTAGCTGGTAAAAAGACTCTAAATGGTTATCTCAGGAGAGGCCAACCCTAAATGCATGGATAGAAATAACAATGAACATCTATAAATTGGACAAGATAACAGCATTAGTTATTTGTCTTAAATTGGAACATTTTGCTTCACATTTGGAAAAATGGGTTAACTAACACCTCATAGACCTTACTTTATTTTCACAACTCAATAATTACATTGTAATGGAAAGTGTCTCTTCCTGTCTGTACATGTTTTTTGTTTTGTTTTTAATGTTGTTTGCTATTGTGTGTATGTTCTTCTGAAAAACAGAATTTGGAGACTTGTGACAAACATGAATATAGAATATGTATACAATTTCTGGAATACATCTTAAGCAAACATCTGATTAATGCTGAATACCAATAAATAAAGAATGACGTTGTAAGAATTGATGTAAGAAAATGGATCCTTCAATGCTTACATCTCCTGATTTACTATTCAAGACACAAGTTGGTAATTAGATTTTATGCATTTAACTTACCAAGATTGAATTACAGTTTAGTGCAAAATAGAATACACTTCAAAATTAATACCACCAATAGTACAAGTAGTTAGAAATGCAGGACATTAAGCAGGATGACAATATTCCTGGGACAGATGTTCTATAAATATGTAAAGAAACCGAGCAAAGGAGAAAGGTAGTTAGGCTATTTCTTCAGTGTGTTAGAACAAGGAGGAAGATGTGGGTGGGGGTATGGGATGCAGTGTGATGATTCATTGGTTTGCTGACCCAGTTTGGAAGAACTTCAGCATGTGTTTCAACAATTCACCCTGACAACCAACAATATGACCAGCTCCAAACTGGTCATACTAAAGAGCTGGTTGTCAGGGTTGTGAGTGTAATAATGTCTTCTGTCTCTGGGTTATAATGGATGGGGCCGGGTTTTGGCACAAAAATACACACACACACACACACACACACACACACACACACACAAGATTTTATTAACAAGTCCATAAACAGTCAATCAAAGAAAACCTGGAAAAAACAGTTTCCAGTCAGCATCAGTGTTTCAGTCCAATAAGAATTGACTTTTCAGTCACGCTGTGTGTGCTGAGGCAACAACCCATCACGAGAGCAGAGCTGCTGATGGTGTGTTGCTTATTTGGCTGTATTGGTCATCAACTTAACAACTTACAGCTGCAGCTCTTCCTTCCGGTCCATAACTCTCAGTTTATTTCACATAATAGTGAGTATGAAGCCCTGGTCCGACCAGAGAGGGCTACTGCCAGAGTCATACACATGTCCCCGCTAACCAGACAACAGGTTAACACTTGTCAGTGGACCCAGTCTGAGCTTGTTATACATATATCAAAATTATTATGTGCACAGCAGCAGAATATATGCAATGTTGAGTAAATACGTATCTAACACACTGAAGCAATAAGCCTTCTAAATTTACCAAACCTTTTTTCATAGGCTGCTTGATCCAAGCACACAAGGACCTGATTCCGAACTATTAACCTGATAAGCTCAAATTAGTCATATTTAATGAATGAATGTTTAACTGGGAGGTTCCAAATCCTGAAATTGATGTGACACGATCAGCTAGAGAGAAATGCTGGAGATGTGGGAACTACAAAAACACTTTGAACACTAGTGTTACAACCATGTCATGATGATAATTGTTATTTTAACCAGTGGAATCAATGGTCAGAATCTGTTAAAAAAAGGAAAAGTTTTGTATAGTGCTCTCTGCTAACAACAGTGAGCAGAAATAATAGATTAACAGCTTTGTTAGTGTTGGACCTCAGCGAATCCATGTATTTTGTCAAACCCAAACAAACATTTTTTCTCTTGCAAAAAGCTTTCACTTTATAAGCTTTACAGGCGGAGGTGGACAAAATACAATATGGTACAGCATTTCATCAGGTTTATTTTAGCTGATGATGATCCATTAAATCTATCAGAGTCTGCTCCAGTACTGATCTTTAGAATTGTTTAGGACATCTCTAGTTTATCAATGAGACATACTTGACTCATAGACCCTCCCAGGGTAATTTGCTATTGGTCAACAGTTAGAATGTGTCAAAGTTCACCAAATTTAAACTTTGTCTGGATTTACTGATGGTTTTCCTATTGAAATGCAAAGATATTATTCAGAACCATCACTGTTTTAAATGAATTAGCAAGCAAGTACAAGCCACCAATGAATACTTTATAACAATGAACTATTAGATTAAGTAACTCCCCCAGTCTGATGAGAAATCTGTGTGGGTAAGTGGAAGGAACCACATCTTTAGTGAGTTAGGGGATGTAGCTGAAGCGCAGTTCAAATTATGAACAAATATTTGTCAAGGACCTTGGTGTTGCAATCATTCGTATTTAAAAAAAACCCATCAAATTTCTAACTTTGTGAACAGCACAGCTGTTTGTATTAACTCGAAAAGCTCTACTCTCCATGAACCTCGGAACTACCCACTGTGAGCTCTGTATTGCACTTGGTTAGTATTTTCATCTAGAAAGACAGAACGAGAAAGGCATATGAATAAAGAAGGAAATAAATAAAGAGAGGGGAGAAACAAAGGAAAATAGAAAAATTAGAGTGGATGAGACAAAATACAGAAATGTAAGCATAGACAAAGAAAAAGAGATCGAGTATGGGAGTTCAGGGGAATCGCAGAGCGCTGTTTACTCCCTCTGCCGTAAGGGCATGATGAAATATTGAAACATTGAACCAGATATTTTGCATGGCCACCAGGCTTTCATCAGTGCAGAATCTGTTCCCTGTAATGAGGCCAGAGTTAGTCCTCCTACGGTGCGATGAAGACAGCTACACAAGAAGGACAGAACTGCACCAAAGTATGGTGCTCTAATGTATTGTAAGGTAGTCTGCTGTTGCTCTTTGCAGGTGTGTTCACTCCAGGGACTTGCTGCTGATGAAGGAAAAACAACCGTCCTCTATGCTATTGAAAGGTCTTTCCACTTTCAACAAGTTTCTTTCCAAAAAGAAAAAGAAAATCATCATTTATTCATGACTTTTGTCAAACCCACTCATTTCCTTGATTCTTTCACTTGACATTTCCCCACTACAACCAAAACACCACCAAACATGCTACTATTGTAATGGGCTATTGTGCATCTTTGGATATACTACACCTGTCCACCCCCTGCCCTCACCTCGTCCCACCAGTTCTGAATATGATAATGGTCATTGTGAATTTATTTGCTGAAGAAGCGATTGCAGCCAACAGTGCATAATCACGTCTGATTACAGGCAGAGTGCAGAGAGGTCTGCTGGCAAGGGGATGGGACATTTGCATAATGTCCCAGAGCATACAGCACAGGTGAAGAAGCCAGTCATTTAAAATGGACAGAGTTGCAGTTCACGCCTTTGGAGTGCTGGATACCATGGTTGCAGGCTGTGTAGCAAGAAAGATGGATGAGGCCCCATTAAGACCCCGCCTGTTATATGCCAGCTACCACAATAAATGAGCCATTTTTTGTCATAATACAAATAGTAACGCTTTGTCCCAATTCTCCCCCTCTAACCCTCCCCCTTGTTTCAGAGCTGGTTTGAGTTTGGAGGACCCCTCCAGAAAAAGAGTTACAACTGGAAGAGGTTTAATGACTAAAGAGAGCAATGTTTGATTTAATCCAGAGTGCAGTTTATTGCAGTAGTAAAAACAAGATGGGATAAAAGTGTGGATAACTGTCACAAGGTGAGCAAAAGATAAAACAAAGTAGCAGAAACAAGATCCATTTACCTATTTACTTAAAACACCAGTTATTTTTATCAGCTTAGCATAGGTTATTACCAAAAGTGCCCATTTGTGTTGAAAAGGCAAACAAAGATGTTGATCCTTTATATTTCACTGCATTAGTGAAAATTTTCTTGAAATATTTCACAAATGTCAATGATGGCACTACAGGAAAAATCAGGGTTCACCAAAGCAGAGATGCTCACAAGTCCAATCAAGTCTCAAGTCACTCGTGGTTATAATGAATGTTGTATCACCTGCTGTGTTCAAACCAGGCTGCTTAGAACACTGCATTCTGTAACTGTAACCTGTTTTTAACTTACAGAGCACAACCATGTAGCCTAATGTAAAATGTGTCTACAACTAATCAGTCTATAAACTCCTGTTAGTCAACACATTCCCCAGACTCTCGGACCAGTGTAACGTTATAATTAAAAAAAACTGTATCTTTGCATGATCAACAATAAACCTGTAACGTGTTTTCAACCAACGTCAGATATTAACGTGATGGCAGTCAGCGGGACGTAGATGTTTACGGTACTCGACCACCACAAGTTTGGCAAGCAAACAAACCCTCAATCATCTTTACATATTGAACGACAGTCGGAATTAACCTCTCGTAGGTTGTAGCTAAAGCAAGAAGCAAGCTAACGTTGGATGGCCAATGCAGAGCTAAACATGTTTACTAACCTCAGGTTACTGACCTATTTTGCATTCAGAGCTTCTTCAGTTTGGGCCTTATTGTATGAAGTTTAAAGCCAAAGTTCATGATAAATAGCACAGCAGCTGCCAGTGTTTGTTGTCCTCTCTCAAGTGTGGCCGCGTAGCAGATAGCCTACGTAGTATGTGTTACGTAGGCAGGTTATAGGTAATGCAGAGAGGGGAATAACAGCAAGCTCATGAAACGTTTCTAAAAATAAACATAACTCAAAGATTTATTCATTTAAACTCAAGTTCCCATCTCTGTACCAAAGTCATTTGGCTTCTAATCTCATACACATCGATACTGCCATTCTTAGCACAATGCCACTAGCATGGCTAAAAAGTATAGGACATTGGTCCTGTGGCTGTGTATGATTTTAAAGATGTGAAAACTGTATTAATGGCATCCTCTTGAAATGTAGTTGGGATAAAGTCCACTGGAAATAATGACAAAGGACTCTGTCTGTGATACACAAAGGAATTGTTTGCTGATAAAAAAAAAGCTTATGTAATGGTTTGTACTGAATTTAAATAGTGATTAGAATGCAGTGTCAGCCAAATGTCAAAAAGTGAAATAAAAGTAAATTAAAGCAACATTATGTCAGATTTGGAGTGATTTGCTATAGTGACCCCTACAGCAAGATCAACTCAGCTTCAATCTCGGCATCTGTTTTGCATCCTTCAAATTCTTTTAATTCACACCTATCTAACTCTTGTCCTGTCTCTTGCACGGTCACTCTTTTTCTCTTCCTGACTTCGTCTTCTTCGCTCTCTTCGCAGCCTCTGCCATAATATCCATACTGAGAATACCAAGCTGACTTCTTTCAATGAATTACATTGTACAAACATACTTTTTTCTTACTTAGTTACTAGCTTTATTTGCTTGCTGAAGAGTTTTGTTGGTGTGTGATGTGGTGCCGTAAAGCATTACGCCATTGTCGTGATAGATTTCCTGCAATTTTTACATAGTCTTAACAGCGGGTGTTGCGGACCGTGAGTGGCAATGACAGACGGCATTCACCCTATTACAAGTCATTATACCATCAAAATTATTTTCCAAGTGTTATTTTAAGATAAAAAGTAAAACAACAGTGAGAAAGAACTTCTAGTGTAATAGTACAGCATAGTGATTGATGGTTTGATATCTCAGTTGAATCAAAAAAACACAAGCATCATGGGGCCATTAGTATACAATCTTCCCTTCTGTTCTTCAGCCCTCTGGCACTAACAACTTTCAGGATTTGTGAGTGCAATAAAGAGACCATAGATTCAAGGTAATTTGCTCCACAATGAGGTGAGACCCAGAGCGCTCGCAGAAGGCTTGCTACAATGCCAGAGCAGTTAACCTATTCATCGGTCAAAACAAACAAGCCTCACCGTCAACTTTTATCAGCCCTTTATTTCATAACCTTGCCACAGAAATGAGCGCCTCTCTGAGTGGTTTACAGGGAGGCCATGTTGAATGCTGGGAGATGGTGGCCCGCCTGAACAGCAATCACTCTGATCTACAGCAATCTATTGATCCAGGGAGCTTGTCCAATCAATACAAAATAAGAGAAGAGGGGAAACAACATTAGTGGAGAAAATAGCCTATTTAAGGAGCCTGGAGAGTGGGAGAGGGGCCTGCATACACATTGTGACAGGGCAGGTACTGTATGTGGACGTGTGCATGCACACACAGGGCTAGATTAAAGGAAATGCATTTTTCCACGGAGACCAATAGAAAAGCTCTGTATTATTTCCTTTGGAGTGCCAGGGATGTAATGAGAAAACTAGCAGAGGGAAAAAAGCAGTGGAGGGGCTGGTTGGGATGAGATATGAGATGAGGCAATGGAGCATAGCAGGCACGCTACAATTGAGTCATCTGAGTTAGGTGGACATTCCAAAATACTTTACTGCGCCAGCTAGAACAAATCAGGTCTGTCAGCTCTGCATACAGATCTCTTCATATAGATCTCTTCATATTGGACAACAGGATGGCCGAGTGGATAAATATAATTGTAACATCACGTTTGACCCACGCAACAGCCAGTGTTTCCATAAACAGACGTGTTCTGTCAGTGTAACCCTGACCTAGAAATACATCCCCCACCTCTTCATTCACTGTTGAATTCTCTGGAAAGGAGCGTCGTATCATGCCGAAATTATAACAGACGCTGAAGAACAGATATTTAAAAAATGTAAAGGAATAAGTAAGGAGATTTCAGGGCTGTACCAAGTAACTGTATATAATACTTACCAAATATTAAAAATTTCACAGGAAAAGTCAAAACAGTAATGGTATCCAGATCTTTAAGCTAATATAACAATGGTTTAAGTTTATTCTGTCTACATGTAACCTCTTAAAAACATCCACCTTAAAAACATCAGCATTATCACCATGGAGAAAAGATGTATTGTTCTCTACACCATGAAGTGCTTTTAATTAGTTTTTGTTCCACATCATTCTGACAGCAGTTTTAAAAGCCCTAACCAGTCCTTATTTTGCTAATTGGCTGTAGGTGACAATTCCTTGGTTTAAATTAGAGGGGTAAGGCTTTATCTGAAAGGGGGACATCTTCCCATTACCACGCATGGCATCACTGTCTTCATAATTTCTCATCTCACAGTATTACGACATAATAATAAAATTATATTTAGCAAAGATGTTTCAGGTGCAGAAGTCTGAAAAACTTCTGCCTGTAGTCTAAAGCAATCTACATTGTTGGGGGTCAAAGTCAGTGAGGCCATTGTTGTAGACCAATACCTAATCAGGCTTAAAGTGTGGTCAGACTGAAGTTCCCTTGTATTTAATTGAGGATGTCTTGTCTAGTCTAGTCCACCTCACACAGAGTTCACTTTGACCTCACTTTATGTCTTGGTCACACCAGCATTTAAATAGCAAAATTCCACAGTGTAATCGTTTTATCTGGAATCGATGTGATCTTTTTTGCTGGTGGAGGTCGAAGTAAATCCACCCTACTCTTTTGTGCCAACTTCAACTTTGACACACAGACTTGCAGCGTTGACCAATAGAAAATCATTTTGACAGTGTTGACCTTAGTAGCAACAAAGAGCCAAAGAATACGGAATTCAGAAAAGCTATAGCTTTTTAGCAGTGTTGCAACATACACTTTTATTTAACCCTTTTTTAGCCAGAAAACTCCTCTACAGGCTTGTTTTTTAGAACATTATGAGACAGGAGTCAGTGTTACAAATTAACTTCACTGTGCCAGTTGGTATCATTTAAGTTTATTCTTGGTGTGTTGTGTAGGGTTGGGCGATGTCTACAAAATTTGCCTGCTCAACCACTGACCATCTGTCAGGCATCGTCAATGGTCGATGATATCATCTATCGGCCCATCCCTAGTGTTGGGTGTGGTGGAGGGTGAATGACTTTCCTGCCACACCTCTTTGTCTGCCATTGGCTAAACAAATGCAATAAACAATCTGCTCAGCCTATGAAATGCAGCTATTGAAGCAGGTCAACAACCAACGCCTCACCTTTTAAAGATAGTTTTCATGTTGAATTGTTAGGTGCATATTATTAAATGCGTTATCCATACTTTTCAGATCTTATCCTCCTACAGTTGAGGAATATTTAGCATCTGGGTGAAGAAGCGCAGCTATGCCACACCTGCTGATTCACTTCCTGTTCTTTAACGTGGCATACTGTTTTCTCACTATTCCCCTGCTTTAAATGTGTTTTCAATAGTCATGCAGCTCAGTAGCGCACATAACACGTTTAAAAAGAGCACAAAGCAAGACACTGTGAGTTTTCCCCTTAAAGCCTGAATAATTGAAGTTGATATATAATTAATATGGCTATGCTTAAAATCAAAACAATGAATCCTCTCTACACGTCACACCAATGCTGTTCACACAACAATCTGTGGAAATGGCACACTAAGGAAATGCACTATAAAATCCTATCAAACATGCTTTCTGTCTAGGAGGTTGTTGCATTGCCAATTTTTTCCATATTCCTCTCTCTGAAGCAAGAACACATTTCTCTATCAGCATCACATAAAGGAGTTGTGTCTGCTAGCACTAAGTCTTAGCGTGAGACGGAGAGTTCGGGGCTGGGAAATTGTTAGAAGAGTTTATTTCAAAATGAATTATTTGAAGAAAAACAAAATCAACACGCATTCAATAGTAAAATAAACAAACTACTTTTCTGAAGAATAGTAGTTACTTAAGTCTTTGGTTGGCAAGATTATAAAAATAAAATATTTATTAGACTCTAGGATACTCCATCTCTTGATGAGATGAAACAAAAGATTAAGTATGATCTTAAGTTAATGCTTTCTCCCCAAAAATTGATGCATCACATTTAGGCAACTATTAATATCACTGTCAGCTTGAAAGGATATAAACACTGATGTTTAAAATGATGTTGTATTTTGTGATAACTGTTTTATAACCATTAGTGAGGCATATATATGTTGTTTTGTTACTATTATTTTAACAGTTGCTATGTGACATTGCAGTTCATTTATTCACATTACATGACAGGAGGATGTTCTGATTTGAGATTGGTCTCTTTCACCACTGTCTTGGTGCAACAGCTCATTTTACATGCCGTCTTGGTAGCTCCATGGTAAAACACTATGTTTCACCCTGCCCATCAGTGTTACGGTCATTATTCATTCACTGTTTAAAAGCTCTGAAACCTTTTTTTATTTGACATTTTACCCTCTTACACTAAATAATACTGAGCCTGAAAATGTCTCTCATAAAAGCTTAAAATATTACATATAAGTCTACAGCAATTAGCTCCCATTCTGTGATGAGGACTTCCATATATTACATTGACGGGGACAGTGGAGATGCAAAGCAGGCCATTGTATGAGGATGTCATTACGCTACTAAGAGTTTCGCTGCATCTAAATCATGCCACTGACGCGTCTAATAGGGTCCAAATAAAGTCAGCTCATTTATGAAGCAGTTAATGTGTTCATCAGAACTCCAGTTGTAGGCCTGTGTTTATGGCCATTACAATATTCAAGACAATGTTTCTAATTTTTCAACATGCTACAGGGACAATCCTCTTCACTGCAGTTAGCTGGAGTCTGCCGAGTAAAGTGGAGTTGCAGCTCTGAGCACAACTCAGCAGCAGTTGAGAAAGAATATTGGCTGCAACTATTTATTTGGACGATAAGACATTAAACACATTTGCATAATCTGAGCAGTTCTGCAGCTGGTCCGCAACAGCAACTCATACGGCCCTAATTTCATTCTTATCATTTCTCTGCTAAAAGAGGAGCAGCTAAAATCAACTAGTCATTTCTTTTACATTTATTAGCATGACTGCATCCACTGAGTCTCCCAGCTGCCACCGTTCATTTAGAGAGCATGTCTTCTGGGAGAGATATCATATGTTGTTTTATGAGTCTGTTAAAAACCAGTGGCTATGAAAAAAACCACAGACATACTGTAGAGGGAACCTTTTAGATAAGGTGAGACAAGGCCCTCGGGAGTGCTTGTGTTTTCGCAGAGGTGCCTTAATGTCATAAAGACATAAAACAACATCTTCCAGATAAGAGACACATATTGATTCAAGGTGTGCAGTGGCTACAAAGAAAGTGATCTTGGTGACCAAAGGACTTTTATGTAAATTTTGTCAGTAGGGTGGTAACAGCTATGACTTGGCAGGGATGTACTTAGTATTTATGTGGTTACTTAAGCAAAAGTGGCAATACCAGAGTGTAGAAATACTTTGGTACATGTAAAAGCATTCAAAATTTACTTGGAATAGGTAAAAGTACTCATGATGAAGAATGGCCCATTTTTGGCCAAAAGTTGGGGCTAACTGTAACCAGCAGTGGAAATGGGGAGGAACTCATGAGAACTCTGTTCTGGGAATAAAAGTCGGGAGGGAACGGCATTACAGCTCAGATTTCGAAAACCTATTCAGTGTTTTTTATAGGTGGAACTAGATTTGACACTGTTACTAAAGCGTGACATTGCAGGGTCCCTGGAACTAGTCCCCAAAGTAGCGTTCTGTGTTGCATTGTCATCACTACCGGTATGCTGGAAGCTGCAGTGATGTTGATATGTACGCTCTGTGATGCTTTAAAATCCAAAAGGAAGCATACTCATTATCAACTCATTATTAAGCAACTCAATATCAACACACAATAATTATGCTAATGTTACATTGTAAATTTAACAAATCTGTGTTGAAATCATAGAAGTCCTGCTCTCTGTGACTTCCTGCACAAACACACAAACCTAGTAAAGTCAGTGAACAGCAGAGGCCGCGGTGGAGACAGTGAAGTGAACTGGGTGAAATGAACATGTAAAGATTGCATGAGTTATTCAATTAAACGTTCAAATTAAATTAAATTAAAAGTTCAATTAAACCTTTGCAAATAAAAGCTAATACTTTATCAATACACCTGTTTAACAAGCATAAGCATGTAAACCTGTACAAACTGTATATATGTAGTATATATAGGATATAGAGACTTTGCTGTTGTTTAAACACAAGTTTAACACAATATATCAAAAAAGCATACATTTTATTCGGGACCCACTCAAATCATCGCCTGTAGGTCCCGGACAGGAGAAAAGACAGCATCAGAGCAGCAGGGCAGAGAATAGCAGGAGAACATGCGCATGCTGAATAAGACAATAATCAGTAGATCTGCGCAGTCTTTGAAATTTTGAGTAACTATAGTAAGAGATTTTTTCTGATTCTACTTCTTCTGATGAGTAAAATCAATAAGAATTTCTTCATAAAAAATCTGTGAATGTAAAAACTATCCTAATTTTCCAGTGAATCTGAAAAGGCAGGCAAAGTAAAAAAAAAGGTTTTAAAAAAAACAAAAACAAAACAGCAGCATCGCATGATGGCTCAGCAGTGAAGAGACAAATTCATAGGAATTCAGCCCGGAGAAACTGTTGGTTTACCAAATGCTTATGGCCAACACAAACAACTGCTTAATTCCAACAAGAGACTGTGAGCTATGCTAGTATCTAGTCTCAGGTACAGATCAAGAGCAAGGTACACCTAGGGCTGGGCAGTAACACAATAATGATAATTATCGTAATATAATTTTCCTCAATAACAATATAATAAATGTTCAATATTAGAGCCCAACTGATATTGGTTTTTGGGGGCCGATGCCGATTTTAAAGTGAAAAAGAGCTGATTTATGAGTAGATATTTTGATTTTAAGAATGATTTGGATAGTAGACCTCTTTACTGTGTAAACTACACTTAGAACAGGCTGATATTTAAAGCTGGTATGTATGTGGGCTATCAAACCGTTTCCTAAATGGATTAGGTTAACAAAATAGATTACAGTCTCAAATAGTGAAGGGGTAAACAATGGCACATCAATAAATATTTTTTGCTGGAAGGTTTACAGCCGTCTGTAAACAGAGAGAGTGAGAGAGAATGAACATGTGCATTTCACTTTACACATAATCTGTCATAATTCCAATGTAGCATATTCACATCTAGTTTATCCCTTTACAAGCACTCTTCTAACCAAAGCTACAAAAAAAACATTTCGCATCATCTGAAAAATTAAACAAATAGAAAGAAAGGGGACTGTCTTTTCTTTATTACTATTATTACTATTATTGGATATTAATAATAGAGAGTAATAAAAGATTATATCAGACATTACATTGTTAGTGTACAGTAGAGTTGTGTTCACAGTATTTGCCTTTTATTTGCTTTTATTTTATATAATTTTTTTATGTATGAGCAAATTTATCTTGTTAAGTTAAAACCTACAGTTAACCCAATTCTGTGCTTTTTGTTTTGGTGGATAAGACCTGGCTGTTTATAATAATTAGACCAGTTAAGAGAAATGCAGGCGGCCTCTGTGCTGGGGGTATTGCGCAATACCAGCAAGAACGCATCCTCTCAAACCGTCAGCAGCAATTTGTGTGCTTGTTGCATTGCAAGTTGATTCTTCCAAGAACGACTAACAAGAACATTCTCCCCAAGAACGCAAGTCTGTTCTTTGCATTCTTGGTTTTGAGAAACACCCCAAGTCTGATCTTACTGAAGATGACGGATCACCTGTTCAAAAACTTGCTGTTAATAAGGCTCCTTCTAAATGAGCGAATAACTAGCTACATTAAACTTGATGCAGCACTTGCGGGATCACCACAGAGCTTTATACACGTAAAGGTCAGCCTAATACATTATATTAAATAACTGTAGCAAGTTGGTAGGGAATTAAATATTCGTGTCACTTACAATTAAAGCCCTAGCGGTCAGAGTTGAGCTTTCAGTGCAATGTAAACAAACAAAGCAGGTGTTACCTTTCAGACCCACCACCACTACAGCCCCGCTGCGCTATGATGCCCATTATTGCCGCAGGGCGAACTTGTCATTACTAGTGTTGTGAAATTAATTAATGCATAATAAACGTAATAATCGTGAAACCGTGATTATTTCTCTGACAATAATCGTACCAACAAAATCTGTAATCGTTGCATCCCTATACTGTGCTGCTAATAAAATTAAAAACTTTAAATCACTATCCGCAATCAATTTCTAAGTCGCTGGGCCCTGAACATTCCCTTAACTCTTGATATTACAAATACAGGCAATGTTGCTTGTACACACAGTTAGCAATGATAGCATCATGCAGTTCGCTAGCTTACCGAGACAAATAGACATGGAAAACGAGATTTTTCCAAACTCACGGCTGCTTCTCCTTATTCAGTCTTCTGTGTTGCTTTGTTAGCTTGCTAATACACTCACTTTTATCACTCTGTTAACTTTAAATCTGTTAATTTCCTCTCTTTTCTCCTGTCGCCATCAAGCATTTTCGGCTCTTCTCTCTTTCTGACATAACGTTACACACGCTCAGGATGGAGGAAGATCACGTGGTGACCTGTCAATCAAGTTCAGCTGGGAGGGGGAACTATCATCCCTAATGGGCTGATTTCTGTAAAGGGATATTACGTTATTTTAATACATTTTACCTTCTTTTACCCCTGTATTGTTTTAACCCTGTATTGATGGTTTAAATTAATATTGGGATGTTGCTATGAATGGTGGCAGTCAACATCATAGCTTGGAGTATATCTTTGCATAACATAAATGAATCACAGCAACAATGTCATGAACATTATCTATCAATATTACTTAGGAATACTTAACATGATGAACCACATTGCCCTCAGTTTCAGAAACAGCTGCAGAGAGTGGAGCAGCAGCAGCTCCCTCATCATCTTTTGGTGATGTTAGGGACATGTTCCTACAAAAATTTTGAATATTACCACTGTTATCCATCAGTGTCAAGTAATTATATTTGGTACACCAATGGTTAACAGTCTGCGGCAAATTAGCAATGATAATGATAACATAAACTAAAAGGTGTAATTGTAGTCTGGTCTGTGCTGGAATATTAGGACCTGTTAGAAAAAAAATTGTATTCTGTGATTTCACAACAAAAGTCATAATAGAATAGGTTGCTTCAAGCGATATGTGTCATGGTATTACCTGGCTGTCTCCAGTTATTTTGACTTAAAGTCTCTGCGCTACTGTCTCTGCGCCCCCCTAGCTTGCTCTGTTCGGGACTGTCTCACTCTTCCAGGATGCTTCCCACTGAGCTGAACTTTAAATGGTGAAGTTAACATTTGTGTTAACTGGGACCTTGATTTCCAAAGGAAATGCAAAATTTACTTTCATCAGAGAACATAACTTTGGACCACTCAGCATCAGTCCAGTCCTTTAGCCCAGGCAAGATGCTTCTGACGCTCTGTCTTGTTCAAGAGTGGCTTGACACAAGGAATGCGACAGCTGAAACCCAGGTCTCGCATACCATGTGCGTGATGGTTCTTGAAGCACAGACTCCAGCTGCAGTCCATTATTTGTGAATGTCCCCTCATTTTTGAAAGGGTTTTGTTTCACAATCCTCTCCAGGGTGTGGTTCCCCCTATTGCTTGCACACTTTTTGCTACCACATCTTTTCCTTCCCTTCGCCTCTTTATTAATGTGCTTGGACACAGAGCTCTGTGAACAGCCAGCCTCTTTTGAAATGACCTTTTGTGTCTTGCCCTCCTTGTGCAAGGTGTCAATGGTGGTCTTTTGGACAGCTGTCAAGTCAGCAGTCTTCCCCATGAAAGTGTAGCCTACAGAACTAGACTGAGAGACCATTTAAAGGCCTTTGCAGGTGTTTTGAGTTAATTAGCTGATTAGAGTGTGGCACCAGGTGTCTTCAATATTGAACCTTTTCACAATATTCTAATTTTCTGAGATACTGATTTTGGGGTTTTCATTAGTTGTCAGTTATAATCATCAAAATTAAAAAGAATGAACACTTGAAATATATCAGTCTGTGTGGAATGAATGTACACATTATACAAGTTTCACTTTTCAATGGAATTACTGAAATAAATCAACTTTTTGATGATATTCTAAGTATATGACCAGCACCTGCACATGATTGTGGACTGTGGTTACTATAGTAATGTTATCACCACCTTCTTGGAGGGCAAACAGCAGACACATTTTCAGAGACACGTTTCATCAGATCACTTTGAGAGGAGACCTGACTTACAGAGCCTCATGATGCAAAAACTGAAAAAGTAATTTCATCTCACATTGTCTCCTCGCATTTGATTTTAACTCAAATAAGTGAAATAAACCTGACATGAGGTGTGATGATTTTTCTTCTTTCTAGCTCGGTTGCTGATATCAAGAAAGTTGGGGTCAATTGACAATTGTGTGAGATTTCTATGTCAGTTGATTGAAGAAAATGATAGAAATGGGTTCATGTACCCGGGAGGGAAGTGAAATCATCAGACTCCAAGGCTAAACATTTTTTCTTATTTTAAGAAAAAATATGATTTTCTAGACTTACAATAAGATTCAATTTGTTCTTTAGCAACTTCTCTCTGGGTCGCTCCTTCTTCTTATCTGACCCCACCCCAACCCCCCACCCCGCACCCCCACCTCCATGCAGCTTCACACTCCATAGAGCCCCAGCCCTAAGGGCCCTGTGCTCCATCCTCATCCATCATCCTGAAGGGGGTAAAAGGGAGATTCACGTTTCCTTAGGGCGGGAGCCGTGGTTGGGGCTGTCAGCCTATGGTGATTGATGGGAGGGTTACGACAAGGCACCTAGGCCAATGCACACAGCTCATCCAGGCAGCATGTTGGCTCTCCAAAAGCAGCTGGGCACTGCTATTCCCTCTACAGTATCGACAGTCTGGAAGAGAATATGTAGCAAGGCTGTCAAGGCGCATATAGGAATGGACATGGGTGAAAGTTCTCTGTCAGAAGACTGATTCTTGTTAACAGCACTATAGTTTCAAGGCAGCAGACATGGAGCCAGCAGTGGGAGAGTCGTGCAGACACCCACCACTGGGAGGATGACACATACAAACACAGACACTGACGCTGCTGTTGCAATACAGTAACTAAGCAACAGGAAACCTCACACACTGACCACTGACACCACATAGTAATAGAAATATGGGTTAGCATCTCACTCTCTCTGTCTTTCCTTTCTCTCTGTGTTTCTTTGAGTTTTCTGTCAGACCCAGCAGACTCTATTCCAGACTCAAAAACAGCTAAACAGAGCCCCTGTAGCTTTCTCTTCCTCCACCTACTCTTGCTCTACAATGCTATTATACACCTCCTCTTTATTCTGTATTCTGTACCTTCCTTTCCTCTTCCTCTTAAGTGTTCTACACCCTATCCTCCACCTCTACAAAGACACCATTTCTTGCTCCTGCCTTCAGCTCTTCAAGTCTTCACTTCTGTTTCTAGGGTGTTCTGCACATCTTTTTTGTTCTGTATCTCCTTCTTTAATGTACACCCCCCCCACACACACACACACACACACACACAATAATGCCCACACAGTGCCCTGCATCTTTTTGTCCATCTTCATAGTATTCACATTCTCCTTCATTTCATTTCCAAGACTCATGCCACTGAAGCAGACAGGTGTGCTGTTTACATGCTATTTGTTGCCCTGTTTTGTCATTCTACGAAGCTCCAGCGGTCATCATTAATAACCCCGGTCCCTCTCACTGCCTGTTTCTGTGTCTCCAGGCTGATGTTTCTTCCAGCCTGCTGGCAATGCTGCCAGGCTCAGGGCCTCCGGTGTGCAGAGAGATGGAGGAGTTAGATCAGTGCAGACACACAGGAAGCTAAATACAGACAGCAAGCTCCACACCACAGCAACACAAAAAGTGGGCTCTCAGAATACAAAACGATATGATGGTGTTCTCACATAAAGTATACAATGAATTAGAAAATACATTTCACATAAGGGTGTAACAATAAATTATATTGCATGATCTTGTTCTTC
The DNA here is from genome assembly GCA_024633595.2 of Lepomis macrochirus. NCBI lineage: Eukaryota > Metazoa > Chordata > Actinopteri > Centrarchiformes > Centrarchidae > Lepomis > Lepomis macrochirus. Next base: position 9,186,913 of record JALXJV020000006.1, on the reverse strand, counting down.
AAAAGGCTGTTGAAGTCATGGGAATTGAACAGTTTGTTAGAAAAAGGATCTATTGAACAGTGTGGTAGCTGTTGATCAAGAGTGGTACAGTACCTCCTGTTTTTTCACTGTCACTATCTAGGTTATTTCAATTAGTGATGCATGATAATATCAGCTGGTCAACGGTATTGGCCAAAAAAGCCTTTAAAATTAGAGAACATTCACTGACAGGCCAATAAGATGATGCTCAAAATGAGAAAAGATGAGACTGGTTTATGCAGCTCAACACGATATCCCCTGTGCAATGACATATTCACGTCTGAAAGAGGGACAAGTATGTTTGTGTTTTTTGTGTCCGGATACAGAAAGCAAAGCTATTTGTAACGATTGCTCACCATCTGCCATGTGAGGAGTAGCAAAATCTTATTCCTTCAACACTAAAGTTTTAATTAAGAGCCATCATCACTATCATTACGATCTTACGATTTTCTCTTTGAAAACCAAAGAGAAACAGGAACCAACAAGAAAACTGTCAGCACCCTCTTCTCTAGTCCTTTAAAAGCCAAAAAATACATCTGTGACCACCCCAGGGCCAAAAGCATCCCTCAGAAACTCATGGAGTGTGTTTCTGACAACCAGCTGTTTTCGTTTGTTGAAGATGTTTGGTTCCACAGATTTGTGAACTGCATTGAGTCATGCTACACAATGCCCAGTTGCAGATATTTTTCAGATATATAGATAGCCTTAGTGGCAAGCTGTCACCTACAGCAACATTGAGAAGCTCATCGCTTGTGCTACTTCTACAGCAGTTGCATTCACATCTGCTTTTGATTGTACTATATGTTCGGGAAGTGGACAATCCCAAGGGAGAAAACGCATGTAGTGGTAAGGGGAAATGCACGCAATATGTCCAAAGCAGCAATGTGGTGATGTACCAAGTTTGCCGTACACTGGCACACACCTTGCAGCTCTATGTCAACAGAGTGTCCTGGCTTAGTGCAGCATTGTGGAGAAGAGAGTAGTAGGACGTTTTAAGCACACACAACTTGCATGCAGTCGACTTGAAGACATACAAAATGAGCTTGGCATGTTACAAAGGGCTACAAAAAGACGTCTCCACGAGATGGAATTCAACATTTTATATGGTGTAGAGCCTGCTAGAGCAGAAGTGGGCTTCAGTCAAGGCAAGACAGGTATATGTGTATAGCACATTTCAACAACAAGGCAATTTAAAGTGCTTTACACAAAACATGAAAGCAACATAGGGAAATAATAAAAAAGACAAAAGACAATTTTAAGAGTTAAATGGAAAATTAAAACATGATAAAACATGATAAAATTTAAAAAAAATAATAATAATAATAATAATAATAATAATAATGTGAAAAATGTCATTTTCTTCAATCAGAAATATTAGAACTCTACATTGCTTGCAAAAAGCATTTGCTTGAGCCAGTTAAAGGCACAGTACACATGCACATTTGTGCATGTGATCAGGATGGTACCTTAGTGCTCCTGGCTGTTATAACACTTGGACTCACGTGACTCCAACAACCATAACGACTGTTGTTACAACAGCCAGAAGCACTAACAAACCAAGTGGTCTCCATCACCTTGGTAATGACCCCACAGAGCTTAAATCATAAATAAAACATTAATCTTCGTCACCACCCTACAACCAGTAGGAGCAGTTTAAAAAGACCAAGAAGGAGCTCTTTATTATCTAAGCGTCATAAAATAACAGGAATTCCCAGTTAAACTTTACATTGACATATTTAGTTGAACAAAAATAAGGTGTAAAAGGGAATTGGTTTCACCGTTATTGATACATATTGAATTATCATTTCATCTCATTTTCAGGTGGTAACTATAGGTTGGCAAGACTAATTAGATGACTACTTAAAATGATTGTATTTCTGCATCCTCCACCAACAAATCATTGAGTTTTAGTTATTTAAACTTTATAATTGCAAATGTTGAATTAATTGGATTCAATAAGGGACTAGATATTAGATTAAGATAATAACAATAAAACTCCAACACTAAAGGGGACAATTTTATTCTCCTCTGGATTTAAATGTGTATGTGTGTTTATCTGCGTTAGCCCTATAATGGACCGACAAGTCATCAAGATTGTTTTTATTTTCTCTAAACAATGTGCACTGGGACAGTCTGGAGTCAATAGTGTGGGCTAAAATTGCGATTTGCTGCCAACCTTTGATTGTCTCTTTGTCTAATATCATTTCCTGCTCTGGGCAACTGTTCCCCTACGGCCACAGCAACAAATACAATCAACCGCCCTAAGTAGTTTATTTAAGGTATACATTCACTTGTGGTAATTATTCACCTCCCACACAAGGACATTCACTTCCTTTCAAAAGATGCTTGATGCTCTGGACTATTACATCACAAAATTGTCAAACTTTAAAAGGAAGGAAAAGGGCTTATCTGATTGGTCATGACTAAAGCCAGACGCACAGATAATGTGTTTCTCTACATCCAACCTAATTTCCAGCTGCACTGTTTGCCTCGGGCCTCAAAATTACCAAAACTCAGTCGCCACAGCCTGTGCACTCAGAAACAGAGCCCATAGTGAGACACGAAGGGAATATGTTCCTCTTTTTAATCATCTGTTTAGTGACAGCAGCCCTTCTTCACAGTTAAACTGTGCTCAAACAGGGTCATGTGTTCTTACTTCCACCTTCCATCTTTTTTCTGCCATCAGTCCCTGAAGCCTTCCTCCTTTCCTACGGCCCCTTTCACATCCTCTATCCTCCTAATACTTCACTCTGCTTCCCTCCTTTCATTTAGTTTTCATTCTCCACACTTTCCCTCTCTTTCACCATTCCTTCCTTCCCTCCTCCCCATATGCTCAGAGTCTGGTTCAGTGAGGTCATGAAGGGATCTGTGTCCCATGGCCTCTGTGAGGCAGTGTCCGGTTGGTGTAATTATGATGGATAGAGTAATTTCCAGAGGCGCCTTTCGCCAAGAGGGTTGAGCCCACCATGCTTTCTCTCAGCTTTAATGACTTTTTAATAGAGCTCACTCCCAAACCTACATCACAGAGTGCCAGTGAGAGTCAGCGACAAATCACTGCTGTTAAAGCAGGTAATGGCACAGCAGGACATAGGTGGTCCGGGCTCTTTAAAAGCAACTGCCCCTTAGGTAAGAGCAGCTCTCTGTAGATGTGTGTTGGGCTCCCTGTTACTGGGTGCACACTCAGGTGGACTCATCGACCTGCCCGAGGAGCTTAGACTGACGAATCCATTAAAGGACTTTTAAAAAAAAATTTAAAAGCAGTGTTTAGCATCAGTGTTAGCTTATGGAACATCAGCCATTGTCATTATTGAGAATTGTACTTAATCCTGAGGGCCTGTAGTGATGTGATTTACACAAATCAATAAAGGTTTATAGAAAAGGGCTTTATAGAAACACAGCACTGTTGATGAAGTCGCCTTAGAAAACCAGAGGGCAACGCCTCTCTCTTCCGGGTGGTATTGAGAGTTTAAGAGGTGACAAAATTTGTCTATGCCTTCCGAAACTTTTAACCTTCAACAAATCACAGGTGAAAAATAAATCTGTTTAAGAAATAATAGACAGATACTTATCCATAGTCAGTATGTCACCATTTTGGAGAAACAGAGACTTATACCATCATGGAAGCTAAGCAATGTACTGCTGTGGACAGGGTCAGCAACAAAATCCATTTTAGCCATGTAAAGAAAGCCCCACAAAGAAAAATCAATCAAGTCGAGTGTATGCTATATTTTGATTTTTTCCAGCGCTTCACCTTGCCATCAGACAGCCATTTCCTTTGGAAGTATGTTTTCTCAACCGTGGAGCTTCAGTATTCTGACACATAAGCGTAAAACGGCCGTGTGCTTTATTATGATGCTGGAAATCAGCTGTTTGGTCAGACTTTTAGCAGTTTGTAGAAGCTACAAAAAGAAAACTTTAAATGATTGACTATGACATCAAAAAAATGCTGTTCGCTGTGGCAAGAAGATACCTCTTCTTGCCACAGAGTATAAAGAAGACGGACACTGAATAGGCCAAAAGAGAGACAGGTTCCACGCTTGTACAACTCTCAGCTGCAGGTAATTGACTCACTATGGAAAAGTACCTCATACAGCCCCACTTCAAAAAACACAAACTATCCCTTTAACATTTGGTGAGGTTTAGGCTCAAAAATTATTTAGTTAGGTTTTGGGAAAGATCGTAGTTTGGTTAAAAGTAAGTACTTCATTGAGATTAGGGGGGCTTCATCGTCCTGGTTACATGTATTTCAAAGATACTGCAGACAAGAAAAACAAAAGCACAAAACACATACAGTCAATGCTCAAAACCCACAGTTCAACCAATGAATGAGTCTTTTCTCAGTGTCAACAAAAGCCTCCTCTTCTGGATCCTAAGAAATCCAAAAATAAAAACTCATTAAGAGTTTCAATTAGGGATGTCCCGATCAGGTTTTTTTTGCCCTCGAGTCCGAGTCATTTGATTTTGAGTATATACCGATACCTAGTCCCGATCCAATACTTCTATAACACAAGAGCAAAAAAACAGACCCAGGATGTTCCTTATTTTTTATTTAATTCACCTTATTTTAACATTCAACAACTCTGTTAATAAACAGAGCACTTCTGTGAGGTAGCTTGAACAATCAAATAATAAATAACATAAATTCTTCACTTTTGGACTTTAGTGCAACAGTAAATATAAAATAAGTCTAAGATAAAAACAAATACCTCAACTTAAAATACCCGGCAGGCATGTAAACAAATACAAAAACAACATAGATAAAAGACGTACATAGATATGTAGATATGCAAAGCATATCTACATATCTATATACAGTATATACATTTATATTCGAGTCCTGATCGGAAGGTAACGTCCGATTCCTGTCTGAAACAACGTGATCGGGCACGATTTCCGATCTCTTGATCGGATCTGGACATCCCTCGTTTCAATACAAAAGTTGGCCAACAAATATAAAATCAACACTGGAGTTATTACCTCCTGTAGTCCGGCCAGTACATGCTGGCAAGCGAACCAGCTGTCACTCAAGACAGACTGGGCCTCTTCCACTGGTGAGCTTAGTATGAAACGCGGCCATAGATGTTTCCTGAGCTGTCTGGTGGATATGTGTGTTGTGTGGGACACAGAGGGTTGCATTGATCGCTGACCTTACTACTGTTGTGCATTTTCCCTTTCTGCCGAAGTGGTGGATGACCTGATGATTTGACCTGCCACTGCGACAATCTACCCATATTTGACAGGAGGCGGTTACTTTCAGACCCTGGTTATAATAATAAAGATGTAGTTAAACCTGCAGTGCAGAACTTCTCTACCCTTCTGGCAGTAAGAGTAATTACACAAACACTGCTCATGAATTGTGCCTACTGTTGAGCTTGCCCCAGGCTCCGGTTACAAAATAGTTACAATAATACAGGGAAATTTCCACAGTTCTAAGACAACAATCGATTATCTAGGTGTAGAGTCTGAAGCATTAGAAACCCTTATTGGCACTTAATCCTATACTACCCATACTCCTAGCTGCTTCAGCCTACTCTGTCACTACAGTTGCTCTAGAACCATGTAGAGTCAGAGTTGAGTCATCTCCGTTCACTTTCATTTTAAATGGCTTTATTGGCATGACTGCATACAACACAATGATGCCAAAGAATAAAAACACAAACAATACAACCATAATAAACAAAATAAACAATAAGCAAATCCTAATTATAAACATTCTCTTCAATGGACCTTAAAGAAATGGCGGATCATGGCGCTCTTCACATGGCTCTGAGTTGCTCCCCCCTTCAGCTCTTGCACATCAATTATTGCTGGTTGGCGTAAAATACATCATTACCACTGCACCACCATGGGTACATCACCACAGACACCAGATTTCAAAACTCTACTGTACTGCAGGTAGAAAGATTTATTTGGTGGTGGCATAATCAGCATTGTGTGAACTTGTTTGGCAAGGGCTTGAATGTAACAGACGTTTATTTAGATGTAAAAGTCTGTTAAAGGTTTAAGAATGATTGTCTGTCTGAAACAGGAAACAAAAAGTTTGGCTGTGAGAGGGCTTTGTCACTTGAACATACACTTCCTGAAACGAATGAAGCTGTTGCTGGCCTTAAGAACACATTTTCATAATACATGAAAATTATGCCTCTGGGACTTTGGCATGCAAGTTCTAAGTCTGTAAATGATTGTATTGTCAAAGCTGCTCTTCTGAAAACACCCAGCAGGGAGCACTAGCTGGCGCTTTTGAGGCGCAGCGTTTTGTTCCAACTGCTTTGGTTGCTATGATACATTTGTTGCAAGCTGGTTGCAAGTAGTTCTACCTAACTTTACTGGATAAAGTAAAATGTCAACACAAAGTAGAGTACTTGCTGTGGCCCTCGTCTCTGTATGAAGAGACGCCTGAAGCAGGTAGAGAGAGGACGGACTCGCCGTATGTGGGTTCATGAGATTTTGTGGGTGAGGAAACATCTCAGCAAGTACCACCGTTTAGTACAAGAGCTGAGGTTTGACGAAGCCCAGTTCCAGGATAGTAACCGTTGCTACAGTGTGGTATTTGTCCCGCCCCTCCTCTACTGTGATTGGACAGTTGAGTAAAGAGTGACAGTGACGAGCGCAGCGTTTTTCCAAAAGTTGAACATTTTTCAATTCTCAGCGACCGGAAAAAACCCTCCCAGCGCGCCCAGTACCCAGTGTCCAGCGCAGAAAAAACGCTCAACGCCTCGTCACACTGCTGCCGTTTTAACCAGCTTGGAAAAACGTGGTGTTCCCATTGCAATGAATTGAAAAAAGACGCTGGCATCAGAAAAAAACGCTTTGGTGGACACGGGCCCTTACAGACTAAGCTACTGCTGCACCAAGACATGGACATTACAATATTAAGACGTATGGCTCTGAAAATCACTTATATTACAAATATTTAGTGTTTTCTCACTGTTCAGAAAACTGTCATCTGCATAGAAATGCATTTGTCATGATGACAGTATACCATTAGTATACATGTAATTAGTAAATATGATTAATATTATCTTATAGGAACTCTTTATCTTCAGTTAAATTTTTTTTAAAAACACTGATTGTACTTGTATCACACATTGAGCTATAGCTGACAGATCATTTTCAGGCTTTTTGTAGATGAGAATAAATTTGTAGGTATTCAGCAGCAGCAGCAATAAACTCAGCTGAAACGGATCATAGTCTGTGATAGAGCTCATAGTCTGTGGGAGACAACAGGGCAGTCAATTAAGTAGACAGTTCAGTGTGTGTGAGCTCTCAGCTTTAGTCCTCATCACAGGCAACGTGTGGGTAGTCCCAGTGCAAGTTACCGAGACTTTCTCACTCCTGATAAATTCCTTCAATATAAACATAAAAATGTCAGTGCACCGCAGTGCTGACTAAGGTTTCTTTTATAGTGGCCAGAGACAGACTTTGTAATTGTACAGACTGCATAGAGCTTAGCCTACAATATCAACTCTAAAAGTCAATATCAAAATGTATGTTTTTAGTACTTCTTTAAATTATTCATTTCACTTTTAAATTACACTTATTTTAAACATCTTGATATACTTTTAATATACAATACTACTAATCTAGCTAATAACTGTTAACTATTTTTATAGCTGTAATAAAAATAAAAGTAATTTTAATTTTTTTAAATTATTTAAATTACGGGAGGGTGGGGGTTATTAATTAGTTGTAACATGATTTTTGTATTATGTACATTTCCACAACATTAATACCTTAGTAATACCATACTCAAGGCTCTGTTGCCCTAACTTTCTTATTTTGGTGGTTTCAATGTATAAAAAGGAGTGTGTTGGTTTAGTTTAAATTGCTAGCAAATAGTTGTAACATTAAATTAACACAGCAAATCGAAAGCAGAAGGCAGAGAGTTTATTACTGCATTAAAAGGGTAAAAACATTGGAAAAATACATTTATCAATAATAGCCTTACATTTATAAAAGCAACACAGCTCTCTTTAGTAAAGAGTGGATCCTAGATGGCTGCAGTACAAAAACAGAGGTGAGCACACACCGTCAGAGACATGTTCTGGAGTCATGAATGTTAGTCTCACTCACAGCTGGTCTGATGTGGTGACAGAATGATCATTATTTAAAAAATAATCATCATTTAAACATTTATTTACCCAAGCAAGCAAGTACAATCTATGTCTCAGCAATATTCTGCATCACACCTCCACAACCCTTCACACATTCACACTGGGGAACTGTCCAATATAACAAGTGTTATTTCACTTGCCACTGAGCAGCTCCATTAAAGCAGAGTGGGCCTATTCAACTAGCAATACAATTTTTCTGTGGTACATATCTCTGAGCTACTTTGAGACATCTGAAACATAGACTGTATGATCTGAACCAACATGTTACATCACTGTGCTGTGATTGGCTGCAACAGAATTACACTCGCTCCTAACTGCCATTCACTCAATCAAGCCTCACATTGCATTCTAGGCTGGCAGGCCACAGAGAAACTCACATTAGACTAGCCGCACACTAGAGGATAAGTGGGCCAATTTTGGGTATGATTCACACTGTCATGAACCCTGCATCTTTTACCTGAGTTTGGGACTGAGTGAGTGTGTTTTGATTTGTTTTTTCCTTTGGGTGAGTGAGGCATGCTTGGTGTGTTTTTGTTCTGTATTTCTTCCCTCCCTTCTCTCAGTTTTTGAGTCCTGGGCGTGTCTGGCTTCCTGAGTGGGCACTGGCTGCACCTGCTGATAATTACACACCTGTTGCTGATCAGCCATCCCTACGTCTTCTTAAGGAGAGATTGTTGCCAGCCCCCATGTTCCACTGCTTGGAAGGAGACTCCCTGCCATTTCACCCTGCCTAGTTTTCTTATCCAGCCTCAGTCACCTCAGTCCCCAGTCTTGCGTCTTGACTGAACCATTTGGTGTATTCTTAAGATTAAAATATTAATCAGTTAAGTCTGTCGTTATGTCTTTGGTATCCCAAGTTTTTAAAAAGGTTAAAAATGTACCAGGCATTAGCTAAACCATCAACAAGCTTTAAAATGTCTCTTTCAAAGCCCAAGAGATGTAAAGTTGATTATGAAAATAGTGAGTTACAGGATAAATGGACTGACAAGTTTTTATTTACTTTGCCAGCCACAAAAAGTAATAAACCATTGAACCAATGAAAGAATATTTGAATAGGCACTAAAAGTCAAATCATAATTTGTTTTCTTCTTCCAGAGGAAGAAGAATAGTATGAATAGGTCAATTTATTGTTAGTCTGATGGCTACTGCTTTACTGTTTTTATCTTGTACTTAGCATTTATGGATATGTTGAATGTGTTTTAAAAGCCCCTTATGTATGTTTGTAAATGTTGCTAAGGGTATTATAAACAGGCCTTAACTATTAGTCATTCACTCAGAAACGACTATATGTCTCGAGGAAACTTAAGAAGGCCAAGTAATTATCACGCCAAGTTCTTGTCAGCTTTTACAGAGGAGCAATAGAAAGCATCCTGACTGGAAACATCACAAACTGGCATGGGATGTGCACAGCCCAGGACCGGAGGGCTTTGCAGCGGGTGATTGAAGATCATTGGTACCCATCTTCCAAACATTAGTGATATCGGTGAGGTGCCTACACAGAGCCCAACGGATACTAAAGGACTGTTGCCACCCAGCCACAGCCTGTTCACCCTGCTGCCTTCTGGGAAGAGATATAGAAGTTTCTGCTGCCACAGCACCAGACTGCAAAGCAGCTTTTCCCCCCAAGCTATCAGACTCTTAAACTCTAATTCATCCTCAGCTCTGCTCCGGCGATTATAGTTTATTTCTGTTTCCCATTTTTTATAATTGTTTCTGTATTAATGTATATTGTCTGCTATGTAGCAGAAGGGAGTTACAAAACTCAATTTCACTGTATAACTTGTTATACCTACCTAGTCTACATTTGTGGATATCAAGCCTTAACCATAACTTTCCTACTTTTTTAAGACTGTATTGTAATTTCCGGGATTATTACAAATCTGACCTACCCAGAAAGGGGGGTCAGAATATTACAATCTCCGTCCACATCAGCGTTTTAGCTGCGTATCAGAGGGGATCCCTGTCTACATTAAAACGACTGAAAACACCAAAAGTCCACTGACTCTGCCTGCGCAACTGTTTGGTTAGGTCCTCCACCCACCATCAATGTCCATTGGTAGCTTCCCAAAATTGACTTGCTATTTTAATTTGAAAATTTACCAGATTAGCTCTGGCAGCTAAACAAACAAACAAACAAACAGTGTTTATTGTTGTTTTTCCAATCAGAAGTCTGCACAGAGTATTTTAATTTGAAAATTTACCAGATTAGCTCTGGCGCAGGCGGACTCTCCGGAAAGCCGGATTGCTATGTGAAAACACTCGCGGTTGCAGTATTATGCCGCAATATTTTGTTCAGTATGAATGAGCAAATGCGGCATACAGGTGGACATTCTTTCTGTGTTTATTGCAGCATCTCTGTGTGAAAGCGGCTTATGTCAGGTGCACCTATTTGGATGAGACAACATGGAGTTGTAGCAAACGCTGCAACAAATCCCTATCATAACTACTCAACTTCAACCCAAAAAGAGGTGAAATCAGCCAGAATAAATATAAAGACCTGCGCAGGGCTTTTAGGCTTGATTGAACAATTACTATGAACTGTAAGGAATGGCAACAATTTTCACTGACAAAATTTTTGTGGATCTTTGTTAGTATATTAATAAAATGAATAATGTGACATTTTCTTCAGATTATCAATTATATTGATATAAATACACTAAAATCTTGTCAGTGAATTTTCTTTGCTCTACAATAGCAGCCTTCAAGTAAGAGCATGGACGGTACATAGTGAATCAATTATGAAATATCAGAAAGCTAAATCTGAAATTTTGTCAGTACATGTAATTCTTTTTCTTCCTCCCTTTTGTCAAAGCTTTGAAGCTTATTTTTCAGCTGTCACTTGTTACACGACAATAAACAGTCAAAAAAAACAAATTACAAAAAATGTCCATTTGGAAAGTTTCAATGTTTGCTTCCGTTGTCTGTAACCACTCAAGCTGCTGTCTGTGTCACAGAGTTCTGAGGTCCAGCAGAGTGTTTTCTTGAAGAAAGCACACAATGACTTCCTTTTCTTCTTCTTCTTCTGCAACATATGTAAAGCTGCAGCAGGCCCTTGCTCTTCCTGTATATCTTCTTCTCTGGTTGAACTGTGAGGTGAGAATGTCTTGCTTTGCCTCTGTATTTTTAATGTCTGCTCGTTGAGTTCATTTGTGCAGATCTGTTTTGTAAAGAGATGGAGCACTGGCTTGAGGTAAGACACTCTTATGTATGATTCACCAGAGGGTGAATCAGTCAATTCCAACAGTGTTCACAGACTCTAGCACATTATGGTGCTAGTGGCTGGTTGTCAACACTGAGAGAGATGACCTTGTGTTGCTTCAGTATCATCTTTTGACAAGTGCCACACCTGGTTGGTGACTCTGCCAGTGCCATCAGCTTGAGAACTGGCAGGTGATGTCCTTCCTGAGCAGCAGCCATATGAGTATGCTTTACCACCACTTTTTTTTCTCCAGATGCCAACAGTTCATTTCGTCCCCTTGCTCTTTGACTAAGAGAGGTAAATTAAACTATAAAATAACATTGTTTTGTGACCTGATTCATTCTTCTAAATTTTATTAACATTGTCACAGTTATTCTATATTACAGTAAGACAAGAGACCACTTATCAACTGCTAAGTGTAGCAAATGACCAAAGTACTGCACTCAGGCCCAAATGTTTAGTAAAGTGGCCATACCTATATTTTTCCCACTGTCAATTGTCCGTCTTTACTCAGCCCCTGGATACCAGTGCCCCATTAAGCTTTGGGCAAACATCCCACTGTGTGGTCTTCAGGGAAGTGAGCTCTCATTGTATTTATTCTGGGGAATAGTGGATAGTATGATTGTGAGGTACATTTTTGGTCTGTCTTTCCAAAATTTCCATGATGAACCAAAATATTTGTGCCGCAGATTCCGTACAAATTCAATTAAAAGCCTTGTCCCAATTAGACACCTGTCCCTTTTACTGGCCGGGTGTGGCTACACGTTCTGACAAATAAACTCTCAAGGTCTCAAGTAGACTGTTGTAGTTCTGTGGATGTATAAAGCCTCTTAAAGCCCACCGGGGTTGCCCACTTGAGCTGCTTAGATCAAGCATACAAAAAAATGTCAAAACATGTGTCCATATGGACATGCTATGCATCGTAGGATCAGTTAGATTCGCCAAAACTGACCCTTCGCTAAGCCACACCCCGAATACACAGCTGGCCAATTACAGCGCAATATAGGACTCGCTCTAACTGAGGTCTGACACTTTCATGGCTGTGCTCCATTGACTCGTTTGTAAAATGCATAATTTTCTAGCTTTTTTGCTGTATTTTTCCAAAATATGGTCAAATGCTGTTCCTGGGGCACTTAATACAATCGCTACCCAGAGAGGTTGAAAGGAAAAGCTGTTCTGCTTTTTAATGATTGTAATAGTGAATAGAGACCTACCCAGTTGTACAGGAACATTGTTGATCCTTAATATCATTGTCCTCTTTCTCAATAATCAGGTAATATGGTGGTTCACTTTTACTATTTAGCTTCTGTCTTTATTTTTTTCATGTCAGTTTGAGTCAGTTTGACAGCCTGAATACAACCTTCAAATGCACAACGCAACTGCAAAACTGTATGCTCCTTTCTGAGATCAGTTTATCCAAAAATTAGACAAGGTTTCTCAAGGGAGTGAGTTCACTGACTAAAGCAAATAAGGGTCCAGGCTATTAAATGAATTTCTACAGTATACTCAACAACTTCTTGAATCCCTCCTTTTCTGTCATGTGAAAATAAAGTAAGAAGGAACACCACATGATTGCACATTCTTAATTCCTCTTAATGTGTTGTGTACTGTTTTTCTATTCAAGCTTTTTACTAAATGTAACCAAGGGAACTAACTTCTAAACAATTGCCTTTTTGGCAGTTCATTTATCCTGAAGTCAAAAGAACTGTGAAGGAGTCCTGCAGTCTGTGTTTGCTGTCAGTTGTAATTAGTCAACAGTTTGCAAGTTCAGCAGTCTTTAAAACATTTTCAGACTTAAGTTGATGCCAACAAGACTCTGGTGTCCGCATTAGGCTATATATAGATATATATAAAAGATATTTTTAGTTTCCATCAAGCTAAATAGCTAACTAGACCAACTAGACCAACTAGATAGCTAACTAGCTTGTAATTTTGAATATTTTAACCTTCTTTTAACCTTCATTTTCTTCAGTAGTAACAATTTAAAAATAAGTGATGAATACCAATAGTGGAAATAATAAATAAATAAATAATCCAACTTGTAGCTACTGCTACTGCCTGAAATGTTGTACCATCAGAGCTCTCTGCAGACTTCCTGGTAATATATGACAGGCAGCTTCTCTGACCAGCAGAGGGGAAGCAGAGCCAATAGTATACCATGTATCCAAGAAACAGAATTACTGCACACCAAGAAGAACACAAAAAAAGTCATTATCTGTGTTTCATGATTTAGCTCTTTGCCATATTCAGTTGCCTGTTGGTTTGCAATTACACATTTATTTCAGGGTGCGAATTAAACAATGACAACCGGAGGGGTCAACTTTTTTTCAGGTTATAAAGGAAATCCAGTACGTGCAACAGTGAAATAAAATCTTACAATGCTTGCAATATGCCTCGCTTATTTAATTAATGAAGTCAGCCTGTTGATGATAAATTCATTCCAGCAGATGATCGGTGACCCATGCCATACAACATCTTTTGTATTCAGAGGTCACCAGGTATTCTTGAGCAAAACACAATACACTACAGCAGACCATCAAAATGCTCAAACACAGACCAACACCAAAGACACTATCATAAAATTCAGGCATGCATCTCTACTTCCTAATTCTTATAATTTCAAGTTGTACGTTTCAACTTACTCTTTTTGTAGCAAAAATCTCCTTTCCTCTTGCTCATGTTGACTGTGAATGCTATGTAATCTGGGTTCAATAAAGCAGTAGCCATTCATTATTGGAGAATTGGGGATTGTTGGATCTCTTCCCTGTTCTATATATAAAAAGTGCATTGAGATGACTTTTATTATGAATTGGCAGTACATAAATAAAACGGAGACTGAATACATTTGAAATCACAAACCTAGATTTTAACATTAATCTGGGCAGTTAAAACGACTGAATTCCAGAGTGAAAAGAAATGGCTGCTTATTGTAAAAAGACTCACAAAAGACTTAACATGAAATAATAACCTCTACAGTATATTGACTGTCAACATGTTTCTCTTCAATAACTAATCCTCTATTTCACTCTAGGTCATACCTAAGCACCAGTGTTAGCTAACATTTAGATAAAATATGGATATAGTGGTAATGAAACTAATGGTGATCAGATCGGTCATTCTAAGTAAAAAAAAAAAGCTAATTACAAAACTCTCAGGGTAGGAAAGGTAAGTGTATTAAAGAAGCTTGATAGCATACATACGTATACATATATATACATACACACACACACACATACATATATATATATATATATATATATATATATATATATATATATATATATATATATATATATATATATATATATAGGGTACAGCTTCACATTCACAATCACTCTTTGTATTAAAAAGCAACAGCAAGGGTGGTAACATTATAAGCATTTGCCTCCCTGTCCTTTACATCATACTCTCCTCCACCACAGCGTACTCCTTCCATACTTTGGATAAGGCTCATCTGCCACAGGTTGGAGGCTATGTAACAGATTCAGATGTTCGCTCCAATTAACTGATTCTTGTTAGCCTACTTTGGAAGCTTTACCATCAGGTTTGGCTTTACTGTGTCACCATTCAAACCATCCACTCCTTGACGTAAATATTTCATAAGTGCGCTTCTGTTTCGTACTGTCGTCTACACCGACACACAAATAAACCACAGCCATTAACTCTCGCATACCTTACAAGTGGAGATGCTCTTTAAAACACGCAAAATCTACCCAAACATCACTGTGGTCAAGTACCGCACAGCGGCCTGAGACATGAAAGTAGCTGGTCAGCAAATTGTCTTCCTCTCTACATCAGCCCTTCTCGTCCTCACCACCACAATGCTGAGCTGTGGACTTGTGGCCTGTAAAGAGGTTTAGGTGCAAACAAACAGCCCATTTAGTAGCTTCTCTCCTCCATTTAGGCCGTCATTATGGCCCTCAAGGCCCTGGCTCAGCACTGAATTATGAATTAAGTTGTCAGGAGAGCCTATGCTTATGAGCTGACGGGGTCATTTAAATTTAATTTGAAAAGGGATTCTGTTAAGAATGTATGCTCAGCAACCTCCTGTGGAACTTCTCCATCAGAGTGAAGAGGGGTAAGTACTGACAAGGGCAAATGAAATAAAAATAGCTGGAAGAGCATTAACTAGCTAAAATAATGTATAGTGAATGATGCGATGAAAGCTACAAGACACTGACATTACCAGAAATGGTATTTGAAATCATTATCAAAGGCGGGGTCAAAAGGCCTGGAGTTGATTTTGTTTGTAGCCAGTCTGTTTTTGCAGGCAGATGTCTTCCATTTAAAGTTCTGCTGAGTTGAAAGTAATTTTACCACATCTTTTCCAAAAGATTTTGTTAAAAAATGTGTTTCTTATGCGATAAATTGCGATAACATTTAAAAATTGCAAGTCAGCTGTAGAAACATGCAACTGTTAAAATAGAAACGCATAAAGTCCAATGACATTTTTTCATCATTTAGGATCTCTGCGATCTCTTTTTTCCTACCTGGATTTAATCTCTAAGGTAAGTTCAGTGCTTTCTGTCATACCATAGCGTTGCCATAAAAAATGATTAGTTTAAGTCATAACATTAGAACTGGTTCAGTTGTGGTAACCTAAAATATGGGCTGAAGTACCTGGTGGCAAGTGCTGCCTCAGAAGAAACAAAGCCTTTTCCACTATAATTTGTTTGTGGGGAATGGTTTCAGCTTCATTTTTATTTGACTTTGGCTTTTGAAAGTGCTTCTGATTTGGATTATTTTTATGCGTTGAACAGCAGTGACTGGTACGACTGGCAAGCCTTCATCCCTCCAAATGGGGGTGCACCACTTGCACCTCCATACAATTCTCAAGGGAAAGGCTTACGGCCAGTAATTGCGTTTCTCTCAACTATCTCAACTGGTCATAAAAGTCCTCTTTCATGCAATCACAGGTTTTAAATCACACCTTACGTGTCGTAACTCTGATGACCATCACCTTATTGACTCAGATGTGACCGTTAAGGTGTAAAGAACCCACAGAGGTTAAAATACATGAATGCAAACTACACGTTTTCACTGATTCCCCACAGACAAGAAGGTGCAGTGCAGCAGTCCTTCATCAGGCAGACAGAATTAAAATGGGTCTTCTACACCGGCTGCCATGATGCATGCAGGATGCAACAGTCTAACATAGTCCCTGAGGCCTTCCTATCAAAAGCGATGTGTCTTTTATCATTGCAGAAATGTTCAGCAGCACTTTGAAGGAATGATACAGATGACTCCTCTGTCTGGGGAGTAGTGTGCCATGCTGCTTGCAGCCTCTGTTAATGATGACTCTACTAACAACCTTCCGGACAAGACTTTGACTTTCCTACCTTTCTGCCAGATGTTTGGTCCTGCTGCAGCAGCTGTTGTCCCTCCCATCCCAGGGGACGTCGGACGGGAGATGCTGCCAAAGCAGAGCCATTCAGAAATCCCTCAGGGACCATTGATCGTCATCAGAAAGGTCTCTGGAAGGGGACTCGCCCCTTCACAGGCCACTGCCAACAAATGATCCACACCATTCAATGACACGCTGAGTGGTAGTGCATATGTGAAGGTTTCCTTTTTTTTTTTGATTTGTACTTATCTAAAGACCACTTATCTGATTCAGCTTTATTTGTGTTTGCATCTGCTGTTCTACATTTGTAGCTCTTTGAACATATTTAAATCTGACAGCTCTCCTTGCTTTATACATTATTATACAGTTTTGAACCGGTGAACTTGTTCCAGCCTTTCTTCCATATGCTACCAGTGACCCGGAGGTGTGGTGACGTTCCAGTCCAGCTGGTGGTTGGGGGTGAACTGCTAACCCCAGCAGCCAATCAGATGGCCTGTAGGCTAGAAGGAGTGCTGTGAGGGGGTGACTGTGATGGAGGAAGTCGGGGTCAGTTAAGGGGTCGTCCGTCCTGACATGATGCCATCTTACCACACAGTAGGATATGACCTTAACCCTCCTGCTGTCCATTCACACTCACCCCGCCTTCAACCTCAACACCCCATTTGTCATCAATCCATCCTCCACCTCCCCCCACCCAACCCACACAACAGTCTGTTTTGGATTGACAGCTCCCAGGGAAAGGGGGGAAGGATCTGGGGCGATACGAAGGAGGTGGCGGATCCAGACAGTCAGAAGAGGGGAGGAGGACTCACCCTGCAGGCCGGAGGTCCGCCTGCCAAACACAGTATGAACGGATCTGTGTGTGTTTTGCGAATGCCAGTGTGTGTGTGTGTGTGTTTGATGGGGTGATGGGGAAGAAAGGAGGGTTGGGTGTTGGATGGACAAGAAATAAGAATAGGAAGAAATAAAAAGAGAAAAATACATGATTGTATGTATATATATATTGTGTGTGTGTGTATATATATATATATATATATATATATATATATATATATATATATATATATATATATATATATATATATATATAGAGAGAGAGAGAGAGAGATTTGCATAAAATATTACTGGGTTTACAAAATCACAGCACAAACAAACAAATCTATGATATATTTACAATAAAATGAGTTAGAGAGACACAGCTTTGGATAGAGGGATGGAAGGAAGGATGGGACAGAGGAAGGCGAGAAGGAAGGATAGATGGAGGTGTGGAGGACTAAAGCTTCCTCCTGCAGAGTGGAGACTGGGACAAGAGGAAGCAGGAGGAGCGTCTGCCATCTCCAACTGTTTCATTCCAGCAACATCGCACACAATCTCTCATTCTACCCTAATACATGCAGATTCACTGGAGCTAGATTTACACAAAGCAGGAACAGCCAAAAGAGAAATATAAAATATTTAGTTTGATGATTTAATAGGTTGCTTCAACTAAAGATACAGCACCACAGTACACTAACTGTCGCATATAAATCATCTCTCGTAGATGCACATTTACACATAAATTCCCATAATTCTTTTTTTTTATTTTAAGCATACCCATTGGAAAAAATATATTAAATAAAAAATTGTAGGTTAACCAATATAGCCCAGACAAAAACCCTTTATGAATTCTCCTTTCTCCTCTTTACCTCCTTAATATATTTTTATATTAACAATGAACAAAATGACATTGTGTGTGTGACAAGGATTGTTCATAGTGACAAACCCACTGATAATCATCACCTGACTGCGGTTACCCACAACTCTACGGAACGCCTTTACTCATTGTTTTGTTTTTCTGGCCTGCATTTTTAATGTTTTGTGTCAGTCTCAGTGCTCTCTTCTGCATCATTTAAAAGCTTTAGCGGGTAACTATTTTCAGCAGAAATCTGTAAAAACTGACTGTGTGGTACCTTTCCAGCATCAAACAACACAGACAAAGCTAGCGGCTAGCTGGTGAACATAGCATTTGCACCTAAAGAAACAGAAGTAGAAGGAGGATGAATATTGCACTTACATTTACCAGGTAGACACAAACACGACTTCAAATTAGTGCTCTGGATCTGCTTAATGTGAACAGGGCTAACCATATGCTAACAATTGACTTTTTACATTGCTGTGTTTACAGCTTCTTTCTGCTGCCCCTCGGTGGCCAAACACTTGGAAGATTAAATTGTGATTCAAAAAGACAACGAATTTAAGAGTTTGCTAACCTTTTGTCACATAACATTAGCGGTATCCAGTTCCGTTTTATATACAAACATATAAGATACAAAACTTCTGTCGTCACCCTAATGGAGAGAAATTGAATTTTGTTTGTGCTGCTCAAAACCCTTAAAAAGCCTTTATAAAAGCCAAAAGGTGTTTTCAGGGAAAAAAAGTCCTGCTTGTGCTGTATAATTCACAGAGCTCCCTGTAAACAGACTACTTCTGTAGAACAAAGTTGCAAAGAAAGGTGTTACCTGTGAGGTCTGTGGATTATTTAGTCTGACTTGGACATGCCCCTGAAAAAACAAGAGTTTCAAAGCTTTCTGCATGCTTATGTTCCATAAAATGTACTTTTTTGTAATTTGGGTGAATTGACCATTTAAAATGGGTGACTGAGGATTTGATTTTTCTCTCTGGTGCCCTCTTTGTAAACGATCTGCTTGTGATTGAAGATATTTATCCAGCCAGCAGAGAGACAAATCCCATCTCTGCCAGGACAGACCTTAGCAAGAAGAACGGGTCGCCGCAAAATCCAGCTACTTCTCCCATCCCCTCCTCCTCCTCCTCAACCTCCTCCTCCTCCTCCAGCCTGCCACCCTAGCTGTCAGAAAGCCCTCAGCAATGCAGCAAGATACTGCATTTGTTGCATTTTCTCTAAACACTTCCACAGTTAGTCTGCTCTCGTGGTAGAAATACTCAGGGTTGTAAAACTGGCTACTGGGGTAGAAGAAGTGGGTTTTGAGGGTTTTGTACACAATGCTGGGGCAGTAGAGCAACTGAAAAAATGGCAATTGAAGAAAGCTGGAATATCTTCTTTGTGATGCACCTTACTATCAAAGTAGTCATGTCTACTTTCAAGGTTTTTATTTTCAGCCCTGGTTTAAGAAGACATTAAAACCTATTTTCTCAGTCAGCTCCTTACCATGAGCGATGGAATGCTACGTGTCCACAAGGTTTTATGCTGCAGAACAGTTTTGGTTATTTCACATGAGAAATGTATTTCTTTGTGCTTGTCTCACTGATTCGAAGGCTGTAGCGCCCGGTTGGGAATTATGTTATCACATACTTCTGAGCACCAATCAGGATTTGGCAGCATTTGACTCTAAATGTGATGACGGTTGAGGGGCTTATCTACCTGTTTTGCCAGGCCACTGTCAGTCAAATCTGATTTAAACCATACCCACACGCACAGTCCTGATGAAGCTGATTCGCTGAGTTTATGAGTGACTCTTACTCAGTAATAATAAGTCAGTTTGGTTTTGTTGTTTTCTGAACTTCTAGCTTCAAATGTTGACATTTAGCCATGAGTTTTTACTGTTATCAAGAAACAAAAACAAAAATTGGGGGGGGGGGCTTTAACTTGCATACGGTGCTGAATTAAAATATCTTCAATGTGGACTATTCATTGCCAATATTTATACACTTTTCTCTAGTTCAAAGGTCTTTTTTCCACCCTTTTTGTTTGTTACTAGCGTATTCCTGTAGATTACAGACTGTTATAAATGTTAGGGAATGTCTTCAGTGTGACTGCTAGGGTAAGCTGGGCTGGGGTAGTATTGCCTTCTTCCGTAAATTAGTTCATCTTTATATATCACCATACACTTTTATTACTTAGTGGTAAGATGCTAAACTGCATTTCGTTTTACTGGTACTTAGTGTGCAATGACAATGAAGTTCAGTCTCGTCAAATCTATTGTAGTAGCAGTAGAAACATGGCTAGCTAATGCACTTTAATGGTGGTTAACAAAAAGGCAACCTGCCTTGGCAGACTTTTGTTTCAGCGTATGCAGCAACATAAAGGTGAAGCAGGACGAGGCTGAAAGTGTGCGCGCTTAGTTGACTGAGTCACTGAATGATTAAGGGTATAAAATACAGTGCAGTGCTAGTAGCATTGCATGGTGGGAGAGTGGAACTAAGGAGGGTGGTGGTTAAGGCGCTTAAGTCCGGCTCGGCCGGGATCCAGAAGCCTTGCTCTGAGCCGCACGCCTTTACCTGCATGTTTCTGTGCTTTGTTGTGTGTTACATAAAGAGTATTAATAAGCTTCTCTATCAAGTGTTTTGGTAAGCTGCTGCGAACGACTGGCCTGCTTACATCCCTCTCAGTCATAAGAGATTTGCATAAAATAGTGAGCAGAGTGTAAACACATTTGAGGGGAAGGGTGGGGTAGGGGGGCTGTATTTTTTATGTGAGCGGAGATGTGGAGCTGTCTTTTATTCTCACTAAGCCAGGCTGACTACAAACAGAGCTGCCCTGTTTTCTACAGATGGTTGCTGTCTTCTGTAGCCAGGCTTTGTTTATAACTACAGATGCACTGACAGGCCAGAGTGGAGAAGTTTGACTGGGTGCTCTGGTGCTTTGAGCCCATTTTCACTGCCCTGCCAAACTGCTGCCAAAGTGTGTGGATTTTATCAGCGCAGGACATTTTCATAGAACAGAACTGTCATGCAATACACAAACGTAATGTTGCATCAACCATGAGCGTCACTGAAGAGGAGATACAGTTTACCATTTGGTGGAAGCTTTCACCCCTGATAGTGCACGACAGGGCTATAAGTGAGTCTACTATTATTAGCGCAGGTCACCCTAATGGATCTGAGCCCCTGAGCCTGGCAGTGTCTCACTCTGTGCAGTGAACTTCAAAGGACCATAAGAATAAGGTTAAAACATTCAGCAGCTGCTTCAAAAATCAGTTTGACGTCCCCAGTGAGAATGAGGCACGAGTATGACGGTGTAGTTTCTAAAGCTGCAACAGGACTTGAAAAGCGGCCATCAGCCACCTCCAAGCCACCTCATCCTCGGCATTTACTGTCTGTCTTTTACCCTTTTCAGAGGCGAAAAACTGTAAGACCTTTCTGTTGACATTTTTTATCCTGCTGCTATCATCGGCTATCTAATTGGATGAAGAGGTAGACTGTGGGCCAGCCTGTGGCAGGAAGTGGAGGTGAGATGCTTTACTGAAATGAAGCCGTGATCTTCTACCTCCCGACTGATTATACATTTTCAGGTGTTGGAATACAAAACTGAAGCTCTGAGGGATACATGACAGTCGATTAATGTTGATCTTTTAAAGGGGGACCCTCCCTCATAAGACAAACCAATAGAACAGACTACACGCATTACAAATATGCCATGCCACTGCCTGCTGGAACACAGTCAAAAACGTATCAATTGTTTGAGAAAATAAGAATAACATTTGACTTTATTTCTCCACCAATATTACACAAACTTTCCCTGGTAACCCTGGTGATGTCATAGTGACGTCATCAGGGTTACCTCAGCTAAAAGTTTGCAATGAAAAGCCTGTACTACAAACTTGGGCACTGAGGTCGAAAGCGAAATGCGGGCATTTGCCAGACAGAGGAAGTCTAAAACAAGATACTAGTGAGTTGCTTTTTGGAAAATGTGATTCCAGTGTGACTCAAAATCTCGTATTTGAAATTTAGGAAAGTATTTCCTTTAGGACTAGTGACAGATCATATCAAAGGGATTGCGTAAAGAACTTGTTTCCTTTTTAAATGTCACGGGGTTTAGCATTGCACTTCCATGAAGTTGAGTTGCATGCAACTCAATGGCATGTTTAAGTTAGACCCTCCCTCATGAGGGTCATTTTCTGAGCCTAGACAAAGCTTATCCGGAGACACGGAAGACATTAGAATTGTTTTCACAGTCAAAGTAGTACTCCCCATGACTTACATTGACTTCGACATGTAGAATTGACATAGTGCCCCTTTAACATGCATCTATCCTGCCTTTATATAGTTATCTTTCACTATGAGCGGCTAAACAGTCTTCTCTTCTTTTCCGCAAGAGCAAGTGTGGGTGAAGCATTGCGCTAAGGGGGAACTTGAATTTGCTTTTCCAGGGACAGTAGAGAGACATTTTGGTCACTTACAATTCCCTGTTCTCAGGATTCAGATGGGCAACCTTCTGATCCCAAGCCAATATTTCTAACCTCTAAGGCCCTTTCACTAAAAACTGGGTGAAGACGCTTTCATCAGAACTCCCATGGAGATGAAAGCAGCGACTGTTGCTCTTTTTGTACCTGTGATTACACCTTGATTTGACGGCAGTACCAGAACCGGACTGAGGGCAGCAGGAGGGCAGCAGGAGGCTATTGTCAGCCAGCAGAACAATACGGTATTCTGTGCGCCAAGCAAATTGTCTAACAGTTAGAAATGGCCTTTATTAGCTCGCCCTGACCTTCACGTCTCACATCTCAACTGACAGAGCAGGGCTGCAAACCCTGAAAATAAAGATGGAAAAACCTAATGCCAGCGTCTACAACATTAATAACTCTTGTCCCAGCAGACACAAATAGAAAGAACAGGCTGATTGCAGAGAATGGGTCGGGAACATCAGAATGCTCTTACCTAAGACAAATTATCAAAGCTCATTCCAGAGAAACATTAGCATGCTATGATGGATATTTTCAGCATGAGTAAGAGGAAGCCAAGTTGATCAGAAAAGCTCTCTCTGCAGTCCCCCTCTGAGGTCACCACACAGGCGTAATTACACAGCTTCTCACATTGCTCCTCTGCGGCTGGTGTGCAAATACTGCCATCTATTGTAAGACAACGAGAATCTCCCTGCTGCTGGAGATCAACGTTTCACCTCTAGCAGGCCTGCCGAGCCCACACAGTTCAGCATTAAGTGTGCACTCCAAACAGCAGCAACAGCATTTGGTGTTCACTTTTCAGTGCTCGATGTGTACTAATTAACTGCTGCAGTTCTGAAAACCCAAAACACTTACAGCAAGACACCTGCTACTCTAAGTTAATATGAGTTATTTAAGCTGATAAGCGTTTTTTCCTGGAAAACGTCCTGATATGGGCTGAATTTCTGACTGATGGCTGATTAGATCCAATTTGGCTGTGGGCCAGTAGGTATAGAACTTTTAGGAAATGTCATATGAGGCAAACAATTCTTACCAAAAGTATTCCTGAGTGTTGTGCTGAGTGTAAAACAACAACACGTCCACCCAAAATGCCCTCACTCATAGATTTAAGCAACCAGAAATGTTATTAATTACCTGTTCTTTTATCAGCTATGACAAGTGACCATCCACAAAACTAAAAACCTGCTTAGACTTGGGACACAGAGTTTCCAGGTCTCTGCTCAAGTCAGTTAAGAGTGACCAGCAGCTACACACTTTCCATATTTGTAAATATATGATGATATATGAAGTTAAATAACTCCAAGAGGTATCCTGCTTTAACTCATTTAAAATTTATATGTGCAATATTCAAAACAGCATAAGCTGACATTGTCAACATAGCTGGAGGGGAAATATCTTACGTAAGCTTTCCTCTTGCATGTTTTGTACAAGCGTCGGAGAGAATGCATGATGGGTAGGTGTGCCTGAAGCTGTGATGCGGCTCGGCACTTTCTGAGGCTTGCTACCGAAGGTGAATCGAGTGCTTGAGGGAGAGCATTGTGGGCACACAAAATCGTAGTCTACTTACAGCTTCGAATCACACTCAGACTTTTCAGCTTCTTGTTACATCATTTCCAAAGCCTACCTTTTAATTGGACTATAACTTTTGGCTCATACGTCAAAAGTTTAGGACCAATTTTAAGATGATTTCATAGAAGTTTTATACATATGGGTGCTGATATTATTTGGTCAAGTAAAGTGCAGGTGAGAGCTGAGGGTTTTTTAACGGACTTATGATGCACAAAAACTGTGTGAAAAAAACTATTTATTTATACAGTGAAACACAAATGGAAGGAAAGAACATTTTATGATACAAGACAACAGAAAAGTGATATGGGTAACTTTCTGCGCCTCATAAATATTGTTCTGTTAGTCAGTGTCCCTGTTCTGTGTTTAGGTGTCACACGTCAAGGATGAAATGGTCGACCTTCATCATGTATGCTGGTTTCAGGTAGCGCTGCATTTCGCTTTTCTTTACCCACAGAAGAGGAGCGTTTGGGGCCGCGGGGGGGCCGCTGTCTGACAGAATGGCTTTGAAAAAAAACACCTTTGTCCCGACCGAGCTCTCTGTCCGAGCCGCTTTGGGCAGTTTGTACTTGTAAACTCCGCATGGGGCGTTGCCAAGGAAAGTCGCCTTGAAACCAGCTGCTGCGAGAAGAGAACAGAGAACGTTGTGAGTTAATCCAGCTGGAGACAAAAGGTGAGCTGAAGTGCAGATGTTTGTATAATTTTTACATATAAATGAACGTCTGTTATATCGTTTAGCTCTCCACATGGCTCTGCGTGGCTCCCACACTTCAGCTCTGACAAACCAATCATTTCTGGTTGGCGTAAAACGTATCATTACTGGTGCACCACAGCGGGAATGTCACCACAAAATCTCTGGTATACTGCCAATACAGAGAGATTTACCTGGCGGTAAAAAGGCTTAATCAGCATTGTGTGAAGACATTTGGAAAGGGCTTGAATGTGAAGGATGTTCATTTATATCTAAAAGTCCTGCACTCCACCTTTAATGTGTGTGTGTGTGTGTACATATATATATATATATATATATATATATATATATATATATGTATATGTATATTAGTATATTAGTGATTCAATTCTCACCAAGTCCAGCTATATTAAAAATGGATGGACTCCTGCTACTGTAAGACACTTTAAAAAAAAAAACTCCACCACACATTAATGTCAAGTGGGAAGTCTTAATAGGGAGTGATTGATGGAGTTGGCACATTAATAGTTCATGAGCCATGTTTGTGAAACAGTTTAACATACTCAGGCACTGGCATTTTATTTTAATGCTTAAGAGCACAGAGGCTTGATATCCATCAGATGCAGTGTGAGGGAGGGGGGAAAAAGAAGAAAAAGCCACTTTTACAGCTAGTGTTAAATACCTTGAGTGAGGGATCCATATTTTGCCAGCTGTGACACTAAACTTCCAACCTGTCATCTGCTTACTGGTTCATTAATCTACAGCTGGCATCAGTGGAGGTCAAAGTGGATATGACAACTTGGAACCAACTACTGGGATATGACTGGTATAACGCAGCGCGCATAAATGAGTTGCTGGTTGGAGCTTTGAGGAGGGTTTGACCCTCTTGTTGTGGTTAATATGGATGATTGTACTGCAGTATACACAGAGCTATTTTAGATAAGATCACATCAAACTTTAATGATCCCGAGGATAAAACTGGGTCATCGCAGCAAACGAGATTAGGATATAGATACAGCAATAATGCAGCAAATGGCGCGTGTTGACAATAATACAACCTATAACAGTACCTTATATTGTGCTGTAAGCTAATGTTTGGAGCTTAACTGAAATACATTAGAACCAATTTCCACATGCTCTCCTCAGTCTTCATTACATTTACTCATTTAGCTGACGCTTTTTCCTGACGACTCACAATTGCTATGTATATCAGAGGTCGCACAAGGGGTTAAGTGTCTTGCTCAGAGACACGTTGGTGGATGTGTCGCAGTTGGAATTAAACCATGTGTTTCCAACAAAGAATACCTTCTCCAATATTATGTTTTTTTTCTCCCCTATATTTTATTTACAGTTAATCTTCTCCTGAAGAAAGGCTAGAATCGACCATAAATTAAAGGCAAGGCAGTAAAGAACATCCATCTTCAGCAGTTAAGATGAAAATAAAACATTATCTACCATATAAGGTCTCTATCTGTGCAACTGAAATTGATTTTAAGAAGCATCAGTGCGTTGATAATAGTTACACAGCCTTTTTTTTTTTGCATCACGATAACCGATTTTTATCATAACGCTCTGTCATAAATAAATTATATTTAGTAAATAGCATTCACACTGTTTCTGTTTTTTTTGTTTTGGTTGTGTGAAGAATCCCTGACGTCACCGTGTCTACCCTTCTACTGAAAACAAACCTAATGCCCTGCCCTGTTTTGCTATATGTTACAGTCCATGTGGAAAGCCATGGATGGACTTTGGAGCAACTTGTTTAAGGTTAACACGACTCCTGTTTGCAGCATGTTTTAAGGAGACAATATATAGCAATATGGGGGGGGGATCTATATTTATACTCCTGCTGGGGATGTTATACCTAAGCTATAGGATTACTTCATGGATTACTGTTAACTGTGCCTTATAGGGAGAGTGTTGGTAACTACAGTGCATGCAGTTGAACACTATCATACATACCTCCCTGATTGGTTTAATAATTTCCTTTATAATTTACGGAACACATTTGAAAATGTGTTTCGTGACAACAGTCTGGGTCTTCTAGCTGTTTCTGTAAACTGGTAGATCAGTTTATTGATATATCCATGCAAAACTGAGCTTTTATTAAAGCCTCTTGGTGTAGGGTTTGAAAACATAGTTGTAGTATAACAAAGGTACCGTCACAGAAAGCATCGGAACAATTAGACAGATGGAGGTTAGTCTAGTCACAAATTTCTGATATCAGCCTGTGTTGTCTACACCTACAACATTTTATACGGTAATTTAATAACAAATGTAATATAATAATAAATAAGTAATAAATTACCTGGCAGAGAAGCGAGGGCTCTCTCGGCCGTCTGCCGCAGCGTTTCTCCTTCCTGCCACTGAGTCTGAGGCAGCAGCCACAGCTTCTCGCCGCCGACCTGCTGCTCGGCCAGAAGAACCAGCGAGTCGGCCAGGCAGCGCTCCAACGAGGTCAAGTCCTTATCTACATCAGCTAAACAAGAGGCAGGGCCGTCAGCGGCTTCACAGCGGCTTTGTCTCTCTGTGACTGTTGAGCGAAATTTACACAAACTTTGGAAATGTCACAGGGAATAAAATGCAAATTGGGAGCGCTGGAGCGAATAGATTTTGTGAATGTGAGAAAAAAATATTACCATCTGGCACTGAAAGTAATACAAGTCTCTTTCCTCCATGGTAATTTACTTTAAACCCAGGTGTATGAGACGCCTTCAGATTATCTCATTTTCTTTTCCATTCAGTTTTACTTGATTAATGATTGGAGCAAGACAAAAGGCTGAATCCTATAATAAATCACCTACATCTCTTTCATCAGGTATTTTATGTTCAAATAGTGTATTTTCTGCTTTACTCCACTGGTCAAACATTTTGTCCATCCTGACCTTTGACCCTCGGCGCTGGCTGAAAGCTCTTAAGCTTCTGCTCCCAGGAATCTTCCAGGTCCTGAGCCAACACGATCTCCTGGTCGCCGCGGTCGTCCTCTTCGTCCGAGTCATAGTTGTCCGCCTGCTTACGACTCATTCTCTCAGCGTCCTCCAGCAGCCGCAGCTCGTGGTCCGACAGCAAGCTTTTCTCCAGCTCCATCTGAAAAGGAGTCAGAGCAGGTCTCTGTCTAAAGCTCCAGGATCCTTTGCAGACGTCTATTTACTGACCTGAAACTGTCGCTGACTGTTATCTACCTCAAATCCCTCTCTAGCTAAACGTTATTCTACAGCTGATGTCACGTGACATGTTACCACTTTTTAAGATTATATTAAATGAAACATTATATTAAAACTTTATTTGGTTTAAAGAATGAAAAAGCAGTCAAAACAGTTATAGTAAATATGTAAAGATTTAAATATTTTTCTGTAATGCCTTTGTTGTTTGTCACGTTACTCCTTTGTTCTTTAGTTATAGTTACGTCGATATTATATTATTATTTTATGTACCTCTGTCTTGCTTATAAAATGTCTGTTAAGAGATGAAATAAAGACTCTTTTTTTTTTCAAAGACACACAAAGCAATATAGACAAAATGTATAGATGATCATCTTCAATTATTTATATATAGAACATCTACGCAAATCAACTGTACTACAATGAACTTCATGGTGAATTTTAAAGTGTGCAAAAAACACTAGTCTGCTTTATTGTTATTCTTTCAGGCAACAGAAGTTTTACAGCCTTTTATTTCAGGCTATGATTCTAATAAAAGGAATCAATAAATAATAAATCGCTGGCCGGCCTTCACTGAGGCTGTATAGCTGGCTCAAAGACATAATGAATAGGATTTGCTGGTTGCTGTTTGATTCAAAGTCGGCCCCTCCTTCACAGCTCAGAGCGAGAGAGAGAGAGAGAGAGAGACAAAGAGGAGCAAGGGCAGGTGGTCGAGAGAGCTACAGAGTGAATGGCGAGAGGGCATTAGGGAAAACAAAGCAGTGACTCGGAGAAATAAAACGTTATTTTCTGACTGTTTTAACGCACATGGCCAAACTTCCACATAAGCGTGCGGGAAGGAGACATATTGCCAGATTTTGGGTAAATGCAGCCAAAGCAGACAGTCTGCCTGTGCGTGTAGCTCAGCTCTGCTCTGGGTCAAACAGACCTGCAGCTCTTTATACATCACATCCACAGCCTGCATTAGTGCTGACCGATAAATAGCTTTATCATCACTATCGCTATACGAACATGGGCAATGAGCACATTACAAAACGCTAATTTTAGCTCCTTTTTATATACATATTGGGACTGGATGGGACATGAGTGAAAATGTACTACCAATAACACACACACGCACACACGCACATCAGCAGAACAGAGAGGCCAAGAAAGTGAAGTGAAACAGGTTAATAACCGATAAGTTGCCACTATTAATTAATTTTGATTAATTATATATAGATAATTCGGTTTGAGACATTTTTTAAAGGAGAGTAATTAAATGTGGTTATGTTCTGGTGTCTTTACTCCTGTGACAGTAAACCAAATATTTTTTGGTTGTATTCTTGACAAAACAAGATATTTGAGGACCTCACCTTGGGCTTTGGGAAACAGGATAAGTTGGAGGGATGAAATTGTAGTCTTGTTCTGAACTTAAAGACAACCAGGCTGACATGGGAACTGTATAGCTAATACCCCATTCCATATTTATTTCATATCGTCATTGCGAACAATGTTATCGCACATCGCAGATTTTACTATCGTGCAGGCTTAGACCCGCAGACAGCCCCGCACTTCTAGTGGGTCATAAGTAATGGTTGAGATGTATGCGTCTATACATTGTTTCTTGGAAAAATCCTCCTACTCATTCGGCCTTTACCGGGTTTGTTTTTGTCAAGACTATGCAGTTTTACAGATTTCATGCCCTGGAAATGGCAGCATTTCTTACACATTTATGGAGAGCGAGGAGTCCAAGCACAGACTGGATTCACAATGCAGAAATCAGAAGTTGTCATTCCATTAACGTTACACAAATTATTTCAAAATATGATTGATTTAATAAACTGAACATCCTGATTAAGAGGTTGCTTACTTACAGTATGTTGAATTAAATACCGTTCCCAAATTATTAGAGAGGGTTTTAAATCAAATTTCAGTCATTTTGATTGAAAAGCAACATGTGCATGCCAAGGTTTTAGGAAATCGGTTGTCACACTACACTGTGATAAGTTAGACTTGATTATGGATTATATTTTGACACTGCAAATGTTTTTATCATGGTCACATACTCCATTTTGATGATTTCTAACACAATTCGTGTCTCTATAGTGCTCTCTAAAGCCGTTTAACAAACGCACCTGGTCCATCATCTGTTTGAACTGCTGCTCTATCGGGCTGAGGTCCGCTGTTATGACCGGAAGCCTTTGCAGATACACCGCTGCCATCAAAGTCCACGGAGAAGTCGCTCTTTCCGTTACACTTTTGGTCTGCAAAGTAGGTCGAGAAACAGAAGTGCTGGACAACTGACGAAACCCCGTGTTCCTGACCGCTGTCCTGCTAAAACCAGACAGAAGCTGTAGGAGAGACCGACTCGCCATCCTTCTACAGGGCGCAGCCATCTTCTTCTGCTACATTCAACGTACTGGCAAACAAAGTCGTGAAGCTGGCCACTACCATCCTGTTTTCTATTCTCACAGGCTGGACGTGGGATATTCAACTACGTTCTTGTCTTAGTGATACTACAATGCAAGATAAAAACATTAACGCTAGTGCCCGGCATGAAGTGTTGTATTTTCGTGAGGCAGCATGAGGCCGGTTACTTGAAGGTTTCAAGCGAGTGTTCACCATATTTCATATGGTTTCACATCTGAAAAATTTCATATTTACGAGGGTTCACCAAGTACTTGAAGGCAGCACTTTTCAACGTCTACCCACAATTCTCTGCAAAAAAACGAACGGTCTATTCTGACAAAAAGTGGGGGAGGTTGATGTTAACATACTTTTAAAAAAGAAAATATCTCCCTGTACCTACTACATAAATATATATTTAAATGTTTGTTAAAAGAATATTGATATTTTGCAATACATTATACAAGTGACGACTATATTTGTAATAGTAACAATAATGGGTATTATTTGCCACTCCTAAAAAAAATAAAGTCATTATTGGTCTGGTCTGGATTTGCAGCACCGTCAATGTCACGTTTGTTGTGTGTGAACTTGCTAACTGTTTGATAGCGAGTGTGTATATAAACATATAAACATGTATAAATTAAATTGTATACTAGTTAGTTCTGTGGGTAACGTATGTCGACAGCTGGTTGCCTCCCTAAATGCAAATGGAAGCTCTCTGTAAGTATTTTATGGGTATGGTTTAGTAGCATCCTTGCTAGCTAACAGCTAACGTTAACTTAGTTGTGATAAAAAGTCAAGCCGCACTGATTCGTGACGATGGTGCTAATTATGTGTTGTTTGCATAGATGTGGCAGCAGTGTGCTGCAGCGAGCGTTATGTACCAGTGCTATCAGACTTCAGGACACAGCAGCATCCATCACAGACTCTGGGAAGACCTCCCGAGACTTCAGGTCAGACAACGCCGCAAATGTGCCTGTGCCGTTACCTGGGTTTTTTTTTCTAGTTTTTTCCAGTATAATGTTGATGTGATATTAACCATAGGTTTGTATCCTTCAGCCATTATCCTCCACTGCTTGGTCAGGACAGTTCACTGAGATGGGGTGGAAAGAAGTTTGAGGAGCTACCAATCGCTCACATTAAAGCCACATATAACAAGTAAGTGGAAAAGTCAAAAAGATTGTTTAACATTTAAATAGTAAAGCTACACAGAAGTTTTAACACTCGCTTGTT
The DNA here is from genome assembly GCA_024633595.2 of Lepomis macrochirus. Classification (NCBI taxonomy): domain Eukaryota; kingdom Metazoa; phylum Chordata; class Actinopteri; order Centrarchiformes; family Centrarchidae; genus Lepomis; species Lepomis macrochirus. The sequence continues at coordinate 9,155,056 of JALXJV020000006.1, read as the reverse complement.
TTCCCCACTACATAATAACATTGGCATTTTGCAATATTGATCCCTTTCCCTATGAGGTTTTTATCTGTGAAGTTACCAATAGAAGATTCCAAAAAATCACAAAGATAATTTTGTTCTTCAGATTATTTAGGTTTGGTTAGGTCAGTGGATCCCAAACAGGACAAGTGGAAAACTGTGGAGTGAAGATCAAATTGAAAAGACACCTCTATAGCAGACATATTGACCTGTTAGACACAAGTGCAACTAAAAACATCATTAGTGTCATTAGTTCAACAGGTTGATCTGCTATGATGAGTCTAAACACCCCTTTCATTATGTCTGTAAAGAAAACAAACACTAAAATGTTTGCACTCTGTAAACTTACCTTTTTGCTTTGTCAGTGCCTCTTGCTGGCTGGAGTGAGTAACAGAAAAGGTGTATAGTCCCAATTAGACCATGCATGGAAACATGCTTATAAATGTTATTAAAGGTCACATCAAAGGCTTCTATATGAGAAAGATGTTCCATATGTAAAACTTTTTAGACAATGCCGCCACAGTGTTGTGTGCTTTTAAAAGAGACATGTGAATCCTGCTGTTGGAGAGCAGACTGTAACTTCTGTCACTTAAAGTAGAAACAGACGCAAGTTATCAAGTACAAAATTTTTGATTAATAGTTATTAAGCCCACACTGACGAAATAAAAATAGTTTGATGGTTTAGGGGAGTCTAGTGGGTGTTTAAAAGTAGGACCCGACCAATATATTCAGCCAATATGAGCTAATTGCAGATAAATCGGTATGTGTTTATTAGCCAATAAATTATTAATTAATTAAAAAAGAAACCGAGACAGAAGAGGGTTCATTTGTCATGTTATGAGTGTTGTTGTTGCATAGTTTGTTCAACTGAAGCCGCTCTGCAACTCCACTGTTGGCAGCAACTGTTTGGAACAAAACACATCAATCACCTCTACTATTTATAACAATAAAAAAAAGTTGATTTTTAAGCTGCATTATTTCATGTAGTCTTGGTGAGGTCTCATAACTACACATAACACATGTTAGGGATAATCTTTCTTTATGTTGCCCGATAAATTGGAACATCCTCACATCAAAATCAGAATTGGTCCTAAAAATCCCCTGTTGGTCGAGCTCTAGTAGAAAGTGATTTCAAGGACCCTGAACCAGAAGAAGCTGGCGTAAGTAAAGCAGACCCCTACAGGGCAGATCAGCATTTTGCGGAGCTTTTCTTTAGCTATGCTACTTTAATATATGTTATGTGATAGTCAAACCAGTTATAGGGCACATTTTTCATACACTTGTAATCTGTGTGACAGTGTAAAAAAACCCCAACATAATTCTGACTATTGAAAAATTGCCCATCAGCTGTGAGTCAGTAAACTGTCCTGTCCTGTACCAGCACACACATCCAGCTGACAGACAGCACAGGACAGTCGATGGTCAGGACATCCTGCGGAACAGAAGGCTTCAAGAATATCAAGAAGTCGACGCCCGTCGCTGCTCAGACTGCTGGCATCTCTGCAGCTGCGGTAAGTTCTCACATGTTTCTCTGACACTCGTTACTGTGAGGGATATCAGGTCACATGACTGTTGAGGATTTGTCTTTTAAGCACCAGGCTACCCTGAAATCGAAGTAGGATTGGCATTTCTTTAAAATTAATGACTACTAGTGAAGACCACATCCTGGTTTTTCACTCTGTGTAACAGCAGGTAATCTATGAATATTAGATGTTTGTTGTAAATAAGCTGTCCTCTAAGGACTGTGACAGAGTGCAGCAGTTGGTGTTAAATGCTCATTTAGACTTTATATAAGCCTGATTTATGAAGACGGCGGGCTAATGGGGTGAAGGTGACACTGATTTGCAGTAAACACACAGGAGAAATTAAGTGTTTCATCATAGTGCTACCACCAGTCTTTTATCACATGAGCAGATTATTCTGACCCCTGATCTGCTGTTTTTAGATGTTGCAGAGCTGAAAATGAAATCATGGTAACTGCATTCAATAGGAGCGTCACCTTTTGTTTTGTAAGTGATTGAATGCCCAGATGGAAGATTACCAAAATCTCAAAAAAAAACAAGTTATGCTGGGAAAGTTATTCTATTCTATAAAGAAAGTATCAAGAGAATAAAAGTCGGGCTGCATCTGTTGATTATTTTCGTTAGTCGCTTGGCCTAAAAAATTTTTGAAAAACGATGATAAAATGCTAATGACAGAGGCCAGGGTGTTTTTGTGTGACTGAGAATCCAAAACCCAAAGATATTTTGATAGTTTATCAAACTCAACAAAAAAAAGCAGCAAATCTCACAATTGCGAAGCTTGTTTCATCCATCTACTAATCGTTTTAGTTTTACAGTCAACACAGTCATTCTAAACATGTAGCTGGCTGGTAAATCATAGTGGGGAAAAAAGCAGTGTTTCGGTTTGTGTTGGCTCCTGTGGCAAACATTAAAGTTGTTCCTGGCCTGTATATGAGTTTTTAAAGTGTAACAACATTTTGGCCCACTTTTTTTGGCATTATATAAAGGTGTGGTGTTAATAGTATTCATACAGTGCAGTAAGGTTACATAGCAAAATATTAAGTAATGTCAAAAGTTTATGGTTATTTATCACGTCTTTTAACCTCTATGGTTTGAATTCTTGACAAATTTTAGTTACAGGAAGAATTCCTGTAACTCCTGTAAAGTGTCCCTAGTTTGATCTTTAACTTCAGCATCATTCACTTCCCTTGCTGTTGGAGTTGTACCAAATGAAACTTCTCCAGCTGTTCTGAACAGAGGAGTCGGACGAATGGTTGCACATGGAGACATTAATCACCTGGGGGTCTCTTCCTCTGAACAGAAAGCCACAGCCAAGGGCGTGACGTTTGTCCGTGTCGTGGTTAAAGGCATCGGTCCTGGACGTCTGGTGAGTAGAAGAAGTAAACATGGAACTTATTCAGCCATCAGAAGTCTTGACTTGAATTTAATTTGAATTGAAGAAAAGTGAAAAACAAATGGTGATAATGTACATCGCAGAAGAAATTCAAACCAAAGAAAGCGCAACATGTTTTGCATCTTGTGCTGTGGATCCAACAGTGAGAGTGCATCTTAAATAAACCTGTCACTGCATGAAGAAATAAGACCTAATTCATTTCAGTCTTTTCATAATAAGGATAATTTACGTCTGTTTAAGGAGCCACAGACATCTTGATCAGTTCTCATTTGCTTTGTTAATGAATGTAATTTTCTCTGTTGTGCAGTCTGCGATCAAAGGCTTGACGATGGGAGGCCTGGAGGTTGTATCGATCACTGACAACACCCCCCGTGCCGCACAACGGATGCCGCCCACGCAAAGCAAGAAGGACCTGATCTCCGAACCAGAATGCACTGCAACAGGAGGAGGCTATTGTGTTGTAAAATGCTAATAAAGTGTTTTGTCTTTTAACTTTCCCGACCGGAGCCGACCTTACATCATTAATTTGTGAAAGTAATTGCAGATGGTGTTATTAATGAGCAGAGAACAGGTGTCTCTGCAGAGACTGTTGACACGAGAATAAACCCTTAAACTCACTGCAGGTACTTTTGATGTTCATTAGTAGACTGATGTGTGCAGAAACAAACTGATGGCTCCGTGTAGGAAGAGAAAACAGCACAAGGTTTCGCTGCACCACTGAGCCCACAGGAGTCAGGGCCACGCAGCACGTGTGAACAAACACATGAAGCAAGTCAATCTTCTTGTATGAACAAAGTTCTCTTTTATATTTTACTTTAAGCACATTAGACAGTTAAACATCTGTTTAACATGATAGAAAGACGTTATTGTAAAGCTCTAGAGAAAAAGCTGCCATTTACAGATCAGTCCGGTACTGGCGGTGTTAAAATGGAAACGTAGTGTGCAGACGACACTGCCACTTCAATGACAACAGACTTTTCCAAACCTCCGCTGACATCACATTTGTACCATTCACTGTTTTGACGATATACGTTAGACCTCATATTTAGCTATAACATTCTCTGTGCCAAGTGCACACTATATATATATATATATATATATTTGGAGTTTTCTGTAAACTTCAAAATACATGAAAACTCAAATTCCAATCACAGAGTGCCATAGAAAGCCTGTGGCCGCATAGAGTACGCAAAAACAGCTGGCTGCCTTATTTAGTGCAAATGCTTTGGGCCTTTTCAGTCATGCACCCAACGCTGTAGTCGCACAGTTGAAAAAGGAAATCACAACAGCTGACATGACCTAAAGGTCGCGTGATCAGTGTCACCACGGCAGCTTGTGTTTCAGTCATACAAAATCCGGAGGTCAGTCATGATGCAAGATGGGGACTTGATGAGCTCAGCTAAAAGTGCATTAAATTAAGGGACACCATTATGAATTAACATACATATATTTTTAAAAAGTCTAAAAAATGTTTGGTTCTTGTATAAATGAGGTGCCAGAAGTGTAACACATAAAGCAAGAGTAGCACTGGTTTAGAGAAATGTTATTACAGGTCAGGTCACAGCACTGGAACTGAATGAAGTCAGATCAGACTCTGATACAAAGCCTGATAGTGATCCACTGCACTCACATGCAAAGGCTTCATTTAATATTAAACTTTAATACAAACATAACATACAAAAAAATTAGTGCAGCTGGTTTCTGTTTTCTGGATTCATTCTGAGTGAACATGTTCTGAGTATATTATGTATCAGTTGAGCAGCAGAACACAGAGCAACATTTTTGAAGATTTGGTGTGTCCATATTTCTGTTCTGCCAGCACAGCATCTGGTTTCTGCAATACCCTAACTAAAAGAGACTGCACTTTAGAAGTGCTTCAGACGGCCCCCAAACTTCACTGGTGCTGCTGAGAATTCCCTGCTCTGGAGATCAGAAGGAGTTTAAGAAACAACAAAAAGGCCTTTCACTCAAACTGAGGACAAACTTCAAAAAAGACCAATCTGTAGTTTTATGGCCATAAAATTACAGGTTTAGACAAAGAGTTGGAGATTACCACGGCGTAATAGGGCCACTGTAGATAAATAAATTACGGAGATTAAAGTTTTAAATGTCTATAATAAAAAAACAGATTCTCCCAAGAATGTAGACATAAAAATATAAGAGAATGTTAAGTCACTAGGAATCCAAGACAAGAGTCAGGGCAGAGCTTTCAGACGGTCGGGCAGAGATGAGGGACTGCAACAAAGCCGCTTGTATCACATCTTAGTCATTTATAAATGTCTGCAGTATTTTCCAAATGTTTTCTTTGAGTTTAATCTCTGAGATTGCCAACATATGACTAATCTCAGAAAATATACGTTTGTCTTAAAAAGTTTTCTCTGAAAATTACCACCCCTCCCCTTTATTTTATTTTTTTACCTACAAAAGCCTGAATACGCTGTTGTAGAAGATGCACTGTAAATAAGCATTTTGTTCCTCAACTGATCATAACTTAAAAAAAGATTATCTTAACCAACATTGTGAAACATGAATAACTGATGTAGCTGTTGTTTAGAGTTAATCAGTCTATTCAAAGGCCTGTGTATCACTGGGAGTTGTAGTGGGTTCCCGTGTGTGTCTGTCTGATGTTTACATTCTGCCTTTTCTCATTTTAAAGCTAGGGCTCACTTAAAGCTAGGGTTGGGAATATATGTCAGAAGCATTTTTGTTCTAATTTTTAAAATTCAATCCCTATTTGCCCAGTATGGTGGGACTGGCTAAAGAATAAATTCAGCTGCCACTCTTGTCTCAACATTGTACTTTATAAAACCTTTGCTGCTATAGTTTCTCTGAGCAACACAGTGAACCCGAACCGGCTCCAGGCCTGCTGGCTCTGTAGCCGCCCCTGACGTTTGACCTCTGAAGTGGGCGAGAGACTAGAGGACTGTGTTATTTTAATAATGTATACAAATGTGCATGTAGGAAAACATTGATCTGCTGTGGACACACGACATCGACATGTACATAACAATATAGGAAAGACGAGAACTGCAAGAGAGAAACAACTGCACCAAGTACAGATGATTCATGCGGCAGATATAACTTAAAAGTGACTGGCTGAAAAAATGTGTGGTACTGAGATAGAGATTATATACACACTAACTATACAAAAATACATTGCTTTATTTCAAATCACAAAGAAGTCCTTTCTTTACACAAACACAGTTAACTCCTGACCAGGCAAAAGTAAAACCACCAATGATATCGTAGACTCCAACCAACATGTCTGGGATTACAGCCTTTCCCATTGTGCCATTCCTCACCTATAGATCACTTAACATCGGCCACACATTCAGCAACACATCAATGAAGCAAAACTTGAGCATCGAAACGGCAACGCTGCTTCAAAACGACCACAAAACATAAACAACTGATGGGATTATAACTGTAATTAAATTGCCACGAGGTTGACTGACGGCTGAATAACAAGCAGAAGCAGCTGAAAGTTGATGATAAAGACATTATCAAGGGAAGAAAGGTCATCTTGCTTCACTTTGAGAGAGCCTGGGAAGCCGGTTCAACAGGACTGGAAGAGGAGTAACTGGCAGTACACAAAACAATGGTTTACTAACTTACTGAGAAATGTATTTTCCTTCATTGTTGAGAATAACGGTAGTGGGGATCATAGTAGTGAACAGTTTAAAGTATCTGAATTAGGCCACATCACATCACTCATATTCTTTACAGCAGCAAATTTACAATTTGTAAAATGACAATAGAGTCAAGAACTACACTGACTGTGAAGGCATTTGCACATCAGCATTGAATGACATTTCTTTCAGACAGCAGTGTTGAAACGTTTTAGTGACTACTGGAGAAGATTGTCGGTCAAAATCCCTTCTGCATGGGTTAAAGTGAACAAAGTGAAAGAGCCCTCAACACATATTGTTGATGTTGCCTTGACCAAGGCACTTAACCGCAAACCGCCTCAGTAAGCCAACCAATGAGACTGTGGACTGTGCTGAGTGTGAAGCCGGACAGGGCTGAAGCAGACCTGCAGCATTTGATGACACAGGAGCTCCGTATTTCATACAGCTCAAGCGTTTAGTGCTACTTAAATATTGCACTTAGACAGAGAGAAATGCAATGTGGAAGTTAAATATTAAAGGAACAAGGAGTAATTGTACATACTGCCCTCAGAGTGGGAGCTAAAAAAAAGGACAACAGGTTCAAGTCCAGTGCTAGAGTGGATTTGGTGAACTGAAGGAGTGTGACAGAACCTCTACTGAGGCAAAGGAGAGGCCTTCCATTACTCCGTATCACTTCCCCTGGAGGTTGCTCAACTCCATGTCTTCCTTGCGGCGTTTTTGTTGGTCGAAGAGGGAGCTGAAGGGGTAGAGTTTGGCTTTGGCTGGGAAGCGCTGGCCAGCAATGTCCACCTCGTAGTCCCCACGGTTGATGAAGTCTGGGGTGATGGGTGTGGGCAGGCCGTCTGGGCCTGGTGGCGGAGATACAAAGCCGAGGCAGACGTGGCGCTCCAGAGTGTAGCTGTAGGCGCTGCTGGTGGTCGTCCCAGCTAGCTGACCATTACAGTAGATGGGCTCGCCCCACCACGGCCACAGGTCCAGTTCGGTGTCGTGGTCCTCTAGAACCAGCATGACGAAACGCCGAGACACACCATCCTGACGCTGCTGCAGCAAGGCTTCACGGCCGAGGAAATCTGTGTCCTGTTGGAGGCATACAGACAAGACAGAAGACAGAAGTAGGTGAAGGGATGAGGAATGAGGGGAATTAGTCAAAATGAGGCAAAAGTAAAGCAGAGGAGAAAGAAAAGAAGGACAGAGCACCGTTAGATATTATGGGATGAGGCCTTCAGACACTGCACAGCTCTGTTGGGAGCGACAGCAAACACCTTCTCATTTTATACACTCTCTTGATAAGCTTCACAGTGAGGACGTAGATTCAGCTGATGACTATTCATCTGAAAGCAGTTTCATACTGTGAGGTCCATTCATTAATGCTGTGCTGACGTTACGTGGCTGTGCGCAGCAGACAGCACACCTGATGTTCCACTGTTTTCAAAATGAGAGCGATGGTAAACTTTAGCACTGCTGGTGTAAAGTGCCACCTGTTGTGCCTGCAGGTGCAGCTCAGTGACAGTTTATCCTCTAAATCCCTGAAAAGACTATAACACGTGTCAGCAAAGCAGCTGGCACAACACCTTTTCTTCCAAATGCTTTAAAAGTAAACAAAAGTATAAAATTTGAGCAAGAGCTTTAAAAAAATTAAAAAAAAACCACTTTATGTAAACCAAGTTGGCAAAGTCAACGTGTAATAATGTAACAATACAGTGGATCAATACTCAAAACAAGAAAGCAGCAGTCAGAATCCACACTGGCTGATATCATACACTTTGATGTGGTTACACAGCTGAACCGGCAACAGACCTTGTCAAACTTAACCCTGAACTCTCGTCCACACTCCAGTGGGGTGGTGAAGGTGTCAAGGTCCTGACCCCAGAAGGCAAAGAATTTCTCAATGCGTAGGCTGCGCAGGGCGTAGTACCCCGCATTACGAATCCCATACTTCTGACCCACTGACATCACCTCGTTGTACACATGCAGGGCATACTGCGGAGAGCAGAGGAAAACACTGACGTTAGACTTCATGTGCTGTACAGAATCTGGCACTTTCTTAAAGCTGACTTTACCAACCATCCTGTGGAATGGTGAACAGATACATATTATTTTGTGTGTGCAGATGTGAGCAAGTCGCACCTCTATAGGGATGTAGAGCATGAAACCTGGTTCCCCAGTGTGAGTCATACTCATCACTCTGATCCCATTGGCATAGCCAACACTCATCTCCTGTAAACACACATACATAGTCAATGTGGGGATAATAAGCAGGTTTAAAAAGTTACTGTTACAATACTTCCACTGTTACAGGGTTTACAAGTCTGAGACTGTGGAGTTCCCCTCAAACAAAGCTTGGAAAAAGGTGCCCCCCTACCCTGCTTACTTTACTTGGTTAGTTTTGCTCAAGTCCTAGATGCCTTGATCCCATAGACACTCAACAACTGACCCAAGTAAACCCATAATGCTGTTTAAAATAACTTCAGACTGCACCAAATACATAAAAAGAATCTGTCCAAAGACATTTACTGTTTCTGACTCTGGAAAAGTGGGGAAGACATTCCCCCAAACTACTGTATCTCTGAACTATATCTTTAGCCAAATCACACACATTTATTCCACGTGATCTCCTTTTGATATTTTTTTCTACTGAGCCTCCCCTTGGCCAGCCTCCACTTTGAAAACCTCTGCACTACTACACCCACAGGTGAAACCTAAAGTACTGCTGCAACTTGCTTCAGCTAGTCCGACTATTAATATCATCACTCTGCCCTCACCACCTATTATTATTATTACTCTTTTAATGTTAAAGTAGCTAGCCTTTGTTTCCTACCTTACAGAACATGGAGGGAAGTGGTCAGGTGTCATGGAAACATAGGACAGCTCAGCCAGAACATCCATTGCACGAGGGCCAATCAGATTTAAAGCTGTGGGTAGAGGATCACAGTTAAACACACTTTAGAAAGACCTTCAGTTAAGTTAAGTTCAGCTCAGCTCAGGTACTTTCAAACTACAGGTTTCTCAGTTCACAAGTAATGTTAATCAGTAACTCATAATAACAATAACAACATCTGTTCAAAGCATGGCTACACGAGTGTTCTCTAGATACCCTCCCTAAAAGTAGCAATGGAGTTGTCTGAAAATATAGAGAATATAGTGTTGTGTGTTTTTGTTTTTACAAAATCTGAGCTTATTCTAATTGTAACTGTGTAGGAAAGTAATATCAGTTGATGAGAAAATATTGTGATCAGCAAGGTAGAGGATATACTGTACAACGTCATGGTTAAGTTTTTGGACAGAGATCCTCAAAAGTTTTTATCTTGTATAAAAAAATAGAGTGTAGTGTTACATCTGAGACAGTTAAGCTAATTACATTATAAATATATCAGTTAGATTTCTGGCGTTTAATTAACCACACTATTGGTCCCCTTAGTGTCTAATTTCACAAAAGCCAAACACAAAATCAGGTCACATCAATAAGTGGGAATAAGAGCACAGAGTGGATGTGAGATAATGGTGCAATGCTTCCACCATTTAATACTGTGTGGGCACTAGAGTCACTGCAGGACATCAACAGTAGTACTGTGTTTACCAGTGTACTTCCAGCTGACATCCTCTAGGTGGAGGTGTGGGTCATTGGGCATGTGTTTCTTTATCCAGGACCAACAGTGGACCTGCTGGTCTGTCGGAGAGATGATGAAGAAGCTGGAGAGGGGACAAACATGCCTGTTATTTTACATGGTCGTGGTCAACTGCATGGCTATAGAATTATTGCCAAGATGTTGCAAACCTGTTCTTGCTGAGGCGGACCACGCTGCAGTCGTTCTCATAGCCTCCCCTCTCATTCAGCATGCCGGTGTGGACGATGTGTCCGACTGGAACATCCAGGTCGTTGGCGCACAGATGTTGCAGCAGATCCAGTGCCTGGTCCTTTGTTGACTGGGACATCAAGACACATTATGTTAACACACAGTGGATGCATTACCCATCAATACACATTAGCCTGAAGTTGATTCATTTAAAATGACAGAATGCAAAGAATTGCATAATCAAAAACATTTTATGTTCCTGGACAGATGAAAATAACACATGGCGACATCACTTAATGGGTGTGACCAGATGAACATTGGATATTTCTTATTTAATTAATATTTATAAGTCTAAACCCACAAAGAGGGAAGTGCAGCAGCAGTTTTCTGCCCCAAGTGATCCAGAGCTGATAAATTGTCCATAGTGCATCAAGACTTACGGTCAGTTCAAATTTAGTGAAGGAGGACATGTCGATGACACAGACCGCCTCTTTGCAGCATTTAACTTCTGCTCCAACAATGTCAAACCAGTCCGGCTTGTAGAAGGTCTTACTCTGGTCCAGAGACAGCAGATCTACACACACATAGACAACCAGGCATGCTTTAGAGAAAACATAGGCCATCGTGTGCCATAAAGGATTGACAATATACAACCAAGCTACACCGGGGGATTTCACTACTTAAGCTCCATTAGATTATAGGATGAAACTCACAACGCCCTAGCTTCTGCTAATACATACAAATTAAAAACTAGTAATAAAAGGTGTCTAGCACACTTTACCAGTGAAATTACCTGCTGCTGTCTTTGGTTGAAATAAAAGACAGCATACAAAAACATGAATATCATGTAAAAGTTCATTGTGAGCACCAGAACCAGAGTGAGAGATTAAAGGTTTGGGAAACCTTTGCCCGTGTTTTGAGTTAATAAGCTGATTAGAGCTCTTCTCGGGTCGACATTTCTGTATTATAAATTCTTTATTCTAAAATTCTAATGCATTTTGAGATACTGGAGTTTTGATTTCCATGAGCTGTAAGCTGTAATCTAATATATGAAAGTTTCACTTTTTGAATGAAATTATGGAAGAAAATGACTTTCCACTTCTTTCTAATTTTTTGAGATGCACCTGTACTCTGAGTTCATCACAGGACGCATCATTAACCATATTTAGAATAAGGAATCACTTTTAATAAAAGGGATTCTCTGTCATATGACATCAGCGTTGTCAGGTCCACTGGGTTTCCCTGACAATTATCTCACTTGAAAACCCTGTTCTTAATGAATTTTACAAAATCATTTGGATTCAAGGCTTACCGAAGACTTATAAAGATGAAGAGAATGTAGCGTGTTGTGTACCTTTCCCTGGAGGAACAAAGTATTTGGTCCTTTCAAAACCATGTTTCTCCATCCAGCGAGCTCCCTGGGTGTCCAGACGGTCATATAGAGGACTGGTCCGAAGCTGACGCCCCGTCTGAAAGTCCCAGCGAGGAACCTTTAGTTCGTACAACAGGGCTGGACACAAACAGCCACATTAGAAGCACAGACCTAATCTAACCAAAGCAAAACTAAAAAACACCTGGCATCTCAGTGTGTAACTATTTTATTACGTCACTACTGTATGCTGTTGTAATGTAGGCTGTAGGTTAAAGGTTACATTTTTCTAGTCCCATATTTACATTCAAAGAGTACCAACTCTTCTAATGGACATAATGGGCACATGAGTATTGTTTTAAGACACACCAAGCCCACTACTCACGCATGACTTCCATTACTCTGTGTCGCAGGAAGGTTCGGCTGCTCTGCAGGTTACCAAAGCGTTTGACGTCCAGTGGCCAGACATTGGCAGTGGGGTAGCCATAGGTCATCCACTCTGCCAGGTACCTGGATACCAAACCACACAACATGTCATTTGTCCTTCATTGTAATGCAATCAAAACCTCCCCTTGATCATGATGCTGATCATAGAAATGAATAACTTTATAAATTTATATATTCAGGTGTAGAATACTTTGCAGTCTAGCAATCTAGCAAACACATTTAAACCTTACTTACTTGCCAGCTCCTCCAGCGAAGGCCAGGCCAGAGGAGTTCATCCCTGCCAGCACATAGTAGCCAGAGACACCCGGCGTCTCCCCCATCAGGCAGCGCATATCAGGGGTAAAGGACTCCGGACAGTTGACCAGCTGATGGATCTCGGCTGACTCTAGACTGGGCATTCTCCTCAGCAAAGCACTGAGCATTGGCTCTGGAGGTAGAAGACAGTAAGGTTGCTATAAAATGCATATTAATAAACTTTCCAAAAGGAAGGTGGTCCACGACAACATCTTCCATTTTCAAATGAGTAATGCTTTCACATATTTAACATGAACAAACTATACCAGCTGTCATGTCAGTCTTAGTATTCTCAACATTAAAAGCCACATTTCCCTTAAACCCCACTGCCTCCTGCCACAAAAATGAGGTTGCTACTTGTCTTCCTGTCCATCTGTATTGTCTTTCAAATTATTGAAAAACAAATGCACAACACTCAAGTTGGCTCTAAGTATATTTACCCAACCACCACCCACCATCTACTATTACGACAGACTCTGCAAAGCAGGAACTGCGCCCTTTTCCCCACGTGGTGACATAAACAGTCCAGCAGGTTTTCTAAAACATGAAGGCTGACCTAATGGTGAATTCTAAAGTGGCAGTACAACATAAAAATGTATTGCCAGTAGAAACTGAAAGATGTGATGGACTTATTGATAACAAAATACAACACGTTAAGATCTTAAACTTGTTTTGTGTTTTAAATCGCAAAGGCAAACAGAGACTTACTGGTTTTTATTACTGAACCTTCTATTCATTCCTCAGTATCTCAACTCGTATAGTAACAATACTAAACAGGAGGTGACCAGGTGTTTACGCCAGTATATTTCAATCACATATATTCATAAGACGCATTCTTTCTTCCAAGTACAATTAACTAAGTAATTTGAAAAATAACTAAAATTACATCTGCAGAATGAGCAGTGGCAGATTAGTTGACTCTGTGTCTTGCTGTAGTTCAGTCTTACGACAACATGTCATGCTGCTTGAGGAATCTCTGATTACTAGCATAAGGCCAAGGCCAAAAGACAGGTGTGTGTGTGTGTGTTGTGTGTGTGTTACATGTGTGTACATGTGTGTGTGTTTACATGTGTATAGAGAATACTTTGAACGTAAACAGCTCACAGTTGAAGTCCAATTAGCAGCATGAAAAAAAAAACATTTCAAAAGCCTATCTGCACTACAAACGCACTAAAGCGATTTCTTCTTTTCAACTAAGAAAGGAAACTTTAAATAAAAACAAATAACAATAAACTGATCACCATGACTTTAGCCTTGCTGAAATTTCTGTGTATAAATGATGATTCTACATAGAAGATTTCCAATTCCTTCAGATGGGCTCACATAGAACCTGCCATTTAACATTAATTGATAACTTTTTTTAAGATTTTTGTCTCCTACTAAATGCTGATGTCAAAAAAAGGTGTCCGTGTCACTACTTATTTACGTTTTCCCAATTATGTTCATTTGTTAATTTAAAGCCTCTCTCCTCTCTCTTCCTCTCTACCATCACGGCCTCCCATGCCTCCATTACCAAAGTGGTCCCAGTCCTCCTGCATGTTCTGGATCTCCAGCTGGTTGCGGCCCTCAGTGAAGATGGGTTTGGGATTCTTCTCAAAGCCCCCTGACAGAAGGCCTCCCTGCCACTGCCGTGCATATAGCCTGCCATCCATGTCGATCACCACTGAAAACAAGACACAGGCTCAGTTGGAGCTAACTTAACGTAAATTTGCTAAAATAATAATAATCAAAATGTGGAGGTTCTTCTCTATTACAGACGTCAGCTGGCAAAACTGTAAAAGTGATTTTAAATATATTAGCAACTGTGCCTGATGCAAGAAAAAGTGTAATTGTCCTGTGTGAGACCTGGTGTGCTGGGTAGAAGTGGCTCCTGAAGAGGTTTGGTGAGGAGGTAGAAGTGTTCACAGCCATGAAGAGGAACTGACACCTTCATCTCACTAGCCTGGCCCAACTCATAAGCCCACTAGTGCAGAGAAAGACAGAACAAATATGTTGATGCTGCTCTGAACACAGGTATATTGACTGGACCAACCTACCATATAAAATCAGCTATTTACAGTAGGGACTCAAAGTCAAAACTAGGGTCCAATTGTCACCTCAGCCAATCCTATTAAACTGGCAACCGGTTCCCCTAACATCATAAGAAACAATAAACAACTAATTCCCTGTGGGAGACACTGCAATCTGTCCTGTAAGTCCTCCCAATTTTTTTAGTCATACTGTGTTTATCAATTAGTATAATACACTGCAGGTGAAAATCAGATCAACACTTGTGTTGAATTAGTGCATAAATAAAGAATACATTTCTAAATGCTTTCAAAAGGAGTTTCCTTTCAAAACTTCCCCAATCTAAGTTGGCACTGGGACTTGTTGACTGTTCCCCATTTGTATCCCACAATCCCAGTTCGAGGTTTACCTGTCCAGCACAGTTGACAAAATATTCACACTCGATGGAGCCACGGTCAGTCTCCACCGCCATCACTTGACCCTTCTCTACCAGAACCTGCTGAACAGTGGTTCGCTCCAGTATCTGAACCCCTGGTGTAGGATGAGAAGGACAAGGAGATTTAGGAGGAGGCAAAAAGGGAGAAAAGGGAAGAGGATGGAAAGGGGGTTGTCAATAAAGAAGAGAAGAATCAGAGGGAGAAACAGTAAAATAATTTAAGAATTAAAGGTAAACTGTACGTGTTGCTTGTAAAACATTTTGTTATAATGGGTTAGGGTTAGACTCTTACCTTGTCCAGCAGCAGCCACAGCCAGGGCGTGGTTAACATCAGGTGGAGACACCACAGCGTCTGCAGGGAGGTGGAGTGCACCCACCAGGTCATGAATGTTAACAAGAGGATGGAGTTTGGCCACATCTTTAGGCTTAATGATGTTACAGCTGATCCCAATGACCCTATGAATAGAGTGAAAAATATAAAGATGAAGGCCAGTTACTAATACAGATGTTCTCCTTAAAAGGCACTGTATATCTAACCTGTTTCCAGACTGTTGAATCATTTGACTATCTGAACAAATGGAGTTGCAGATGGTGTAACAAACAATGTCTTTTAAAAAATTCAAAACATTGCAGCTGTCATTATTTCACTTTTTGGAACATTCAGCTCAAGTGGAGGCGAAAGATATGTAACCTGAGTGCAGGTGTGACATGTCAGAGGCAAGACGTCAATTAAATCAAGACGCTGTGGCTGGACAGAGCTTGAGCAGCTTTGCAAAGAAGTATGAGAAAAGGTGCTGTGTCTCCATGTGCAAAGCTGCGTCATCCAGCAGCAAGAGATGCTGACAAAGGTATCTGTCTCTACTAAATATTGACATAAGCCTTTGGGGTCTTACTTTAGTCGGGATGCCAGGCGCTTCAGAGAGAGGAAGCGATCCTGATTTTGGGCAAGACACAGAGACCCTGTCTTCACATACCCTAAAACACATACACACCAAACCACATATTATATACATATTTGAGTTGTCTCAAAAATTAATATTTGAGGTTTCAAAAGTCCAAAACATCCAGAAAGCTGTGGCACATCAAATGATATGTTGGACTTCAATAGGAAATGGCTAGTAATATATGGCATATGCAAATGTTCCAGCGTACTGATAATGATTGCGTAATGATTGTACTGAAATACAATGCTACTAGTATGCAGTAATTGTTTGGTTAATTGTCTGAAAGGTAGACACATTGCTCTATATCCCCCATGGAGATAAAAGTACAAGTGGTAGAAAAACAGATAAATAAACAGTTAAATACAAACAAGTCATGGTCATATGCATCTCGAAAATGTTTATGGTAATTTATTTAGAGTAATAATACTAATATTGGTCATATAGTAAATCTTTGTCATTTGTCATCATTAACACCATCAGTATAAGTTAAATACGAATGAAAGCAAAACATGACAGGTGGCTGACCTGTTTTGACCCCGGTCTCCTCTTCCAGCTGCTGGTAAAGGCTATTGGAGTAGTTTGCCATTTTACACTCGATGGAAATAGGCTTTGCCACGCTGACAATGCCAGCACACAGCCTGGTTGTTCCTGCGCCAAGTCTGCCAACGGGATAACAGGACAGGCAACGCAGCATGAGCAGAACAATATCCGATCCACGATTCTTTGTACTGATCCTCTTTTGCTTTCTAAGAAAGAAAATGTCTTTACCCCACCCCCCACTGGATGTCACAGGCTAGGGTTAGTGACAGAACAAAAGCCACTGGCTTAACCATGGTTCACTAAGGGCAAAGGCAACTTTACAATTCCATATCTTCAATGATTCCCACCAAATGAAATTACAGACATTTATCATACCTGCCCTGCTCCAGCAGCACTATATCAGTCCAGCCCATTTTGGCCAGATGGTAGGCCACTGATGTTCCCACAATACCTCCACCACAGATCACCACACGGGCCTGGCTGGGCAATGGCAGCAGCTGGGAGTCTCCACTGACAGCCATACAGTGGGGTGAAGTCCAGAGACCCCTGCCTGCCAATTTGTACCCCATCTGGGGATGCAGCAGCCTGGGGAGCAGGACAGGAGACAGAGCCCTGGAGCTCCGCACACAGCTGCACATAGCTGTGCTTTCTGAAACCACACACACAAACAAACAAACAGCTTCACATACTGAGGGGTGTACTATATTTACGATAGCCAAGAATTCAGGGTCACTATAACGTAGGTTGTCAACACAGCAAATGTCCCGATCTATTTTCTATAAGGTTACAGGAAGGTGCAATAAATACTGTTCTTAACTCAGTTCTGTTGTTTTGGAAACCAAGAATGTTATCTGTAAAGCTGTTGTATTTAGCTCGACTAACAGTACATTAAACAACGTATTCAACATTTTGCAACGAAGCCGGGGCCTGGGAATCCACCAAGGTTAACTTAGAACAGTCCTTCAGCTGGTCACAATTATATTACAGACTAATGTTAGCTCTTACGTTAATCATCGCCGTAGTTATCAATTTAGCACCACAGCTAGCTTTAGCTAACAGGAACGTACGTACCTTTATGAACTATGCTAGAAGTTTATCTTAACCTTAGCTGACATGTCCATTCGTTAAGTGTAGTAACAGTTTAATTTTGTGTTTTTAAGCTCCTTTGGTTAAAGCCTTAGCCTTAGTGGTAGCAAACGTACATTGCTTGGGCTATCGAAAAGCTAGCTTATGTTGATTATTTACCCCAATAGCTAAACGTCAGCCGTGTGGACTAACTTTTCCCCTGGCGCTTCCTTCATTGTTTATAACGACATAAAACTCACCGAATCAGCCAAGTCCAGACGTTGTGACTGAGTGAAATGACATGAAGTCTTATTTGGCTACAGCCGGGTACAGCAGCCAGCCCCAATGTCAAACTGTCATCAACCACAACCGGCACTTCCGGTATAAACCTTCAAAATCATTCTGTTTGCGTGAGCTGTCCTGTTCTGTCCTGTGAGCGTTTTGTTGTAATGCAACACCGTGTGATTAATATACTGGCGTAGTTAAAATGTGATAGCTGTCTGAGTTGACTAGTTTTATCAAACTTTAATTAGTTAATACATTTGGGTAAGTTAAAAATAATAAATGATATACTCACCATCACTCTCCAGCTAACTCTCAAATTGTCAGATTACACATTCAATGAAGAAAATAACCCCAACATTTACTACCTTTCATTTTTGTTTCTACTTCTGCTGTTTAAGAATTTGAAGTGGGGTATATAAACATGTGTCATAAGGTACATTTGTTAAACTACTTCATTGTTGCCCCACAGTGTTGTGTTGCTGGCAAAGTTTAAAAGTTTGACCTTAGAGAAATGCTTGCATCACATATTCTCTACCTGTTGCACTGTATATTTTATTCATATTTTATAGCCAGTTTGCCAGTTTTCACCATGACATGTATTTGGCATCTGTGAAAACTTGAGGATCTCATTTACCAAGTAATTTGTTCTTGCAACAAGGATCAAGCATAGAAAACATCCTCTAATAATTTGAGCCCAACAAGTTAATAGCTATAGAAGCCAGACCAATCCACCAGAAATTCCCAAACACGTCTGGACAAGTATCTGGGGAATCCCACAAACTGTTAAATACATTAGTGAGTAACACAACATACTATACACATAACGAGCATTAAGGTAACAGCAATCCCACTTGTCTTGCCTTATTCATTGGTTGATGTGGGCTACTGTGGATGGCTATAAACATTTAGATCTAGTCTTGGTCCTTGTTACGCAGTGAATAGATATGTTCTCTGTTTTCGCTAATATAATAAAGGTTTCACACACTGGAAACAGGATTTTAGTCTCAAATAAGCGTTTGATCTGTTTCTCTTGCACAAGTTTGTCTGAGAGTATATCCTTACAAACATAGTAGGCCTACATTAGGAATAGCATGCAATACATTTGTATGTGCAGCTGGGCATATATAGCACTGACCACTAAGTGGTGCCACAAGCCTGCTGCCACTGGAGTTTGTGTCTGAAAGAGTTTTAAATGAAAATGTTAGGATAATGTGAGTTCCTCTGTTGGATTCTGCCTCAATATTGTCAACTTCTGCTGCAGTGTTATCATGAAACCCCAAAGTGCAGTTTACCATGGAAGACAGTCTTCTACCCCCAGTGCACATACTAGACTGAAAGTGCTTCCACATATTGCGGGTGGATTTGACCTGGACACAATCTACATTTTATGTATTTATATATTTTTTCCTTATTCAAAAATAGTCAGAACGTATCTCATCAAAGAGCTCAATGTTCTCTGCTACACTGTACTTTAAAGTTATTAGCTTTAACTTTAAGTGCCATACACACACAGGCATATTCTGGTGACAGAAGAGGGAGGCAACAAGTACTGCCACAATGTGTAAGATCTGGCCAGGATGTAAATTTTTTTTTTGTTTAAAGTAACAGTCTGATGACATGTGAAAGACTTTGTTGTATTGTGTTGCAGAAATATCTACCGAAGTTAGCATGCTAACCTCATTGTAATCCTACTTGTGCCTGGAGAGACGATAATGAGTCACTGTAGCATGCAGTCTGAACTCAGTGCAACATGAGAGTTTAAAGGATAAAGAAGTAGGGCTTGTCAAGTTGGGCGCTGTGGCACCAAACAGTATAGAACATACTTCAAAGCACTTTGCAGAACGTTGCATATTGCAAGAAACATATCTGGGTGGGTTTTTAAATCCAAAACAAAGCAGAAGTCTCTCCTTGGTTGTGTTGTAAACGGGCTAAACTGCTGTCTAACAGGACAGCGAGGCACTGAGTGCTGTTTGAAATGGTTCGTACGATCTCTTCCTGTCGTATAAGATGCCTTCAAACTGCCCCAGTAATAGCCAGTGTTAAGGCAGCATCAATGGTGACTTGATGTTGCCTATTACCCATATACCAGCTCGGCTGGTCGATTTTTCTACTTCACACTGGAAACAGCAGCGGCTGTTCCAAGGAACTGAGAAAGCAGGCAAATGTTTTATATTTATGTGAGGTTAATAATCTGTCCACAAATAGGCTGAGTGATTAATTTAAGTTAAAAAAGATATATAGCTCTTTTGGGCAACCAATATCAATATTGGTTTGAGTATAGCATGTCATGGTGTATTTCTTGAAATTAAACTGTATTTGTATGGCAGTAAAACATAATTCTGTGTGGTTATAAATACAATAAAAGAATTAGTTTTCCAGGAAGTTTCCAGGGTGTACCCCGCCTTTTGCCCGATGTCAACTGGGATTGGCTCCAGCCCCCAGCAACCTTGTACGCAAGATAAGCAGTTGACAATGGATGGATGGATGGATGGATGGTTTTCCAGGAAGTCATGTTCTTTATAAATGTTTAATTAGTTATAACTAATGGTTCTATAAATAAATTGTTTACTTTGTGCTTTGTACATGCAGTTATTAGCCGATAATATGAACACATTTTCAGCTCTTAAGTTTATCAGCTAAATCACTCCAGCGGACCTTTGACTCACTGGAAGAGAGTGTGGACTGGAAAATTATATTATATCACATTGATGTAATAATCAGTGAGATTCATTAATGTATTACCAACATTTATAACTGCTTTATCACTAATAAAACAGTATCCAATAGAAAGGACAAACACTGGCCTTAGGAACATGCACACACTGCCAACCCTAATGTTGTTCTTGTGATTGGCTTGATCCACAAAAGAGTAGTAGTTCCAAAAATCTAAAAGTAACAAACATAAAGACATTAAAGTATCCCACTCCCATCACTAGACATACTGTAAATACTAAGAACAAAACACCTCAAGACACAGAATCAGTTGCTGCATGACAAGCCACAAAGGAAATAGTAAACTATTTTTATTGACATGTTTAAATTCAGCTATTTACAAGTTCTCATTGTGGGCAACAAAAACATTTCACACCATCTCAGTTTGAGGAAAACTGTTTCTACATACAGGAATCTGGACACAAAAAGCCAATCAGAGATGATGCTCTCTTGTACATAACATCAGTTTGGCAGACAGATCAGTAGTATGTATGCATGAATATTGAGTGTTGTGTAGTATTTCAGTGCACAATTGCACCAAATTGAAGGAGAGATCTCTTCATTCAACCTGCATCAGTTTTGGCACAGTGATAAATAAATTACTTTTAGCTGTGTTTTTGTGTTTTCATTTATTAACCATAAATCACATACAGTATACTTTACATTACTGCTGATATTACCCTACCATAATGCCAAAACATTAAAAACCACTGGTATTGTCCTTCAAAAGAGTCAAATGAGTTATGCATTTTGCCAGAAGGTGGTAGTTTAATAAAGAGACTAGTGGTCCTGCAAAGGTTCTTACACATTTTCAACAGGAAGGACCCCTCCAAAGCCTGAGGCTCCCATGTAAGATTTAGCACTTTTTACAGATGACCCAGCACAGAAATGAATAGGTAAAATATACTGTGTAATACAGGGGATACGAAAAGCAATGATTATGCTAAAGATAATCTAGAACATTACATTAATAAATAAATCAAACATTAAATAAATCCTGTACTTTACTGCAAACCACTGTGGGACTACCAATAATTTGCCATGGCAGCTAATCAAATGAAACCTGATTGTTTAAATGGTACATCCCAACAGAGTCGCCAAATGTGAGGTCTGAATAACTCAGGGAGCTCATAGCTGGATATGGGACCTGGAAGATGCCAGGGATTTTAAAGTCTCACATGTCAGACTAAGATGTTTTTAGGGGGGCCAAAATTTCCACTGGAGGGCTGCTGATTAAAGGCAAATTGTTTGCATCACTGTTAAAAGGGATTGAAAACAGAAATGACATCAAAAGCAATTCTTATGTCTTGAGACAAAGAGGACTCCAATAGCATTGTCTCATATTACGGGCTTTTTGGCAAATAACTTAGATTCAGTGGGTCAACTTTGGTGACGCTAGTTAAAGTTTGACATTTTGGTGACTGATATACAAAACATGATCAGTGAAAATACATCAGGAAATTGTTTTATGTCATTGATTAAAGGTGCACTAAACTTCATTCTGTTGGGTGAGGTCCTCTGACATGCTGTTGAACTCAGTGGCCCGAGCGCTCATCCCCAGATACTGCTTTAGGAACTCGCTAAAACGTTTTTGGTTGTTCCACTTGCGGGCTGACTTCCGGATGCCAATGAAGCCACCATACCTCTTCTGGTACGATCTTCCTGGAGACATCAGCTTCCTGTAGCCGTGCCTCCCTTTGACAAAGCCACCAAACCTCTTGGAGACACTCAGCCCTACCTCACCCTGTCCTCTTGCTGCCACGTCAGCAGCTTCTTCTTCCTGCCCGGCCTCCTCCTCGTACTCATCCTCAAGAGACAGGCCATTCTGGGAATTGTATGCCGTGTTCAGCTGGCTGCCCTTGCCACCCAGATGCCTCTCGTCCACCCCAAGTGCCTGGGTCACGTGATCGAACCTCTGTAGCGCAATGGGTAGCAACAGACCTCCCCCTGTCTGCTCCTCCTCCTCAGGAAACAGGGCCTCTGCCTCTTCCTGAGATCTTTTCCGCACAGTACCACTAAGGGAGGAAATTGAAGAAGACAGCACCTTACGACAGAAGTCCCGGTAGAATGCTGGGGAGACGATGCCTTCGCACTCCGTGAGACACACCTGGCAGAGACAAAGACAAGATTTCATTTCTGAAGCAAGTTCAGGTCAGTTCATTCAAATCATAAAATTGACAGACCTCCCTGTGAACAGTTGTTAGCAGAGCTTTAGGGATGGCAGTGTACTTCTGTCAGACACAGTTCGTCTATTCACAGTGTTGATCAGAATTCATGGTTTAACAACTATTGGATGGATAGCCATTACATTTTATATGTTCATGTTCCCCTCAGGATGAATTGTGCCACCATCACCATTAATTAACCTGATGAAAACAGACGGTGCTGGGGGTAGCCGGGCTGTGGGCAAAACTGCTGACTGAATTTTTTTTATTTTCACCATTTTAAGCCCAAAAACTGCCTATTTTGTTGCTCCGGGCCTCAGTAGGCGCAATCTTGATTATTGCACAATGCCTGGGAGCTGCCAGCCTTCTCTCATCTTTTTCTGCGCAGAGAAAGCTTAGGAACACAAGGTCTTTTTCACCATTTTGTGGCTGGTCCAATAGAGATGCAAAGACATGCCAAATAAAAGGTTGGCTCAAGCCGGATCGATTGATGACCCCCATCACTGTGGGATGTTCTGTTCTCAATCTACAAATCGGTACACCCATGCTCTGTAAAGCATGGGTGTGCTTTTGGTGATAAGAAGGTTGATGAATATTCACTGTTTTATCAATATTTCAATGTTCTGTTATTTGGAACTTGGATGTATGGACAGAAACAGTGTTTTAAAGATATCTGCCAATAAAAGTCAACATTTAAACAGCAAATATTACCAAAATATGGACATTTTTGATAACTGTTGTATTTTAGTTTATTTTCATTCATTATTTTCAAATTTAAAATTACAATAGAAAACTAATGTAATTAAAATAAAGGTTTTTAACCAGGCAAGGATGAAAATGTCATGTTTTTTCTTTATTGCATCCCCATGTAGTCTGTAATGGTAAAATAAATATTTTAACATTACAATGTATTTATATTCCTTAGCTTCTCACCTTTCAAAGGAGACCAGAATGATGCATCTAGGCCAAATGTTGAGGAGTTATTCCTGATTCATTTTGGGTATGTTATTTTAGGGTTTTTTCCTGGAAAGGGGTGCCTTCGACCAATTAATGCACGACCAGGCCCTGGTCCTGCCACACCCAAATAGACTGCTATCATTTATTAGTGTTATCAATTCCACATGTTACAAAATGTCTGTCATAAGAGAGATCTAGCTTGTGTATAAAACAGTATGTATCTTAAGTCATTAAGCAAAGCATCTGATTTGCTGAGGTTGTTTGAGTGGAAAGTGTTTAACTCAGTCGTAACTCACCAAAATCAATACGACAGAAGGAGATATACTGGATTTCTAGCTCGTGTATTACCTATATCTTCCACTTCAATGGTTCAACTGGCGTGTGTGTGTGTGTATGTGTGTGTGTGTGTGTGTGTGTGTGTGTGTGTGTGTGTGTGTGTGTGTGTGTTATTATGTGGGGGAATGTATCTGTCGGAACAAAAGAAGATTGTAATTACGCATGAAATACCACATTACTTTGAGCGTATAGTTTACTGTTTCCATGAAGCAGGTTAATCATGGAAGCTCTGATCCATTATTGATTTACAAGTAAAACGCCTTTCAGCCCTCTTTCAGCCAGGAAGGAGAGCTGGTGATAAAGGAGAGGAGGAAAATAAAATCAGCATGAGAAGACATGGAGTTAGTCAGTAGACAGCATGCAGCAAGTTGCGTGTTCTAAGACAACTGTCTTTAAGCAGTCCTATGTCTTCAAAGACAGCAAATGCACAATTCTACAGGCTCACTTGAGGTCATTTTAGAGCACTAAGTGCCTAACACTGACTACACTTACAATTTGAAGTTTTATGCTTTAAGCCATGTGCACTTAAATGTCTTCCACTGTGTTCCGTGCCAAAATGTATCTGCACAGCTATCCCCAGGAATCAATTAGTCACAACAAATTAAAACTCAAATGCCAAAAGGGTAATTAGTTGAGTCAGAGACAGTGAAGAGGAGGGACGGAGGACCAGATGAATATCACCAAATTTTTTTTAAAAAGGCAGGTGGAGAGACTTCATTTGTGCGAGGTTTTGTATTTGTGGAGTCTGGTTTTGCCTGGATGGAGCACTTACTAACAAATATTTAGGGGCACAATTTGTTTTTCACTTATTTCATTCTCAAGTTTCCATTTGTTAAATTTCCCACTTATGACATAACTACACACCAAACACATCCGCTGTTGACCTTTTTAAAGCAGACTTTTTGACTTAGTCATAGTCGGAAAAACAGAGGCAAAACTTTAATTTTAGTTCTATTAAAGTGTCCTTGTAAGCCTGACTGTGTGACAGTGAGCCAAGCACGCACAATCGCAGGACCCTGAAACTGACATTCATTTTACTATTTATACCTGTGATTTTAGAGCTGTGACATACCAAATGTTTTCCATGGAAAAGATGTAATAAAGAGCAAAAAACAGAATCTAAATTTTAACTGGATACCCTGCTGTTTTGCTGTTCATTTTTGTGGCTCTGATAGATGGGACATCATGTTTTAATTTCTTTTAACACCAGCAGACACAATGTCAGCTTTTCCCACCTTTTTTGGCGTGTGTGTGTGTGTGTGTGTGTGTGTGTGTGTGTGTGTGTGTGTGTGTGTGTGTGTGTGTGTGTGTGCGTGTGTGTGTGTGTGTGTGTCCATGCCGACTGTGGCATGGACTCCTCACCATGGTGTTGAAACTGAGCTGTTTGGGCAGGATATTGCTGCAGGACAGGCAGTCTGCCTGGCAGTCACTCTGTCCAGGATCACACAGACAGAGCAGCAGCAGAGTCACCACAGTCTTCATGGTCCCACCGTCTGCTGCACAACACAGGACAGAAGTACATTTCTTCAGTCCAACAATTTGATACATTCTACTGATCACAGAATTTCTCTTTCCAACACTGACACAGTATATTGTGTCAACATCTATTAAACACCTTAACTGTCAAACACAGAAAATATTTAGAAGTTTAAAGCAGAATAACATGACACTTATAGAAAGGAAGTGAAAAAGAAACTAGAGTTCTTTATGAATATACACATTTAACACCTTTTCTAGACCTGCTAGCTCCTGTAAAATTTTCCAAATGTCAAGTACATTATAGTTTCCATTTCCTCACGAATGAAGTCCTTTTAACACACAAAAGTAGTAACAGCTGTTTATCTTTAGGGCACTGATTGCAGACTCAAATTAGTTAGTCAAGGATGCTTTTAAAAGCTAGCTTAGCATCAAGACTGGAAGCAGGACAAAACAGGTAAAACGCAGCTCTAAAACTGTTGTTTACAGTAAATGTTGTAAATTCTTAGCTAGCAAGCTAGCCACCAAAACATCCAAAAATCAACTTCATTTTGTACAAAGTTACGAAAGTGTGCATGGGTCACCTCTGGGCTTCTGAGATGCTACACTGATTTATTTGGCAGGTGCTGTTGTTGGCCAATAATGATCACTGTTAAACTGCTTGTTGAGCCACAAGGACATTTTCTATTTCTACATGTAAACCATGTGTAAATTGGATTGATGTTAGATGGCACCTTTGATGAAGCCTTGCTGTTTCCCTGTGTATAAGTCTTTGTGCTATGCTAACATGTTCTAGAGAGCTATCTTTGTATTTGAATGCAAATGGAAATAGACCCTTTCACAGGAGACTGTTTGTCATGTCATGGCAGGAAAAGCCCAGGTGGAACTGATACCACAAAAGAACAGTCGCATTCCATGAGCTACCTACAGGGTCC
Source organism: Lepomis macrochirus (assembly GCA_024633595.2). Classification (NCBI taxonomy): domain Eukaryota; kingdom Metazoa; phylum Chordata; class Actinopteri; order Centrarchiformes; family Centrarchidae; genus Lepomis; species Lepomis macrochirus. The sequence goes on along the minus strand of JALXJV020000006.1, from coordinate 9,128,734 downwards.
TGGCACTGGCTCACTGTCATGGCTTACTGGGACACACAATGGAAATGAGCTGAGCCGCCATAATTACATCCTGAAAGTTATTTCACCTGTGCTTTTCCTGCTACAACAAGTCAAAATGTCTGCCATGAAGAAGGTCTATTTATATCAATCTTTTCGTCTTACTCTTTTATATACTGTATGAATTGTATTTTTGTGTCCATAATCACAGTGAAGGTTTTTAAGTGTTTTATTTATCTCTTGTGTGCTACTCTGAAATAAAGGTAATTCATTATTACAAAACATTTTCCCAGTTGCTTGCCATGTCATGTGCAAACAAGGTGAGAGATCTGCATTTTAGGCATGTAGGCCTCTGCCACTGTAGTGGGAAGAAGAGGGTCATAGAGGCCAATCAGAGCGTATGACAGGAGTGAGTTGAAAGGGACAGGAAGTGAGACTGATGGACAGAGAGACGGACAGAGAGCACAGCAGATATAAAAAGAACACAACAAGCGTGAAAGAAGATAGTTTGACCTTCTTCAGGAACAGCCCAGTCTGGTGAGGCTGACGTCAGAAACACAACCAGAGTTTTCATCTCATTAAACAAACTCGTTAACTCCTTTAATTGATGCCTCAATTAATGCCTCTGGCAACAAACTGAGTCATTGTTTGTTGCTGACAAACACACACACACACACACAAACTCATATGCACGAAACATACGCAACATTCAGACGCACTAACGTACGCAGCCCACACACACACACACTCACACATACAAGTACATGCATTGTCACACACGCCTAATGTACACACTGTGTATGCCCACTCTACAGTACTTTGTTACACTTAAAGACAAATTCACACATACACACTTCTACACTTCTCTCTTAGCTGTAGGTTGTCATTATCTATTAAACTGACATTGCAGAAAGTAAAAGTAATTTGTCTTCAATCAAACACTACTTCATAATGAAAATTGGAATTTATTCAGAGTAATTAAAAACTGATAAAAGTGTAATTGCACAAGAGTTCATTCCAATCTCTAACTAACCATAAAACCGCAGCTCTGCAAAATTAATCAAAATTAATCAGTCTTCTAGTGTGCAAACAATAAAAGTGTGTATCAAGTCTGTCTCTGGTCTGATAGGAAAGAGGATGGGTGTGTCAATGAAGGACAAAAGAGCAGTGTACGGCCATTTTAGGCAGGAATATTGTGGGACAGTTAAGGGCGGGACAAGGTTGGCAGATGGCAGTAGATTTAGACAAACAGCTTGGGTGTGTTCATTTGGCCAAAATGCATTCTCCATCCTCCTGTCACTGACTTAATTTTAAAATGAATGAGTACATTAAACGTACCTTCACACTGTCAAACTATCATGACATAACTAGACTAACCATCTACAGCCATGCTAGCAGCTCTGTGTGGCAGTAGTCTACTTTAGCAATATTTCAAGTTAGCATGTTAGCATGCAAACAATTCGCTTATCAAAATAATCAGATGAGGCTGATAGAAATTATTATGATTTCTTAATTATTTGTATCATAAACCAAAGTAGTGCAGAATGTTTTGATGATGATCCAAAAGTTACTGAGACACTTAAACCAAAGCCACAAATAACCTCATAGTGCCGCTAGAAGAAATGTCACCAAAGGATATATCAGAAATGTCGGTACCAAAATTTACGGTAGTCCTTCCAATATTTGATATTGCCGCTGGTGTTGCTAAAAAAGCAACAGGATTTAACGCTAAGTTTTGTTCAGGTTCACATCAGATGTTTATATGTTTACTGCAAGGGTTCAGGCAGTGTAGGAAAATTCTCCACCCCTCTGAGGGGTATTTCTTCATAATAATCTTAACTTTGTGAAAGATGAATAAACATGAACCATAGAATATGTTTTGACAGCTGTCCTTGGAGGTTTAAGGAGCAGTATAAATCCTACTTGGGGGGTGAATGCAGGGAACAGTCAACTATTGTGACCAAGTTGAATACTGGCAGTTCCTAACTCAGTCAAGTACCAACACAGAATCCGTACAGGCTGCAGTCACTCAAGCCTCAGTCAGGATATTATATATTTTTGTGCACAAGCAGACATTCACACACAGGTACACACTCCACTGAATGTAGTCTTTATCTGTTTTTCTGTCATCTTGTCCATAAAGTTAAAAGCTCCATGAAAATTGATTGGACTTCTCAACGACTCATCTTTTCTGTGGTCTTATACTGACGTCTGCCAGGTTCTCTCTTGAGAGCCCTTAAAACCCAATTACTCTGCTTTCCATTAACTGATTAACCACTAAATTAACAGTTAATTAAGTCATTACTGTCTGGTGCTGCGCTGAAGCACTGCTAATGGGGGCCTTACAGTTTAGTAGATGAGTAAAAACCATCTTTTAGAAGAAAAGAACACCTGTCCGTAGCACATCTCTCATCCAGGCTCAACCTGTCACTATCTATGTGACCACATGAGCCATGACCATTTGACCTGTTTTGCTACCTGAAAAACATCTTATCCAAGTTGCAACCTAAGGAGGAGTGGACACCAAAAAACTATATAGTATGAGGTGTCATCCATGATTTGTGAAACATAACTAGAGGGTACATCAGCACAGGGTTTGAAAGTATCTATATGTGCCACTGTTTGCAAGTTCAGCTAGCTTTGCCTTGTTAAGTGGAAAAAGTACTAAACATCATGTCAAAGTAAAAGTTTGCTTAGTCAACCATGAATAAGTACTTTAAAAGAAATATTAGTTCCTAACTGATTCACAGTCTCGTCAACCGAAAACTCACAACATTAAGTACAAAATTCTCAAACTGGTTCACAGTGTTATCAACTGTTTCCACCATTATTTTTCTCCATTATTGCCACTTTCTCATTAAGAACAGGAAGTACAAAATAAATTACTCCCAGCCCAAAGGGCGACTTAAAGCCGGATTATTCACGCGTGGTTGAATGGAGGAGCAGCGTGCATCCTTTTTGCAGTTCTTTATTTTTGAAAGCTGCACTGCAGATTATTACGCAACTTAAATGTAATATCCACAAGTATTGTCAATGTCACATCAGTACACCATGTAACGGTGCTGTGACTCTTACTTTTTGGGTGGTTTCTATGTGATGCCGGTCCAGACATTTGGCCGTACTGTAGATCTGCCTGCGCAAGAACAGCAAAAATGATGATGTTGGATAAAGGTGGTTAATTTGTATTCTGTGGTATGGTGTTTTCATCAAATTATAAATTGGTGTCTTTTATAACTCAAGCTCAAATCTAATTTAAAAGTGCAATGTAGTTCCAACCCAGTATGCCAATGAAGTCCTTATTCATTTCTCCAATCAATCATTTGTGTGACTTTTCCATTATTGACTTTTAATATATCAAAAGCCTGAATGATCTGAAAATTTGTGTGATGAAAAATGATTCTGCACAACTGCATAATGACCTTAAAAACTGCAGCTTTTAATTTGATAGCTTTACATTAAACTGAACAACAACTTAAAAGAGACCTTAAAAGAGAGAGGACCAGAATATAAAAGAAAACAAGTACTGAATAGTTAGTGTGTATTCGTGATGTTGGCTTTGTTAGTTGATGAGTCAGTTTGACAGGTAATTAAATGTTATTTAGTCTTCTGCCTGGAGCCAGATGGCAGACTACTTGAACTGTCAGAAAAGTGACTTTGACTGACAGCTTGTCCCAGACCCACTCAAAATACATTGTGCTCTTTGTTTTAATATTGATAGCTAACTGGTAAAATGGCAGAGTGGTCACTGGTGTGACACATTTCAGGACAGTAGATCTATATTATCAATCAAGCTCATTAAAGCGTAATATATATATTAATCATCTCTGTCACTACCTACATACATGATCTGCCTACTAATTTATCTGTCATTACCTCTCTTTAACGTTTGCTTTCTGCCTCTTCTCACCCACTCACGTTCTTTCTTTCCACCTTCCTCTGTCATACACTTTCTCACTCTCACTCTTTGTTTTTCACATATATATATGAAACGTGACAAAACTACTAGTACCAACTGCATAAAAGTCCACAAGGGGCTTAAATGCTGCACAAAATCAACAAAGTTCTATTTCATGAAAAATAAAAGGCTGTCTTACACTAATTATTTTACCTGTTACCTCATGGTAGAGCAACATCTGCTTTATTTTGTATCAAGATGTAAACAATCCCTCCATTGGCAAAACTGTGAAACAGTAGCTTTGAAGGCTAAATCCTACAGTAAATTATTTCCCATTGATACAAAGAAAATATAAGATATCTATTAAACACTTTGCCTTAATGGCCACCACCTATTAATTCATCCATCCAATAACAATTGGTCAGAATTTATGTCAGCTCACAGATGTGTCTGCAGAGTGGGCGTTTTGACTTATCTCATCTCAGACTAATTTCATATTAATTTGTTTTGTTTATGTTTTCAGATGAGGTGATGCCCTGTCATTTTTTGTCTTCTGTTTTTCTCCTTGTATTAAACACATAATTATTATGTAGCTAAGCTAAGTTAAAAGCACAGTGTTAGGATTTGCCAAAGGTTTCCAAAGGTCTTGTTTTTTTTAGTTTTTTTATGGCCTTTTCTCTAAACCTGTCAGATCGAAGCGACGTCAGGTAAGTGCACAATTGCAGTGACATGACACTAGCTTGTAAAATTAGGTAAAATTGATGTGCCCTGTCAGAAATTCCCGCTATCTCCAAATCTGAATTATAACTAGGAGTTTAACAAGAATGTTGGGGGGTTTTTTGAACTAGGGTGCTTATATTAGTTAATTAGCTGGGTAGTGATGCTTTTTTTCCCCTGAGCGCATCCTGCCAGTACTATAGACTATGATGTCACAAGGCTCTGGGAAGGTTTTATGAACATTTCATCTTTTCGATTTAAAATTATTTTATGATGGTCACTTGTGAGGAAAATTTGGGCTACAGGGGATTACTTTGTAACAGTACAGAACGCCAGGGCCTTTCAGCTCTGATATTTTTCCTTCGCTACACAGAACAATCCTGTAATTGTCAACAGCAAAATGTACATTTATCTCTGCCCCAAGAATTAAATTGAGTGCAACTGCATCTGACAGGAGTCAGTTCTCCTTTGATACTGAAACAGGAAGAGAGAAAGAGGAGCGCACTGGGGGGCAGCAAGGAGACATGAAGAAGGATCTGTGAAATCCTCCCAGCACAAAAGGATGGACGGGGGCCCTGCTGTGTTAGGAACATTGAATCCTTGGATTAAGTCCACATGTTCACAGCCAATTCAGTGCAGCCACCAGAGCTGTACACACTAGCACTTTGTCGTATGACCTGTAATCCAGCACTTCTTATCCTCTGTCCATTTCCCCCATCCAGCCTCTGAATGAGAATGGTTTCCTGGGGTCAAGAAAGTTTATCCAAAAAGCTAATAAAGGTGTGCTGTTTTGTGGAGTAAAGCAATGAATTTACTCAGGAGATGATCAAAATGTATTTCTAAGCCATGAGACACATGACTGTGTATAGATATGTTCTGTGCATTCAGGGTTTTTTTTTGTTAAGATTAAGGTTCATTTTGGAACACATGCTCGGATTTGTCTTCTTTTCTTGGGCTGTTTGCAGTCATGATTTTTGTAAGTGTAAATTTATGCCTCACTAACTCCAGAGTGACTACCAGTTCTTCATCAGTTTAATTCATAACAAGCTGCTATCCCTATTGGATGACATGTATAGAATATAACTTCCTGTATGGCAGTGCTGCTTCATCAGGTAACACGTCTGTGCAGATTTTCAGTCCTCCAGGTCACAGTTATCCAATAAGGGGACTGCAGGCCCATTAGCCAAAAGTCTTCTTAAGTTCTTTTAATCATTCATCAGGTAACAATAATTTCCAGATGCCTTTGGCCAACTCTGACATAAAGCACCTGATCTTGGTGCACTCAGTTGTTTCATGTATGTAGGTGGGCAGACTGATGGCAATTGGGGTATTTTGAGTCCCAAAAATAAATGAGAAATGATTTCCTCAAAACACAACTGGTCTCTTCTTGTTGCAATTTAGAGGCTTCCGATCTTCAAGTCTAATAGTGAAACAGAACGAAGACCTTGCCTTCTGTCGCTGAGGGACTGGCACCAAAAGGTTCACAAGAGTTGTGGTAGACATTTCAAACATTTACTGTTTGAAATTCTATTATCGTAGGTGTTAAAATCTCATCTCTCACTCTCAGTCCTATGTGCCATCATCACCTCATCTATGTTTGGCTATCTATCCACAGGAACTCAATGAAATTGCCCATAAAACAACAACACAGAATATTCGCCACCAACATCTGACGTGTTTCAGGATGGTTTCACAATCCAGCTAAGATAATAGAACTGTTTTATCTGGTCATCTCAACCACATCTCTAACCCTGGATAATAAAGTGTATTTAGCTAAAATCGGCCAGGTATCACAGCTTTAATTTCTGCAGAAACTATGCCTCTGAAATGTCAATTTCAACATCAAACTTTTAACATACTATATGAATTCAGACTTAGGTATTTACTCTGTGTTCCATTCCTTCCATCAAGCCTTACTGAAGACATGAATTGCCTTGATTCAACCAGCCAACACAACAATGCTGGAACATAATGCAAAGCTGATCAGCGGTACATTTATAGTTACCCAAATTTGTTGCAGTCACAGGAATGCTTTGAGTATTTGCCCCAAGGAATGAGAAAGCAGACTATAGTTTTCTCTGCATCAAAATTACACAGTTTCAGCATGAGCCTATCTGTAGATCTACATTGACTTCTTTCTGGTGATATGCAAGAAGCTTTTGTTACTCAGATAATTATAACCAGACACATGCACTTTCAAATTAGCTATCATCTGTGGTTGAAAGAGCCTTTTTGTAACAGCTTACCTACAATAATCAATTTTGATCAGTGCCTTTGTTTATGGATTTTCTGTCAAGGTCAAATGAAAAGTGAGCCAGAGGGTAAACAAAAGACTCTGTTAATTATTGAATGGAAAAGAAAAAGGTGACACCCAATCTAAAAGTTTATTAACTTCAGAAAAATTTCCTGACAGGTTAAAAAATAGTTTCACACATAAATGCCTGAAGGCATAAGGAAAAAATATTAGCAGGTTCTGCTACTAAAACATAAAAATGCTGCAACTACTACTAGTACTACAATCACTACATTATTAAATAATGTTATTGAATCTAATTATCACATTAATAATTATTGCATAATCTTAATTACATTAATTATTACTACATAGAGTCAATTTATACCATTTATCTAAAGGTTATATAAAAATGTTATTTAATATATTTTTCACACATGGTGACTGAATCAATTCCAGTCAATCTGATATTACTCCATTAATGCAACATTGGAGGAATAATAGGGGATTTGACTCCTAAAGAGAAAGAGGTTCTGCAATGCCACGCTAAGGTGTGGCCAGATGCTTTCGATGTGATCAATAAAATCCATTATCATTATTGTCATTGACCTTTTCTCTCTTTCCTTTTTGTATTGGGCATCTTTTTTGTTTGTCTGACCAGGAGGTTCTGAAGGTCAAAAACAAAACCATCCTGAGATTTACTCATGTTTATTGTCAGTGACACCTGAGATTTCAGCACTGCACTGCATTTAAAAATAAGTTTAATTTCACATTACAACGTCAATAATTAAATGAAAGCTCATATTACCAATTGTTCAAGGAATATTTTAATTAATTCTTAATTATTCTTAATTAAATTATTCTTAATTTAAACCTTTGGAATGAGACAAGTTAGGCTCGGTAATCCCAACAAAGTGTGTCAAAACATTGACTCCATTACCTTCAGGCACATGCCTTTGAAAACCTAAAAATAATCTTCAAATGAAGTCAGCCAGAGAAAATCTGACCATGATTAACCAATGTGCACTCACCCAAATTACCTTTCATCATTCTGTTTCTTAAGCTACAGTGTCAACACAAACACGCAGCAGCTTTCATTCATGGAACCCACCAGAGTGCTGCAGTCAGGCCTTAACGATTAATGACTAATCAGGATGTATGACCTTTTCCTCTTGACTAAATATCAACGCACTGACAAAACAAACTGCATGTGCAGTCCTCAGAAGGGAGCGTCTTCACCTCACGCTGGCTGCACTGTAGTGTGTACATCTCCGCTGCTTACCATTTTAACCCACTCAAAGTCTTTAACCTACGGGAAGTAGTGCATTGAAGCTATGAAACACAAAATAAGTGGTTTGTTAACTACAGTGACCTGGGACATTAACCTCACTCACTCTGTCTGTCACCGAGGTCCACAATAGATAAAGCTGAAATTTTTTGATCAAAGTCATTGCAAGCACTCAGTCACAAGGATCGCCAGGGTCAGAGGGTCACAGCACTGCGACAGTAGACACAACGATTAACTTGGAACCCCACAGCAGGCGTGGGATGATAGACAAGTAGGGGAAAACAAAGTGTTACTCTTAACAAGGCTGGAAACAGCTTACAAACATGTTGGTAGAGATTTAACTAAAAGGGAATTCACATTTGAATTGGAGTCGTTTATTGGGCTCTCTAAATCCGACTGAAACAACATAAAGGTGTGACTCCAATGGGGCTTTTTGCACAGTATATATGATCATTCTTACCTGCCCACCAGTCCATGAACAAGTGTAACAAAATGACAGTGATTACTTACATGACAAAAATGCAAAATAAAATTATATCAAAGGTCAGAGGTCAAGCCATTTCTTTTCCTCCTCCATTTCCCCAGAGTCTTCTTACCTGTGTTGGGCTGAGATTGTGGGTGCCTATAAGGGTCCCTCGGGTGCAGGTTGAGGTTCGTCAGCGTACGTTTCCTTCCCTCTGTCTCAGCGTGGTTTTTCTGGCGACGTGGAGGCTGCAGCCAGCTGCTCTTATAGGGACCCACCCTTCCCCTTCAACCTCCTCCTCTGCTTCTCTCTCTCTCTCTTTCAAAACTCCCTCTTTCACCACAGAAAGAAAAAGAGGGAGGGAGGGAGAGAGGGATGGGAATCAGAGAAAAGGAGGAAGGAGAACGAAGCTGAGTCGAGCAGGGACAGGGCATGAGGCAGGGTGGCAAGGAGGACAGAAAGATGGGAGTTAGTGAAAGTAGCTGGGGAAAAGAAGGAGGAAAAAAGTGGAAGGAAATGGAGAAAAATGGCAGGAGAAATAAAAGTAGAAGGGGGAAAATTTATTAAAAGAGAGAGGATGGAGAAAAGAGGAAGGCTGAGTTGGAGAAGTCATAAAATGAAATGAAACAATGAAAATGGGAGAAGAGGAAACAGAATAAAGAGGAACAGGAAAGATAAATGAAAACAGAGGGATGAAGGAATCTATCTACTGTATCTATCTATCTATCTAGCTAGCTAGCTAGCTAGCTAGCTAGCTATCTAGATATCTAGATATCTAGCTATCTGTCTATGTAATGGTGGGGGTTACGCTTTGCTACAAGGTATTTTTTCCTTGTTGAGTTGAGAAAAACAACATTAAGAAATTGAATTTAAAAAAATACAAATCTAATATGTAACTTGGAGCCAAAATATATTTTGGTGTATAATCAACAACAAAGATCTCCTTCAGATATTTTTTAAGGCATGTTTTATATGGCCTCATTACAAACTCTTAAAAATAAATCTACTCCTTTCCCTCACTGAAATATCCAACATGTATGAATATGCAAAAATTTCAGAAGTTTAACCGTCGGGCACAAGATGTCTCCCACTTCACTGAAAAGTCCATTTTCTCTGGAAGTTTTCACATCACACTCAGAATTATTTCAGTATATTGTATGTCTATCAGATTTAACTTTATTCCCAGCTATAAACATCTGCAGACTTTTTAAAACTTCCTTGTTGTACTGGCCATTACCCTAACATATCCACAAAATATATTCAGCCTATTGTGAGCATACTAGTGTTAATATTTCTTTCTCACTTTATTAATGTGTCAGTACAGTCTAAACATGTATTTGCCAAAGTCAAGTTCTGTTTTACACTCCAAAAGCTTAAAAAAAGTCCTGTTTTCCATTTAATTGTGCCTTTAAGCTGATGATTCCTTGTAACTACATACTACCAGTTATTACTCTCCATATTAATATACTAAAAAATTGTAAAAGAAAATATTGCATTAATGTGCACCGTTCTTTTGAGGAGAGGTTGGAGGACATCTGGCTGTCACTCCTCCGCCATGTTGTGGGAGTGACAGCCAGATGTCCCCCAACCTTTCTTCAGGCAGTGGCAGGACTGTATTACTGTCATTCTGCTCACAAACAATAATCAGTGCTGAAAACAAAAGAATCACGATGAGCGTGAGTTCCAGAGTTTCTTATTATGCATCTGTCCGGCCTTCTTTATCAGGAGGATGCGTTCTGTTTCTCTCTGATTAGGGTTACTACATTTTGGCCGTGACTTTGGAGGAGATAAAAAGTGTACAAAGTCACAGGCTCAGTACACACAGCAACATGCTTTTTTTGTCTATTTTGAATTTAATTTCACTCTAAATACTGAATCACATCTCTAAACGCAGACCAATGAGAATACAAATATGTGATTAATAGTATGAATAATAATGATGATGATAGTAATTATAACAAATGTCATACACAAGTCTACAAATGACCATTTATTGATGACATCTGAGTAGCCTGCGACTCTGACCCATTACAATACAGATACAGTCAGATATCTTAATAATTCATTCAATTAAATATCTTTAAAAAGAGTATATTGTATTAGTAGGAGATAGGTATTCTGTGTGTGGGTCATGTTGTACCTACGTAATACATATGTACACAGATACAAAAATATTGACATTAAAGATAAAGTAAACTGTTATTATCTGGAGGTGAAGGCAAAGCCAGCATATTTCTATCAAACAAGTCTTCTTAAAAAGTTTGTCAATTGTTTTTAATTTTAAGTCTAAAAAGCTTTATTCCCCTAAAATAAACAAAGACATTTACCGGCAAACTAGATAATTAGAGCAAATTAGGACTCCAAGCAGCCATACACATTCGCTGATCATCTAGCTGATCGTTTATCAAACCTTCTATGGAATTACTAGTTGCATGTGTGTACTGAGCGTAAATGTGTTAGACTCAAGCGGGAAGCTTCCGGTCTACAATATGAAGCTGATGAGGAAGTCCCTGAAACCTGCATTCTATTGAAAATCCAGCAGGAGGCGACTCTTCTAGTTGCAAAAAGAAGTCCAGCTCCATTAGAAATAAGGGGAAAATGACCCTACTTCTCAGCTGAATAATTACCCCAGTAAACACTTTCCTGATGAGTTTATGGTCTCAGTTGCTAGTTTCAAGTCTTTTTCACTACAAAATGATGTTCATTTAGTAAATTATGGTCCCATTTATTTTAAAATAGACCACAATGCAGAGTATGTTTCAGGGCAGGATTATCTATGATTGACATGTCGTTACCATGGCGACCTGTCAATCAGGCTAGAGCTGACTTGAACCCTTGGCACCATGTAAATTAAACGAGCACCATTGAAAAAGCTTATTATGAGTTGGCTGTTCTCTTTCCCTGGTGAGTACATTCAGTTTTAAAATGACAGTTAACGTGAATTACAGTTGCACCTAGCTAAGCAAGCTAGCTAGCTCCGCACACGGCCGTTAGCTCCGCCATATCGTCACTTCCGGGCACTTCCTGGGTGCAAAAACTCGACATAGTAGTGCCCTATCGGCCAAACTCGAGGCTTCAAAACAGCAGTCCACAAACCAACGGGTGACGTCACGATGACTATGTCCATTTATACAGTCTATGGTCAGACTACGTGAACTGTGTAAGATTTGCTTCAACTGGTGTCTTTAATGAAATATAGTATAGTGAAATTAGATTGTGATTCTGAAGGGATTACTTATTTTATTACTTATTTTACCACCATCTACCACACTTTTATAGTGGGTAGTACACCTTCTGTCCACTGATAATGTACAGCTGGGTGACAAAGTAGGAAAAATCATCATAAAATGAGACTTTCTAGGTGTTGTGCAACATGAGCCTCCAAGACACACCTATGGTATTTCCGCATTTAGTGGTCTAAGGACGGTGGTGAAGAACAGGGGCAGCACAGTCCGTTTCAGAGGACATTAAGTTATCTAATATGGGTTTGTGAAGTGGTCATTCCTCATGAGGATTTATGTCAACCTGATGGGTTATTTTACTATTTATAGAGTATTTCCTGTCTCAGGCTGTGTGCATCATGTTTGGTTTCCTCAAGTCAAGAGAGGATTTATGAGATGGAATCTAAAAACAGCAGTGAGGTCTACCTCTTCTGACTGTGTTCATATATATATGAACGCCAACAACTAAGCTCTGCTTTTCTGACGGACAGGCCAAGGGACATTTCTTATAGTTTGTGAGAAAAGGTTTGACATTCACCTTCTTCCTAGTTCTGAGCCAGTAGACGGTTAGCTTAGCCTAGAATGAAGGCCTAGCACTATTTAACCATTCAAATATCCACATGCCAGCACCTCTAAAACTCACTTAGTAACATTTTATAACTTGTTTTTCTAATCCATACAAAAAACAGTGCAATCGCATCTTGTCACCTGTGAGGTTGTCATGATACAAAACCAAAATAAGAAATAGCTTGGCACATAAAACCATCTGTATTTGTACAGATTATACAGATATAGCATATTAATTAGTGAACTTTAGAGTTGGAGGTAGCCAGTCTAGCTGTTCTCAACCAGTCGTTGTGCTGAGCTAACTGTCTCGTAGGTCCAGCTTCATATTTAAAGAACAGATATGAGAGTAGCATTCATCTTCTCATCTAACTAAAAGCAAATAAGTGCGTGTCCCAAACTGTGAAACAATTCTTATTGAGAGCAGCTTATGTGTGATAAGGTCATGCTAAAGCCTCACCTCTGTGAAGTGTCTTTTCAAGTCAGTGGTTCATTAGTAGATAACCATCAGAAGAGGGACAGCATCTTGGTCAAGTAATCGAAAAGACCCATAATCAAGACGTCACAGGTTCATTGCCCACTCATCTAACGTCTCTGCCCAACTGTTCACACAGCATGTCATATCATGATGCACCTCAAAGCACTTTAGAAACATTAGTAAAGCGTCAGAAGCATTGAAACTTTAAATTGTCTTACCACTCATTGCTAAAAGGAAATGAAATTGTTCATTTAGAGCAGCTATATGATCTGTTATTGCCAAATGATAAATTTTCCATAGAAGGTCTTAAGGGACAACAAACAGTGTTGTAATTAACGATGGTGACTTGGTTGTCAGAAGTGGACCAGAAAGAATTAAATAATTTGACTCAACTCAACTCAGCCTGACTGGGCTCAGATCAAATAATGTGGAATCAGCACACAAACCAAATTAACAAAGAGCAGATAGTGCGTAATAATGAGCGCAGAGACAGAGTCATCGGATGCATATCTCCTTCAGTTCAAAGTTACTCTCTCCTCTATCTTCAGAGACCAAACTAAATGGAGGAAATAAACCTCAGCAGCATCAGATGATCACCCACACAGTAATGATGGTCTGCACTGCTGACTTATTTGCCTTGCCTCATCGAGTGCCCACCCCTGATTACACATTCTGGTGTTTTGGCAATCTGAAAAGAGACACAAAATGCTAAATGAGCAATTAGGTTGAATTGTGGAGCCGAATGCAGCTAGTCCATCGCTAATTGAGCCAAACAACACCACAGAGAAATGTTGGGTTTCTGCAGAGGTAACACACAGGACCGTCTGAAAGCAGAATGACATGATAGATACAAGAGATTGCGTGTAAAACACAAAGTGAGTAACTGAGACAAGGACTGAGAAACGACGAGAAACATGGCTTTGTCTGATCTCATTGTCTGATCCATGACGCAGATTTTCCTCCATCAAATGAATCAATGTCATTTAATTAAATACTCATTAAGACTTTTCCTGTGGGAAATGGTTGATAGCTAAACAGTAAATTAGACAGAACCGCAACAGATGCTAATTTTATCTTGCTTCAGAACAACCAGAAAAACAAAAACAAACAATAATGTTTAAATTTGAGATAGTGCTACCAAACTTTAAAGACAGATTTTATGCCTTGCTGTTCTTTGTTGTGGCTTAAATTAGCCTACTTGCATTAAGGTAATTGACCACCTCCTCCTTTAAGTGAACTGTCTGCAAACTTTATCAGAATGTCCACTTGCCCTGAACTGCAGACTCTCCCTGACTAATTCAATGTCTGTTTGAACGGCCAGGGTTTGGGTAAGGGGGTGTGTGTGTGTTTTGTTGTTGTTGTTGATGTTATTTGTTTGTTTTCTGGTTCTTGGGAGGGTTTTTTTGTTCTATTTTTGTTTTCCATAAAATGGTCAAAGAGTGAACTGCACTTTTAAAATCCCCTGTTATTCCTGTATGTTGTTCAATGAAAATGAAAAAAAACAGTGAATGTGGTTTAGTTGATTTGGTCCGGACGAGGAGGAAAAATTATACAATGGGTGCATCTTTATTCTGGTCCGCTTCATGTTCATACTGACTTTTGAAAAAAAAAAAAAAGAGAGTGAACGCTAATTTATATAGACTGATGGGTAACTCATTGACAGGACAGTTTTGCAGATTGTGATCCTGCTCATTCCGGACCCACCTGGGCAAATCAATTTCAGGATAGGATTAAGGATGGGTTCATTCCAGCCTTATTTAGTCTGGTTGAAGCAATCAGACTCAAACTCTGGCATGGACCAAACAACCGCAATCTGGCCCGCCTCAAAGCGGTGGTCTCGGACCGCTGTCACGTGAACTCTGGAGCAGGTCATTTCTGGTGTAAACACCATTTGAATAGTACTTATTTATTATTACTGTACAATTTATGTATTATTGTTTCATTACCAAGTAGGTTTCACTGTTTCACTGTTTAGACTGCCAATTTGTCTTGGTGTTTGGCACATCAAGAGGAAATAAAAAGAAAGCCAAAGTACTGCAACAGCCGAGAACAGAAGGTGGAGAGTTTGCCTGAGAGGGAGGACAGAAACCTCCTATGGAGCAGAAGGGCTCACTTCACTTCAACACTCACTTCATCTTGATTTTCCGTATGAATATATAAAAAAATAGAAACATTACAATTCAAATAGAAATGAGATACTATAAAAAATACAAATATGTACAATACAATACAGTTTTAATAATATGTTCATAATATGTATTGATGTCAGCACCTTTTAAAATATTGAACTTGTTTTATGTATGCAGCATGGGGGGGGTGTATAAGTATTAATTAATTCATGGTGATGCATATTGATTGTGTAAACATAAACTGCTTTTATGATGGACCTTTGCGAGCCATGTGCACAGCCCAATTTTTTTGATATTTGCATTTTCTGCAATTGTCGCTTACTTAATTCACGGGTCCACTTTGAGCGTAAAAAAGTCGTAGTATGGTCTGAGATGAGACAGTCTGATGGAGAGTTTCTTTCTTGAAATGCCTACATTATTAAATTATTTAATATGCGTAGTCTTACGCAACGTTCATATGTGTGACCCTCTAAAGTCTGCTGATATGAGCTCCAGAGCAACACCAAAATGAAGCTGACGGTGCTCCATGATAGCAATTTGGAGAGGCTGTTATATTTTTTCTCACCAACTGTATGACCAATAACCGCACACCATTTCCACCACATGTGGTGTTTCGAAATTTACGATTATACAGTAGATCACACAAAGCTCATTAGTAATAAGAAAGAAGCTTGGAACAACTTTGTCACCCAGGGTTCAGTGCTGGACCAACTCCCCTTCATCACATACCTCCAAACATTGGGGAGTATCATGCAACGCCACAAAATCAATTTTCAATGTTATGCTGATGACACCCAGCTCTACCTCTCCAACCAACCCACTGCCTCCCTCCCTCCTCTTTCCCTTATCAACTGTCTTCAAGGCATCAGGAACTGGATGAACATGAATGTCCTCAAACTCAACCGGAATAATACGGAGGTCATTCTTGTCAGCTCCAAATCCACCCCTTTTCAAACAGCAAAACCTCATTACCACTATTGATGGTTTCCCAGTCACTCTATCGTCAAAAATAAGAAGTCTCTGTGTCACCCTGGATAACACCCTTCAAATCACACATAAAAAACATCACCCGGTCAGCCTTTTTCCACCTCCACAATATCTCAAGATTTTAACCCTCTCTTTCACACTCCAACACTGAAACTCTCATGCATGCCCTTGTCACCGCCCGTCTAGGCTACTGCTGCACTCTTCTCACTGGTGTTGCCATCAAACTCATTAATCTTTCCAGCTGGTTCAGAACTCTGAAGCAAGAAACCTCAGCTGCACCAGATCATCTGAACAAATCTATTAGCAAACTTCACTGGCTCCCTGTGAATTACTAGACTACACTGAAGACTTACTCTAAACATTCAAAGCCCTCCATGTCCTGGCATCTATTTACCTCTCTGATCTTTTCTCCCACTCCCTCCACCCTCCATTCTGCCTCTCCACCATGGGAGCCCATGCCTTCAGCGACTCGGCACCCAGGCTGTAGAATGCTTTTCCCCCTCACATTTGACTGGCAGACACAGTTACATCATTCACAAAACTCCTCAAAACAAATCTTTTTGGTCTGGTGTTTAATCTTCAGACTTTTTATCCATGTCGTGTGCATTTGTTTTGTCCTCTTATTTTAACTTGCACTTTGTGTATTATGCACTTCATTAAATTTCACCCTTATGAAAGAACCATTAAATTATAAGATGTCCTTGAATGTTTTGAAAGCAGTCCCCTAAATAAAATGTATCATTATTAATTTTCATTTTGTCACAGTAGCTTGGGGCTTCTTGAGCAATCACAAGGCGAAAAACTATGTGGAGCTAGTGAAAAACTGCTAGTTGTAAAAAAAATAAATAAATAAATAAAAGACAAAGAAAAATAAATACAAGCTGTAGGATGTTCCTCAAAGTCCATATTCTTGATACTCCTCTTAATAAATTTAACAAGAACATGGGAGCGTACATGGAGGAGCAAGGCAGGCGCTTCCAAACGACAATGTCGTTTATCATTTTCCCAACATTGTTCTTGTCTCATTTATATAGAGCAGTTTCCACACATAGCCAGTGTAGCTGAGGGTATCAGGGCCCCTGATTTGGTCAAGTAACTAAGTTTGTCATTTTTCAATGTGCAAGAAGGTTAAAGTTAGCAATTGTTAGTTCAGGATGTACGCTATTCTAATTTGCTGCTCCAAATGTTCCTCATTAACTCTTATGTAGTCTTTATTCACTGCACATTAATAACAATCTTCCCAACAACAGCTGCACTGTACAAAAGATCAACACAAAACACAGGCTGAAAAATGGTGCATATATAAAAATACTTTAATCTCTACATCATATTTTGTGAGTTTTAATACACTGCATCATTACCAGCATTGTCACCATATCTATGCCAATGGGTTTTCTGTGTGTTTTCTGTCTTTCATTCTCTATTCCCCTTGCTCTGGTTCAGTCATAGGGAGGACGGTGGGAGGTTGCAGGTTTGTCAGAAGGAGATAACAGGTCTTATCTTCTCCCTGCCAGGCGCTGAGTGGCCTGATCCAATCAAGACCTGGTTAAAAGAATTCATTGACTTTTACACCCAAGCCTCAATATGAAGAAGGTTTAGGGGAAAACAAAGATGTTGATGGAGGAGTGGGGGGTCTTTTTGTTAAATTCCACACAATCTTGAAGGAGCATTGCAGTGATTTAAGTGGGATTTCAAAAGACATTCAAAACACGCAAACTGAGACAACACCAACATGTGCTGTGTTTTTAGAAGCACATTAGGTGAAAGACAAGTTAAAGTTGTTCCCTTGAATACACGAGCTTACATGGAGGCAGTACTCATCCATAAGCCTACTAGACATGACAAAAATTCCTAAACCAAATAAAGCACTGAATAGGCAAAGTACAATGTGCAGCCATTGTTTTTAAGTGCTCCAGAAAGTATGTAACTCTTTCATACTCAACAATCTTGAACTTTTCTTCTCCAAGCCACGTGGTTGTTGTTCAGTTGCCGCTGCGGGGGTGTAGCTAGTAACCAGACCATGTGTGAAAACCTTTCTATGGACCAAATGTCACAGATGTGATTCATTCAAAAGGCGTCAGCCCTTATAATTTTCTTACCCGCCAAGATGCCGTTAGAAGGTTATTGTGACTGCCCTGTTCCTCTCAACTGCTGACTGCTGCCATTCTTTCCCATCTAATTGAGACACTGTCTATTAAGGTTAATGGTCATCCTCCACTACTATCGTCATATCTGAAGATGATGAGCAAGTGTGTGTTTCCTGGATAGACACTACAGCTTCTCTGTATATGATTTATAGCATACTTTCATTATTAGAAAATAACATTCCCAGCAACTGTAAATCTAATTTAATCCTGAGCAAATTGAGTGAATGTATCAAAATTTAGACCACAGCAGAATTTTTGATTTTCTATTTTTTGCATAATAAGCATGAAAGCCCTCATGGTTTCTAGTATTTCAATATGTAATGATTTGTGTGCAATGATTTCTAAAAATTGTTAAGCTTTCCCTTTACAGACCTTATTTTTCAAAAATCAGCTATTTTGCTGTTCCATTTTACAGTGGATAATGAGGAGGAATGGACTTAACAGACCATTTGTCTGTCATGCTTTCTGTTTTCGCACAGCACATGCAGTTTATAATGATAACAGTGGCAGATTTACTACTCTAAATTCATAGTAATTTTTGAAACAATGACTTCTAGATTTCAGACGGAGGCAGCTTCTCATATTCACTGACTCTGATGACAACTATTGTTTGCTGGCTACCTAATTACGCTAATGCTACCTCCCCGAGTTAGTTAAAAATGCTGTCTCGGGCTGACTTCTAAATGTTTATTGCTGACTTGTTTTAAAATGAGAACCTGATGAAAGGGTCTTAAATATGCATTTGATTACCCAGGCAAAGTCACATGAGTCCCATGCATAATACTGTATTTCACCTTTACCATTACAAGAGAAAAGGCTTTTAGGATGAGGACTAACCACTGTGATTGACAAACATGTTGCAATCTATACAAATTTGAAAATGAAAGGAATTTGTGAGCAGGTGATAGCAAGATTGAGGACGAAGAGAGCCAAATGTTTTAAAAATGGATTTTGTGGAGATTTTTCATTCATCTGTAGCTCCGTCTACAGCAGAACAGCTGCTCTAGAGTGACATCAAAGTAGCATCAATTCCGACCTGAATGTCCAGACTCAGGTCACATTTAAAAAAGATCCGATCTGTATCAGATTTAGACCACATATGAAAGAGGCCCAAATCTAAACTGGAAAAGATCAGATTCTTTGTGACTTGGCCTTTTCACACTGTTATAAAAAATCAGATCTGAGTCACATAAGGGCAAAAAAATTGGATTTGGGTCACTTTGGCCTGCAGTCTGAACGTAGTCTATGCGTGTGTTGTGGGCCAGCTTGCACCTGGCTCATATCCATACATGGCTTCAATCAGCTCGTCAACTCTGCTCAAATAATCCAGCTGTCCTGCCACGCGTGGCTAGATTGTTCCACCTTACTCGGCGTGATGACTAGTGTGATGCTCAGCTGAAATACCTCGTAAATTTCCCTGGTGTTTTTTGTGCTGATTTTATTTTGCTCTTAGCTAATTTGTTTTTCTCCGATAATGGTGTCTTCTCCCACGCCACTTCAGCTCAATCTTTACCCATTCTCCTCGCTCTTGAGCTTGCCTGCCTGCTGTCATCATCAGCCCAGCAAAACTCTTCATTCCCGTTCCTTGACTGTTGATTGAAACCTTTTACTAAACCACTTCCCTTGTCTGTGTGCACTTCTTGGTCTGCCTGAAGCCTGAACCAAACAATCCCATACAGAGCAGGAAGAAGCTGCTAACATTACTCTATTAGCATCTGCTTTCTCAGTGGGGAAATATTTTTGATTGGATGTGCTTGTCCTTAACAAGGCTTCATTTTTAACATGACCTTTTAACATGACCCCACGCCATGTAGTTATCTGATGAAGTGCCTCTTGGCAGTGGAAATAACTTGCTTACCACTGTAAGGTAGTAAGCCAGTTAGCTGGACATGCTATCAATTGCAGCTAATGCTAGAGCAGATAAGCACGTGGTTGGATCCATTCTTTACAAATTAACTTGTGTTTGTGGCACTAGAAAGGCTTCTAAACTGTTTAAAGGCTCTCACTACATGCCCATGCACAGTGCTTTGGCATGTATAGAAATCCAAAGCTTGACAGGCGTGACCTGCTTGGTTGGAGGAGGGATTTAGCAAATGGTCAACTAATGTTATTCACTTAATTTAATTAATTACATTTGAATGTATAGAGCTGAATAATTTAAGTTAATTTTGCATCATTTATTTTCAGACTTTTTTCTGTCCTTCTGTCTTCTTGTTCTTTTGTGATCCTGATTGATTCATGTGATCAGTCAGTGACATCACAACAGGTATCACTTGAAAGAAAGCTTTGTGCCTTATCGTCATGGCCTTGGCTGATGCCTATGGTGACGACAGTGGGGATCAAAGTTAGTTTTTGTTGCTGTTTTCGCCATCGCTTGCTTCATTTAACAGTAAGCGTTGAGGCTAGAGCCAATTTGGCTTTAATCCCACCTCTACCACGATGGCTCATTTATCAGCCTCTAAAAGCCACAGCATGATGACCACATCAGCTTAAACTCATGAGCAATTGACTGAATAAATATATTTCTCCATCACTGTCTTGTGATAGCCTGTTGCATCCAAGGAGTTTAATGATGACAGAGAGCTGGTATGGAGCTGTAAATTCAATGCAATACCCATTATTCATAGCAAGGAGTCATCAGCTGGTCAATGGCAAGAGGGTCAATAATCTACCCATCTGTAGTTCAATAGAATGGTGTTGGAAAGAGGCAGAAAACAAGATGAATATAAGAAGAAGGAGGATCAGACAGAGAAAGGAAGAGAATTTAACATGCACCTCAGTTCCAAGATAAACAGGCCACAGTGACACATCTGGGATTTCTACGTCAAATTCACTTATGTGTTCCCTCCCACAGTGCTCCTTATCTGGATGTGATAGGTGATGACTGATTGGTGATAGAGCTGAAGGTCTCTATTAAAGGCTGAGGTGGAGGTTTGGGGTGGCAGGTTGAACAGCAGCAAAGGTTCACATCCTTTACATGTTAAAGTGCATGCTTTATAGAAAGAGTTAAAACTACTTTATTCACAAGAGTTAGACCATATGTTGGCAAGGGAAGTGTGAAGGATGAGACAATGTCATGAGGGATTACTTGAAGAGATTAGTAAGAAAATTAAGAGGGCAATATGTCACTAAATGTCTACAAAACTATTTTTGATGGTTCCTAGAGATAATAAATGCTAGTAAATATATGTGGCTATTATTACTGTGAACTCTCTATGTTAATGCATTGTAGTCTTTAAAAAGTCATCTTTTTTTAATATGCAAACATATACATGTATTTTAAGATTAAAGACATCTACCATAAACTGCTATGACTCTCTCCCCCACTTCCTGCTTTCCTTCACTGTTTGTAATAAAGGCTTTAAATTCACAAAAAAAGAAAATAATGAAAAGAAATAAAATGATACGAAATAGTGATATGAAAAGTTTAGATTCCTCATTCCTTATATGATTATAGCTATCAATGATGTGCTCTTAAACACATTAAAAACAATAGTCTAGGTATCCACACAATAAAAAATAGCTCAGTGTTTCCCAAGTTGACGACTTGTGACCCCTTAAAGGAATAGTTTGACATTGTGGTAAATATGTTTATTTTCTTTTTTACAGAGAATTAGCTGAGGGGATAAAATCCATTCTAATGTCTGCCATGAGGCAGTTAGCTTAGCATTAAGACTGGAAACAGGGAAAAGGCTAGCTCTCCTCAAAGCTATAAAAAGACACCTACTAGTACCTCTAAAGCTTATTAATTACAAAAAAGACAACATGTTGTTGGCTGTACGCAGTCACTTCTGTAGTGCCTGTCAGGTAGGCCATTTTGGAACTGACAACGCCACCTTCTGATAAGGGACAGGAGGAACAGGAACAATTACACAGAGACAGACGTACAAAAAAAGTAAAAATTTACTACAAAGTATGTTGTTAAAATCCCAATTTAATCCCAAAGGTATAAATAAAATCAGACTGATAATAAATTATTTGGTAGAAACCATTTTACTCTCCTTGTGGTAGGAAGGTCAGGTCGGCTCGTACACACCACCCCGATCAGCGACTGTGGGAGACAGGAGGAGACAGCAGACCCAACAACAAGAAGTAAATGCACTGCAGCATCTAAACTATTCACTACACGCTTAGTGTCTAGACTAGTCACTACAAAATACCATGCAATGCCGAAGTTGAGTATACACACCTGTCACCCAGTGCAGTCTCACCATGAAAAGGGAGGCTGTGTGCCAACACAGAGTCAAGCTGTGGATATATAGAGAGAGGAGAGCAACCTGTATTTAACTACTGTCCAAACTATGACACCCAGAAGATACTTAGCACAGAACATCAATTTCAACCCCAACAGGGCATTAGACCTAGCAACAGAGGGACTAGAAAACAAATTAACAAAAGAAACAAAAAGACAAAACAACAACAGAAAACAGTGGCTGGCCAGTGGCCTGTACTACGAAGCAAGGGAACTGGCTTATCCAGGTAACTTCAGGAGTAACTTTGTGACGTCGAGTGTAACTTTCAGATTAACCTGTATTACGAAAGGTAGATAGGTGTTACTTGAGCTCTGGTGCCATGGTAATTTACGCAGCATCTCTAAATGGCTCCGAGCAGGTTATCTTTCTGGTTAACTCAAGGTTACTGTGTACATGGACTACACACCACATTTGTACATTTGAGTGTTAATGATGAGAAGTAGGCTATTAATACACACCACTTTATAAAATATTTCAAGATTCCATCCTGACTTGTTCCACGGCGGATGCAGCTGAAATGATGTCATTCTTAACAACAGCCTTATGTTCGTGAAGCAAGCCCTGCAGCCTCAGTGAGATCTTAAATAATTAACGGGACAGTTCATTAGATGTAGCCCATCTGTAGGCTATAATTGAATTATCATAAGTGTTTTGACATATTTAGATTGACTATTTTATGAGTCCAAAAATACAGAGCCAAGGTGTGGGTTAATAAACTGAGAAAAAATCCTCTATGAAAGTGTAAAATTTACAGGAACAGAAGTTGGAAAGTGAAAGTCACAAAAAATCAAAATAACTCTCTAAGTCTCTGAGATGGTGGGAGAATTCTGGTGCTATAGATAAAAAACATTATAAATATCACAGGGCTAAAACACATTAATATACACTTAAACACATGTGCATCGTTTACCAGTCTCTCTGGATCCCTTCATCCACGGCAGCTGATTGGTGGCCACATCAGTTGTAGAATGAAAAATGCAAATAATCTTTAATAAAAAACAGGACAAACTACAAGTGCTGTTTAATGCGGGTAAAGGAAATGCTATTAGCATAGCAAATATCAGTAGCACACAGACATGTAGACACACATGAGTGAAACAAACAAAATTAGCATTAGCATCAATCTTCTCCAGTTCCCTCCGTGGAGGACAGGACACTCACGTCTGGCTGTCACCCTGCATGAGAGGGAGAGTGCACCCCATAAGGTTTGCTCAGTGGAAAGCAAAAGACTGCCCCAATCTCAATGTCCACACTCACAGACGCACAGACTTTGAGGTGCGTTCCCGATATGCGAGGGCTTAAGTATGATTTATACTCCCTTTATACTTCCTCATCGGTGTCTCTGTCGTTCTGCAATTACACCGCCAAACGCTAGTTGGCAGTAGTGCTACAGCGTCCAAGGTCCACATCGCCTCGACGTGTAGTTGCATTTTTTAAGGAGGTGCACGTCAGACTGCAGCGTATTCTACAGCGTAGGGTACGGAGCTATGCAGAGGCTACACCGTCAATTCAACACTGTTTTGACCATAGACTGTATATAAAAAGTTATTGACCAACAATAGTGCATTGATTACTGACAAATGTAGACTGACATTTACCTCTCACAAGTACCTGCAGGACTTAAAGTACCTGCAGGACTTAAAAATCAGTCAAAAACATAAAATAAAAAGTGTGTTACGTGTTTCAGTGTCATCAAGGTAATGTGATAATGTGGCAAAGTGCTGTCCCATTCCTGTTTACAGCATTTTGTGCCCTTACCTTGCACTCAATAACTTACCAGGGGACATCAGTTAAGTCTGTGAGGTTTCAGGGCTCAGGGTTTAGGGGGGACATTGAGAAACAATAACCTAGGGCGAGTTCAGCGCCAACAACATGTAGAAAAATGTTTTTTTCAACAGAAATGGTGGTTCCCTGGACAACCTCTTGAGGACGCAAGCACACTGCATTTCCCTTGTTAACACCGTTGCATTTACTTGTCACCGCTGATTGGGTAAAACCTGTGTCACCCCACCAAACAGAAGAAAACATACCTCGAAGCCCATTGCAGAACATTGCACAACCTTGCAAGGAAACATGTCGTTAAATCTGAAAACATTGCAAACTGTTGCAAAACATTTTGAACGTGATTGAGCGTGCCCCTGATAACCTCAGAAGACTCCAGGAAGTAGGTACACGCACAGCCAGGAAATGGTGCAACAAGTGTTAACTAACTTTTACCTTGGTTTTTTATGTTTAAGCAGAGCCATGTTAGCTGTTTCCCGATGCTTCCAATATTAGGTAAAAGGTAAAAGGTAGTTTGCAAGGTTCTATAACGAAAAAAAAAGTTTTTAGTCACTGCATCCCCCACACGCAGAACTTTACAGATAATTAAATGTATATTAAAATATTGTAACATATAAAATAAAATATACACAACAATCTGTACAGTGTCTTATATACATAAATACATACACATCTAAAAACTGAACATTCAGCAGTGCATTTTTGGAATCTGGGAAGAATGTAAACAGCAGCAAGAAGATGATAAAAAGTCTGACACTTGGGACTGTGTTTGAGCACCAAGCATCAATGTAAAACCCTGAGTCCGCCTTCTCTCATCTTGCTGCAGTCTTGCGCTGACAGCTTGGAAGATGTACTGCCCGCCAGGTGATTGATCCAGGATGTTGATGAGCAGGTCTCTGTAAAGATGCACAACAGTCTCTGATTTCCATTGCTTGGCCAACATGAGTCCCATTTCGTCGAGACAATCCAAGATTAATCCAAAACCTCGTCTTCCTTTTCCAATGACTGTATTTCTGTCATGTTTCGGCAATAAAGCGGAAAAAACTGATGAAAAACAAAAGTGTAGCAAAGTTTGAAGGAGCTTCCAACTGCTGCATCGAGATGCACTGTGTTGTTGTACTAAACTAACCATTGTATTTTTTAGATATGTGCATTTAAGGCTCACTTATGTGACAAACCTCCAGAAAGCAACTGAAAAAAAAATCTTATCTTTATGTCTTGGGTTACTTCGCTGGTGTTTTGAGGAAGGTTTTTAATGCTTCATTTTCAGGTTATGTTTACCAAACCTCATATTCTTTGTGTCACATTCTTTGTGTGGTTTAACGAACACTTTGCAGTGTCATAATGTCTTGATCTAGTCCTGGTGTTGTCAATGTGAGGGTCGGTGGCATCTTTCTTGGATTTGCAAGAGGAGGGGGAGTGTTGAAAAGAAATAGTACATTTAAGAAACAGGAGGATTTGAGAGCAGAACATGAGGAGACCAATGGAGGAGGATGGAAAAGGTGAGTCTGTGATGGAAAGGGGCACTAATAGAGGTCAGAACCATTAGCTAAAAAATCTGGATGTGGACAGCAGGCCAAAGCATCAGGGACTGTGAGATGACCGACCCAGTGGTTTGTGTGTGTGTGCGGTTAGGGGGGTTCCATGTGAGGGTCAGTCCAACCCAAGATGAGAAAAGCGACTCAAGGACAGCTGGATCAGCAAAACGGTAGAAATATTTAATACAGGACTAAAAAAGTAAATGGTTCATTGTCACACACCCCTGCACTGTCTCAAAAAACACACACACACACACACACACACACACACTCACTAGTCTATTTTCATTCCTCTGGGCTTTATCTTCAAGAGGAAGTGATTGGTGTTCAGCAGAGCAGAGAACAGAAACACTGTTATCTACCAGTGTTCCCAGGATGCTTCACTTATGCCGCCGTGTCTCTGTCGGACACGCACACACAACACTCACTGACTTTCAATCATGGAGAGTTCGTACATGCACGCAGATGTAAGCACACACACACCCACACAGCTGCAGCCAGCACTGAGCACTTAATTTAAGGTTAAATCCTCTTGAATGTGTGTGTGGGGGGGGGAGTCTAAAATAGAAAACAGAGTTGGATTTAATAACTGGAACAAAAATCACAGCTGCACTGAGAACTGATGCTGTGTATTGACAGATATTCCCAAAAAGTTGAAAGTGGAGACCAAAGTAAAAAAAGGAACGGGTGCAGTGGTGTGTCCAAACTTTTTTAACTGAGGAGGTCCAAATGGTGCCTTATGCAGGGGTGGCATTAAGAATGTGCATGCATGATGGAATAATATACAATATAAATTTACCTATTCACAATAGTTACATTATGTTACACAGCATAAGTTCAAAGGATCCATCCTTGACGTGACGTGCACGACCGTCTGACATACGACCTTATGTTGTTCAAGTCAGCTGCCAAAAAGCTGCAGTAAGAATGGAGAACAAGGTAGAGAGGCGTTCTTTCCAGTATTGCCATTATTGTGTCACAGTCTAAAATGGAAATAACATTGTCAGCCACTGTAAACTTTGTGCAACCAGCAAAAAGCTTTCAACTAAGAACAATTCTACTTATATTTTATTGAAACATCTGCTAAACAGCAATGTGAAACTTATAGAAAGACACTCCAGTCGCTACTGCCAGTGATGTATGTTGGGAGTGTTGGTGTTTAGCAACGTTTTAAAGAAAAAATTGCATTTGCAGAAAAACATCATTTCAAAAATCGAGGTCGACTTGCTTACATTATGTTTTGTAAAAAAACACACTTCTTGTTGCTGTTATAAAAAGTCAGGTGATGCTACTGTATAGCATCATCTACTCTGAGAGGCTGCAATGTTTTCAGTCTGGCAGTTTGTCAACTCCTAAGGTTAATGGTAATGGTTCCAGTAAAGTGGATTAATTTCTGAAATGAACAGCTGAACATGTTGCCCTGCCTTTTTAGGTGGGGGGTAGTAAAAGTAATATAGTAAAGTAACAAGTAACGTAACGAGTTACTTTTAACACTCACTAATAAGTAAAGTAATATTATTACTTTGCCACTTTCTTTTCTTTACTGTACTTTCTTTGCCACAACTATTAACCTTAATCAAGTTTTTCATTGAACATTCAAAAACATCAAATGTAATTTGAGATTTTGCAGAAATCTTAGTCTAGACCACTGTGTACCATCAAGTTCTGGGTTTAAAATAACCCTGTCAGTGGTTGATATGTGAGATGAGGCAAACAAACCCCTGCAGCTCCCTATTGAACACTGCAGGTCCAGGAAGCACCAGGCTGATGAGTCAAAGCAGGAACAATCGATGGTGCTGCTGCTGCTGCTGCTGTTTTTCATCACTGTCTGTTGGAGATCCTACCCTGATCACTACTGTGTAGACTCTGGCTCCAAATGACGTCTGAAATTGGGCATGTTATGGGAATCATATCTAAAAAATGAAATTATGGCAGATTTTAGAATTTAGCCGGTGAAAATCAAACAATGCTTTAATGTGCGTAGCTACTGTTGTCGTGCTCAGGACATCATATTGCTATGCCTGGATAGAGCCAAGCAGACGCACTGCAGTCAGCGAGAGCCAAACAAATATGTCATTGACGGTTTTGATGTTGTTCACAGTTTCAGAGGTAGACGGCTCTATTGCAATATCATATTCTGCAAGGGTTCTGAGAAATGTTCTGCCAGTTTCAACAAATCTTAGAGGTCACCTGAAGTTTGTCACCACACTAAGATGTCCTAAAAAATCCGAAACAGCAGCTAAAATTAGAAATTAGAAATGATTGGTTATCAGATCAGTATCGGCCATGAGAAGTTGGCAATTAACGGTTATGGGATTGGTGGGGGAAATCCATATTGTGCATCACTAATTATAAGAGTAAGAAAGTATTTATCTATTATACCTTCTTTATTCCTATGTTCTAATATTTTGAGATATGGATTTATGGTTCCATGAGCTGTAAGCTGTAATTATAAAGATTAAAACAAATAAAGGCCTGAAATATGTCACTTCTGGAAAAAAATGTTCTTGTTCAAGATATTCTAATTTTCTGAGATGTAGACTGCCAAGCTGCTGATTCTTGGTATTAACTCTTGCCAACCTGTTTTTCACTGACACAATATAAACCTCAATGCCACAGATTAATACAGTGAGGAAAATAAGTATTTGAACACCCTGCTTTTTTGCAAGTTCTCCCACTTAGAAATCATGGAGGGGTCTGAAATTGTCATCGTATGTGCATGTCCACTGTGGGGGACATAATCTAAAAAAAATAATAAAAAATCCAGAAATCACAATGTATAATTTTTTAACTACTTATTTGTATGATACAGCTGCAAATAAGTATTTGAACACCTGAGAAAATCAGTGTTAATATTTGGTACAGTAGCCTTTGTTTGCAATTACAGAGGTCAAACGTTTCCTGTAGTTTTTCACCAGGTTTGCACACACTGCAGGAGGGATTTTGGCCCAATCCTCCACACAGATCTTCTCTAGATCAGTCAGGTTTCTGGGCTGTTGCTGAGAAGCAGAGTTTGAGCTCCCTCCATTCTCTATTGGGTTTAGGTCTGGAGACTGGCTAGGCCACGCCAGAATCTTGATATGCTTCTTACAGAGCCACTCCTCGGTTATCCTGGCTGTATGCTTCAGGTCATTGTCATGTTGGAAGACCCAGCCTCGACCCATCTTCAATGCTCTAACTGAGGGAAGGAGGTTGTTCCCCAAAATCTCACAATACATGGCCCCGGTCATCCTCTCCTTAATACAGTGCAGTCACCCTGTCCCATGTGCAGAAAAACACCCCCAAAGCATGATGCTACCACCCCCATGCTTAACAGTAGGGATGGTGTTCTTGGGATGGTACTCATCATTCTTCTTCCTCCAAACACAGTTAGTGGAATTATGACCAAAAAGTTCTATTTTGGTCTCATCTGACCACATGACTTTCTCCCATGACTCCTCTGGATCATCCAAATGGTCATTGGCAAGCTTAAGACGGGCCTTGACATGTGCTGGTTTAAGCAGGGGAACCTTCCATGCCATGCATGACGTCTTAGTGTATTACCAACAGTAACCTTGGAAACGGTGGTCCCAGCTCTTTTCAGGTCATTGACCAGCTCCTCCCGTGTAGTTCTGGGCGCATTTCTCACCTTTCTTAGGATCATTGAGACCCCACGAGGTGAGATCTTGCATGGAGCCCCAGTCCGAGGGAGATTGACAGTCATGTTTAGCTTCTTCCATTTTCTAATGATTGCTCCAACAGTGGACCTTTTTTCATCTAATTTAGGATAATAAATGGAGTGGAGGTGGACATTTTGAAGGCAGACTAAAAGGTCTTTGAGGGTCAGAATTCCAGCTGATAGACAGGCGTTCAAATACTTATTTGCAGCTGTATCATACAAATAAATAGTTAAAAAATCATATATTGTGATTTCTGGATTTTTTTTTAGATTATGTCTCTCACAGTGGACATGCACATACGATGACAATTTCAGACCCCTCCATGATTTCTAAGTGGGAGAACTTGCAAAATAGCAGGTTGTTCAAATACTTATTTTCCTTACTGTATGTCAAGGCCAACTGATTCACTTTTGAATGGACACCTAAGGACACTGCTCAAAAAATAAGTGAACACTAAATCACACATCAGAACTCAAAGAACAAAGTACTTGAAAATCTTTACTGTGCATTGTATAATTTGTTGTTGTTGCAACCAACCGATTGAGGGCTGGATTTAAAATCAGGCAGAAAAACAAAGTAAAAAAACTGAAATCACAGGCTGATCCAACTTGCATGACTTTCATTTCTGAAACTCATAATGTGACTCGGTAGTGAGTATTGCCCCCACGTGCCTGGATGCACTCCTGACAACGTCTGGGCATGCTCCTGATGAGATGGCAGATGGTGTCCTCGGGGTTCTCCTCCCAGACCTGGGTCAGAGCATCTGTGAGCTCCTAGAGTTTAGACAGTTTGTGGCGCTGTGGCATGGTTGAATGCCTTGTCATCGAGGAACTGCCACAGGAACACACTCTGGCCACATGAGGCCGGGCATTGTCCTGCACCAGGAGGAACCCAGGATCCACTGCACCAGCGTAGGGTCTGACAACAACTCTCAGGATTTCATCCTGGTACCTAACAGCAGTAAGGACATTGTTGGCTAGCACACGGACGTCTGTGTGACCCTCCAAGGATATGCAGGTCCAGACCATCACCGACCACCAAACATCATCATGTTGGATGATACTGCAGGAAGCGTAACGTACGGCATCTCAGACTCGTTTATGTCCGTCACATGTGTTCAGATTCTTTCATGACCTCTCTAAAATGTTTCTGGATCCCATACTGCAGGATATCAAGGAGAGGTCTACACGCTTTGCACGTTGCCTCCTGCTTTCTGTTTCTACTTCAACTGGTGAAGGGTTGGCAGCAGGAAGCCCATATGCTCAGATGATTCCCCATGGAGGATGTAAAGGGCCATGTTAACAGACTTCATTACAGCAGCAGACTCAGCCAACTCAGCTCCCATTTCAGCTGAATTGAGCCTGTGAATGTCAGGATTGGCTGCATGTGTGTAAGGCTGAGGACCCAAACGTGGGACACAGGGACAGGCAAGTTCAGTGTAAAGATTTATTAACTTATAGCGAGCACAGTTACTAAAAGCAGCTGAGTCCAGCCAAATCCAAAATGATAAATAGTCCAGATGAACCAGGCAAACCCCAAACAGAAAATCCAAACAGTGACAAACTAAATCCTCAAGTCCATAAAGAAACAAATATCCAAAAACAGGTTCGGATCAGGGACTGCAAACAGGCAGAGTTACAGGCAGTAATACCAACATGCATCATGGGAGCCAGCACAACTAAAATGCACAGACAGAGACTATACAGAAGACAAGCAGACAGATCATGACCAGATGCACGATAAAACAGGCAGAGGTGGCGAACTAAGACAGGGCTCAAACTATAAGACAAGTCTAAACTAAACAGACCAGCAAACAGGGAGACTTCACAGGGAGACATGCAAAGCCACAGCCATGTAAAAAAAATCTCAATTATAATTGAAACATTTCAACTAGCTTTGAAGAGGGACTTAAGATGGTTGGATTCACCCATTAATCAGCAATGCTGACATTTTTTATTATTCTTTAACAATGTTAGTTCTGCCAACCTACATCTTTATCTTTAATGCTGTGCATGTGCTTCAAATGCCATGATTGACCTGCTGGTTGTATTTCACAGAGCATTAGATTTTGCAAAAGCAGACTGAGACAGCCTCTTGTATGTTTCGCTGCCAGCTTCTGCAGCAGTGGTATCAACTGTTGAAATAAGATTGAGGAGATGGCCTGCACACTTTTGATGCCTTGGAAGTTGGTACTCAAGGCTGGTGTCATCATCTAAAATAGCAGACACATATTGATGCTCAACCTCAAAGTGACCTTCACTTTTTCCAAATGCATAACAAGAGCATACCACTTTCTTTGTCATGGTATCTCAACCACAGAAAATGGTTGGCTGCCTTCTCATATAAAATTCAGCAGGAGTTTGTCAAGCATTGTCTGTGCTACTTGTGGGAAAATGAGTTTTTGATCTTCGGATTCTTCATAGGAGGTTTGTCAGAAGAGGATTTTCTGTTTTTGTTGGACTCTATTAAGTTTGTGCACCTAGTCACAAAGGCGTAAGCGCATTATATGTTTACGACCAATGATGTTGGAACCTGAGTGCTGGTAAGGGATGCACTGAACGCGAAAACAGTATAATAGCAAAAGACCGTTTTAGTGTTGCAGTATGAGAGTCCACTAAAGAGGCCGTGAAGTCTTTGCTGAGAGCACATACAGCATTATTTGTCAGTATTTGCAGAGGATACATGTATCACAATAAGCATATATATACACATGTATATATAGTATATATATATATTGACTATTCACTGAAAGTATAAACCACTTTACGGGACACTCTTAGGCCTTGGCCCCACCCTCCATAGTCCCTCCAAATCCTGTGGGAAACACTGAGTAAAAGCTCATTTTGACTATTTAATTTACGCAATGGTAAAAAAAGGGCAAAATAAATGGAAAAAATGTGAATGTACTTGTTCGTTTTTCGGTACAAATTTTTTCATTTTATGTGGTTTCAGCTTTGGCCAAGAATTTTCATTTTGGTACATCCTTAGTCCTGGGGTATTTTGCAGCCAAATCCCCCACCCTCTGTACCGTGACCAGAGTTTGATTGGTGAAACACAACTGAGTAAAAGTTTTTAAAAATGTTCACAAATATACTTGAGTACATGTAAAAGGTTGCTTCAGAACTACTCTTACAAGTACAATTTATTCAAAAATGTACTTAAGTAAATGTGAGTATATTTAATGTGTTACTACCCACCTCTGTCAGTGCAACATGGCAGCACCCATATCTGGAAAATTTTGCTTCAGTTTTGTACAGAGGGAGGAAGTGGAGATGTGCTGTCCTTCTTTATATACAGTCTATGAAATAGACACTCACCTGTTTTGCCATATTTAACTACTTTTACAATTTTGTCAATGTATAGCCTATATCATAGCCTGGGTCTTACCAAAGTGTGACATAAGTTGGAAATAAACTCTACCACTGCTCTTCAAGTACACTGTGTGGTCAGCAGTGTATGTGTATGTAAATGTAAATGTGTGCTGTCCTTGTTAAGTAGTTTGAGTCTATGCAAGACAGATATCATGAGTGTCTCCCGGGCTGCACAAAGAAAACCCTTGGGCCCATTTTTACCCACAAACCAGTTTTCTTTGTCAGTGGTCACCAGTGTGGCTGCTGATTAGATTGGTCTGTCTAAGTAATGAGCTCATGGCCATAAAGCTGCTTAAGTCATTAACCTTATAGAGCCCGCTTTAATGGACGGCCATATTCTGGCATGGACCTCCGCCACCAAAGCCATAAAGAGCAATCTCCACTGTCTCCTGGCCAGCGCTCTGCTTTTAGCCTCAAACCACCACCTCCCCGCTGCACACACCCAACAGTAACTGCAGCCCTAATCCCCACCATGGCCTGCACAGAGGCAACAGGCAATAAAGACAATTATATTAAGCAACCATTTGAGATCCCATTAGGGTTTGGTTGGCTAGAGCTTCAGGTTTGAGAGATGTGGGAGGTTTGATGCATCGCTTTGCCTCTTGTAATGGACAGGATGACATCACATCACTCAGGTCATGACTATGTCCGTAGGTGGACTGTTCTCAGATCATGTTCAGATGCTAAACGTCACTGAATGATGTTGTAAGATAGCCAAAACTGGTCTGTGTCTACTGTAAGTCTCACACCGCCTTGTTTTTAACGTTGACTGAGTGAGGATAGACAGGTAGAAGGTATAACCCGAGGGTTAAGAAGTACAGACAGTTTACAGCAGCAGACATGATTATCAAAAAAACACTAAAACAGTGTGTTTGTGTGTGTACAGTACACCGCTGGAGGGTAGCATCACTCAATTATGTCCTTATCCCACCTGGATTTCCCCAGGCCTTTTGGGAATTCAACCGAGCAGCGCTCCAATCACCAGCTGGCTTCTATAACCTTTTGCGACTGCTGGCTGTCTGCTGCAGACAGACCAGGAAACAGGAAAAGCTGGTTAATGTCCACAGTATGTGGAACATTTAATATATCACATTATCACTACCTGCACAGGGAAGACGAATGTGTAGTGCCCTCCTGATCCTCAGTAACAACTGTCAGCATGCCTTTAAGCAAGGCACCCAAGCCCCAGCTGCTGGAGAACAATGGAAAAAACACTCCTCGGTAGAACAAAAAATAAAGTACCATATAAAAATTTACCATTGGGCTTTAATAAGAAGCAGTGGATCAAAACTATGCATTGCTAAGAAGAATCGTCAACAGATTTGCATGTGATATTGCACACAAACACAAAAAGTGCACGCAAATTTGTGCATACAAATGGAAATCATAGACAATACAGCTGTGAGCAATCATATTGGTCAAATGAAACTACCTGTTGTATATGCCAGGCTGTAGGCTGGCTTAGATGATGTTAAGAATCCCCAGCACCCATCTTTCAGCTCATCATCACACACAAAGCAGATCCGTGTGTGTGTATATTATATATATATATATATATATATTGACACACACACAGCATCTCCTGCTTTGGTCTGATTAGTGGCCGGAACAATTACTGTAATCGTGTCATCTCAACCAAGGAGCAGATAAGGAGTCAGACCTCCCCCTGCACCCCTCCTGTCTTTATCACCCCCATCACACCACACACACACACACACAGTGTCAGTCTCCTACTGATGTCCAACATTACTTTCAAACAAAAAAATGAATTAAAAAAAACTGCATTTGGTCCGGCAATTTCATTAGGAGAGCACTTCAACAAGAAATAGAAACAGACACTGACACGATCCGGCCTTGCATGGTTTATGTAGAAATCATAGCATTTGTAGTTTCGTTGTTTGTCTTGTATGTGCCGTGCCCTCTGTGTCTTCAGTCGAGACAGAAGCCTCTCTCTTTCCTCTCTGTTTGTCCGTGTGTGCTTAATTGCAGGAGTGGGATCATGTGTGCCGGTGTTGGCAGCTGCTGGTCATCACTATCAGCCTCCTCCGCTTTATATTCTGGGCTTCCACTTCCCCGTGCTGGCAGATTGTAGATTCAGCAGAGTAGTAGAGTAGCCAGCCTTTAGGACTTATCACTGTGTGTTTGTGCTCTGATTTGTGCCTGTTGTTTTCTGTGTCTAGTCGATCCTGGTCTGACTCTTGTCCATTAACCACTTACTCTGTACCTCCTTTGGACTTTAAGACTCGCTCTCCTTGATTCCTTGCTCTCTGTTTTCCCTCTGTGGTTCGGTTACTCAGTCCCTCTGGTCTGCCTGCTCACCTGTGTCCGCTCCCTGGTGTAAGCCCCTTCCTCAGCCTTCTGTAGATAATTAAGAAACTCTTAGTTTGCTCTCACCTGTTAGGACAGAACAGTGAATTGGGTTTGAAAGTTTAGATCAGCTGAATTCTCTGACCCCTCCTTAACAGTGATTAAATATGCAAGACCATTTTGTATGTAGACTCCTTTAGAGAGAGAGAGAGACACACACACACACACACACACACACACACACACACACACACACCTGACAACCTCTTGTAGTAGAGCTGCAAGCTCAGTTACAACACAGGTAACTCTCTAAGGGCCACAAATGTGCTTCTAGTGACTTACAAAGCTCCACCAGACTCTGTCTAACAGTGCAGAAACAGACAGTCTGACAGTAGCTTCTTATGGCTGGTTAGCTCTGACTACCAGCTTTACGTCACTGTCAATGCTACATTTAGTGGTGGTCACTCAGTTTCCCCCATGTCCCCTAGCCACAAGGCCGCACCACCTACTCCCCCTGCTCCCTCATTCCTCTGTTGTATTTAATTATGCTGGGAGAGAAGCTTCTAGCAGAATTTGCAGGTGTAGTTACCCTTCAACTGATCCATGTGTTCCTGTCCTGTGCGTCTCCCTGTTAACCCCTGGCCTCATATTTGGCATGTGTTTACTGTATGTCTGTGTGAGGGAGATAACAAGAGGCTAATTCCTCATTGCCTTGAGTGAAAGATGCTAATTGAAATTGAATAATGTAAGCAGTAGGAGGGTTCTTAATGTTCTTCAAAGCCCCTGCCCTCTGCAAAGGAAAGCCCTGTTGGGATCCTTAATCACTCTCAGGCCTCCATGTTTCTTTGGTTTTGGGGTGCAAACATTTACTCTAAATTAACCAGCTTGAAAGAAAGTAAACAGACCTGTGGGGCATAACTTGATTTTTTTTTTTTTTTATCCAGTCACTTACAATGTGTCATGGTGACAGCTGTGACATCGTTTTCTGCTTTTTTTCTTTGCCGACCTCCACTTTCCCTGTTTGGTTTAAACCTGCTATTTCCAGTTTTTCAGTAATTGTCAAGTGAGTGGCCACATGCAGAGCGAGGGGTAGGGGACCAGAGTATTGAAAATGAAGTGCACTTGCCCTTAAGCAGGCCTATTAATTGGAAAACATAAAGTATAAAAACTAGCACATGGTATGCTTTCATCCTAATTTTACTTACTTTACTTGTTTTACTACTTATCACTGGATTTTCCATTGGACATTGTGCACAGGAAATTATGAGCGATCACAATGCATTCTGTGTAACATTTGCCCCTTGGGTGTATATTAATGTTCTCTTACTCCCTCAGTCAGTCCCGCTTAAGGCCATATCTGAAAGTATCAGATATGAAAAGTAGGATACTTTCAGATACTGAAACGTCAGATGGCAATGGAGATTGCCATCACCTATCCACCAATCGCCCTCAGCAAATTTGCCACTCTGCCAGTCACCTGATCCCACCTCCTGCCTGTTCACCCGTTTCCCATCAGCCATTCTGTGCTTTGTTTCAGGGGCTGGACGGTGGGAAGTTTGCATGTCTAGAAACAGATACATCATAATGAAGAGACAAGCCCTGTGCCAGTACAAAGGCTCCTCCAAATGTGGTTGCAATTGCAGCCATCTTTTGCCAGAATTTAGTGTGTTAGATGTTTAGGAGGATGCAACCACTGCAGGCCACAGTATCCAGGAATCCATTTACACTTGTCCATATTACTATATAGTGTTCAAACGATCCTTGTCATCATGTTAAGTCAGGTAATATCTAGTGACCATCAGTCATTAATATTAATTCTCACACTATTCACACAATTAAAATTCCACTTTTTTTTTCATTAGAAGAGCCTAAACATGTTGTAAATCACAGGGTGTGAATAGACGCTACGCTACATGGATACAGGACTAGGTACACTGTCCTTTATAAATCCTTTATTTTGTTACCTTTAGACAAAACCAGGCTAGCTGTTTCCCCTAGTTTTCCAGTCTTTACGCTAGACTAAGCTAACCGTTTGCTATCGCTGGCTACATATTAAGCACACACATGAGAGCAGTCTTCTTATCTAACTCCCTGGAGCAAAACGAATAGGCGTATTTCCTAAAATGTTTAAGAACTCCTTTAAATCTGAGGGCAAAATTATGGCGATAATATTAGAAATTTTTGATAGTACATGATGATCAGGATCACATGGAGGTGCAAATAAAGCATGGCTTTCAGGTCCCAGGGCCCATCTTCATGAGCCCAATCTTTCACTGAATTACGTCATTCTGCATCTTATACATAAAAACTGTCTACCACTGCCAGTTTGACTATGTTTATTGTCTTTTTTTAGCTATTGTTCCACCTCATT
The DNA here is from genome assembly GCA_024633595.2 of Lepomis macrochirus. NCBI lineage: Eukaryota > Metazoa > Chordata > Actinopteri > Centrarchiformes > Centrarchidae > Lepomis > Lepomis macrochirus. The sequence goes on along the minus strand of JALXJV020000006.1, from coordinate 9,091,334 downwards.
TTTACCTGCCTGAAACAGTTTGACTCCGCTTTTACCTGTCTTCTTGCCTTGCCCAGTTGTGGATTTGGCTGCCTGATTTTTCTGCCTACTAGCTTCTGACTGTAATCGTACTTAATTCTGAGTAGCTGTAGTTTGAATTATATCTCGTATGTCTCATGACTCTACATTCTGTGTGTAATCATAACACATGATGAGCACTACAGATTTTATCCTTTATCTTAAATTACAGTAGACTACTGTTTCAGTAATAACTTTTAGTGGGTCAGAATGGTTGTCAGACATATTCTCTAAAATGTAAATTTGTGTGTACAGTATGTTCAGTGATCCCAGTGTTTGTCTAACAAGTACTGTGTATGCTGGCTTGACTAACACTTAAATACTGAATCCCCACAAGCCCTCCTGCTGTTTCACTTTGTAAGTTTTACTGCCATCTCAAAGAGATTACATTTACATCCCAAGGTGGTTTATCTTTTTATACTGGCTTATGCAAACCCTTTGGACATAGATTACATTGATGTTTTGCACAGCAAAATAAGTACTCTTAATAGTGTATATTTTATTTTCAAATATACATTTACTTTTCTACTTTCTTTTAATACATTTCAATGTGTTGATGGAATGCCATAGCTAATAATACAATCAATACACTTTTCATATAACACAAAAAAAATGACAGCTGAAAATCTTTCAGACGTAAGCAATGACAGCAGATGCTGATGTGTACGTGGTTTGTGGAAAAAAAAGGCGGGTACTATTTCTGTCTGCGTTTTTTCTCCCCTCTGCCTGCGCACACTGTGACAACAAGAGATGAATACACTCTGTCCTTCTGATAACAGTCACATACACCTGGAGAAAAGGGATTGGTTTAAGTAAGGATAAATTTAAAAAGAGTGACTTCCAGTTATCATTAGGCAAACCACCACTATTAACAAAGGCAATCATATTTTGTGTCCTTACTTTGATGTGACTCCTAATTTAATATACTTTAAATTGTGCCACAAAGAATTACAGTATGTGAAGGTTAAACAAATGGTGAACTTGTCTGTACACATTGCACTTCAATGTTGCTTCATCTTGCAGCAGAGTGCCCTCCAGTGGTCTGAACTGCTGATCAACAGACAGTGCCGCTTGTTCAAAGGCACAAAAAACAACAAACCAAACCCCCTTACTTGCTGTGACAAATGTGCTTATTTTCAGAAAGCTCCTTAACTGCAATTTACAGTAAACACAATAAGTGTCATGGTTACGTTTGATTTCCAATAAGAGAACCTGAAAAGAAAATGACAAAGGTATGCCCCAAAGTCTCTCAACATACACAAGTAACTTTTAAACTACTCCATTTTTGATATACAAAACCTACATAATGAGGCAGAAAAATAATGAGACATTTGGGTTGAGACAAGAACATTTGGAGGGGCCATTTTCTTTAAAAAAGGGATTAGTGAAGAGACCATTTCCTCTTTGTGGTCTGTGGAAGCTTACGGTTTCCTTTTATAGACTTGAAGTGAAATCCTGTTTGGTAGAAACTGATTATTCTTCTATACCAAAAAAACCCTGGGGATTCACACTCTCAAACATATGAAAAAATAGGTGTTATAGTAATAATACTGGTTAATGCAGAGATCAAGCTGGTAAATTATTCATTTAGTTTACACTTTTAATCAGACTTATAATGAGTGAAAGAACTGTATCAGTAATCTGTGATTGAGTGTGTATTTGTAATCATAAAATAAAGTTGTCCATAATCCTTATGTAAATTACTTTTTTTTCTCCTCAGGATGCCCCAAAGTCACAAGTGCATGTAAGTTCTCATTATAGTTCATGGATTCTGTCAAACTTAATATAACCGCCTGCTTTCACATCCAGATATTTCACTACATTTACATTTATTCATTTAGCTGATGCTTTTATCCAAAACAACTTACATGCCTCTGGAGCAATTAGGAGTTAAGTGTCTTACTCAGGGACACATTAGTAGGATGTGTCTAAGTGAGGGATTGAACCTGGGTCTTTCACACCAAAGGCATGTGTCTTATCCACTGCACCATCACAATCCCTGCATCCTTACACACACAATGGAAGCAGAAAACCTGGAGCAGGTAGGGGTTTAGTGGCCGTTCACTGTTTCAACCCCTAGCCCCATATTTAAATGTTTGGGCACTAATACCTTTAGTTTCTTAGACTCACAAGAGAATGCCTAATATTAGGCAAGACAGTGTCTCATACTATATTGTTGTATAACGATATCACAATATTTCATTATAAATAAAAAGTCCTTGCTGACGGTTTACTAAATTGCTTGCAGTTCCACTGGTGTTCAGCAGGTGTCAGAAACCATCAAGTCTAATGGGCAACCGACAACAATCACAGTCCTTTGTTTCATTAAAGGATGGATCTCTACTTCCGGTACACACTTTTCAGATTAATAGCTGATTATAAAACTTGTTTTTCTTAAACATTAGTAAATGCTTAATGACTATTATTTGCTGCAATATTAGATTATAAGCTATAAGATTTGCAGACATTGTATAAATAAATAGTTTGTCAATCATGAAGGAATAAATATCAATAAATGTTAAATCCATTTATTTGTAAACAATAAAGATGATGAATTGCTCGTCCTGATGAACCCTTGGGAGTTTTACAAGTGGTATGTTGTGCAAATTATCATATTTAACTAATGTTATTACTAATAACTATATCCATCACCAAAGTAGAGTAGTAATGATTAGTTGATTAATCAATTAGTTGTCAACTATTAAATTAACTAACTATTTTGGTAATCGGTTAATCGCCTTGAGTCTTTTTTTAAATAAAAAAATGTCCAAATACTATTACATGAATTATAATTTCAGCTTCTTGAATGTGAATATATTCTGGTTTCTTTACTCCTCTGTGACAGTAAACTGAATGTATTTGGGTTGTGGACAAAAGAAAACATTTGAAGAAGTTACCTTGTGCTTTGAGAAATACTGAATAACAGTGTTTTTACACACATGCCAGCACACGCGACACACAACACACACACACACACACACACCAGCTAAACAGATTTGATGAAGCAGCAGAGGTGGAGAGTGAGGAGCGATCCGATGAAAGGTTGGCATTTTCAAAGTGGAGATAAAAACACTACTTCAAATTCATTGTGGTCAAAGGCAAGAACGTGCATGTAATTCAGGGCTATTCAGTTAGAGACCCAGCTAAAGACAGACAGCTTTCACTTCAGTTTGTTTGTAACAATGATCTATCAGCTGAACTAGCGCTGTGCCTGTAAAACTTAAACACAGCTGCAAAGGATGAGAGAGTGAGCAGATTAAAACATCGCGTTTTGTGTGTTTATGCTTATTAAACAGGAGTATTAGTAAAGAAGGCTATCAAATTTTTTCTGCGCCACGTACTTAACGAGCAAAGTTGTTGTCAATGTCGTAGCATCTGCTGATCAGGTGGCCGGCGTGTGCGTGTGTGGAGTGGAGGCGCTCTGCAAACACACAGGAACTGAGAGGCTGCAAGTCGGGCAGGTGAGCCTTGCTTGGCGGTGGTACAACGCATGTGAAACGGAACAAAGATGAGAAGGAAACGATATCACTCTTTCGCTAATTCCATACACTACACATGTAGTTTACCTTTGTTGTCATTAGATTATGCGCTGGGCCACATGGAGGTTGCTTTGGGGCCGGATGTGGGCAGCCAATTGAATAGGCTTGATGTAATCCATTATGTCCAGGAGCGAAGACTTTGTCGACATCCGTTGTAAGCAACTCTAATTTAATGAAGCATATCAGGATAAACCTCTTGCTGTCTGTCCACGTGCAATAAATATCGAAAGTTATGTACAAACACCTGTCTGTTCTACTCATTTCAACTTACTTGTAAAACTGCTCAAAAACTTCAAATTATTTGACACACAGCAACGTCTTTTTTTTAAACAGTAACGCAAATAGTTACTTTCCTTGGTAAGGAGTTTCTTTTATTATAGAATAATTCAGTTACTAACTCAGTTACTTTTTGAACAAGTAGTGAGTAACTATAACTAATTACTTTTTTAAAGTAACGTTCCCAACACTGCAAGTCACAGAATCCATTCCGGCTGATCCAGTCCTGGATTCCGCTCCTCCTCCTTCAGTCCCAGATACAGTCCAGTAAGAAGAGTATGCCACAGGTGAAGCTGCTGTTAAAATCTGACCAGGCAGCAACAGAGAGATGAGAAACCAGAAATTAAAAGACCCACTGCTGGTGCACTGAAGGAAATGTGCGCCGCTCCAGTAAAAGTCAGATAAAGAGACATTGGTTCTCCCTCCAGATTCCCAGAGAAAGAAATGCCAGGGAAAAGAGGAATATCGACATTTAGGATATTGTTGAAGCCACAGCTCACATGACCAGCCCAGAGCCCTTTAAAAGACAGAGTCGCATCATCTCCGTTCACTCCAATGGACCAGTTTTTCACAGCAATGGCGGATCATGGAGCGTCTGAATAGTTCCCGGAAGTTAGCATGAAATGCTAGCAGCGCAGCAGAGCAGCAATAGAAAATGCTATCTGGGATGCACGTTTGAAGGGTAAGAAGTGTAAAAAATGAAATTATATATTTTTAGCAAAACTGAATTAAGTTAACATGTGTAGTGAAACATGTTAGTGGATTTCCCCCACTAAACTACAAGATTCAGGGACATTTACGGTTAACAAATTAACATACTGGCAATGGATAAAGTTAGCAGCAGACAATAAACGGGCAGCCTTTTAATTTATTTTAAAATACGTATTTTTGGGGGGTGGTATTTGATTTAATTTAATTATATTAGTGGTGCATGTATGAATAAAGGATTTCAAAATATTATTTATTTATTTTGGGGGGGGAGATTTACCCCTAATACTAAAAGTATAATGTTAGCATATTATAAAACAATCTTCATATTAAACATTAATTGTATTAGAGCAGTAGACTCTGGAGGTGGAGGAGCAGTGATGCTAAAGAGTACTGAGTGGACCATGGTGAGATAGAAAACAACACATGAATATACCATTTATAAGAAATATATGTACTTCTTATACTTTCTTTCCTTTCTCTCAGTCTCTGCATCCTGTCTTAACCTATGAGCTTATTTTCCACACAACAATTCAGGTTAATTTACCCACATTAATATTGGTGAACACTCAATTCTTACTGGATATGTTTACTATAATTACTTTGTACAAGTTCATATCACATCATCATCAAAGTTCCTGTGTGTGAGAAATGGTTTAAAAAACAAAAACATTCAGCAGCTTATACAGTAACTGATGCCAACATCAGCTGCAAAAGCTGTTAATGAAGTTCCAAAATTTAACAATCCAGAACTTTCTCAATCAAACCTGTAGCTGTTTACAAGAAAGGTTGAATTGAGAGCAACTACCTTCTTCTGAAATGTCCAGATTCAACTTTTCTTGGATAAACATGACCTGGATGAATCTTTACAGATGTGTAGGTTTGTCTAACCCTTTCTCTTGTTCTCCCTCTCTCAGTACAAGAATCACAGGGGTTCAGTGGAGCCTGAAGATGATCTGCAGTAATGTTTTAATAAAACAAAATATAAAGCCAGTGACGTGTTATTTCTTTGTGGAAAAAGTACCTCACATATTTTATTGTTAGTCTCTTTAGTGATTGTAAGGTTGTTCCTGTTGACCTGATTCAACCATTTTTTCCTCCTCTCCACGTCAGCTGGGAAACCAAACATTCATACTCATTTTTCTGACAGACAGTTCAAAGACACAAACCACTTAACATGCTGTTTTCTAAGTTTATTGGAGATTTATTAAATTAATACATGACAATCATTGATATTCACCTGTCTGTTCTATCTGAAATCCTAAAGATATATTAGTCAGTAAGCTCAATTAACCCTGGTACCATGGAATTACTGAAAGGTATGCTAGAAAGGTAAATCTCATCTGAATTTTGTGTGTTTGCAACACTTTCCAATGTAAGGCTTGCCAGAAATGTCCATAAGGTAGGTGATTGTAGCTGTTATTGTCAAAAATATGTCCTCCTTTAAAAAAAAATAGTAATCTAACTAAATTTATGTGTCAGTGTGCTGTACACATATTGTAAATCAACGCATTTGTTCTTTTAATGACCAGAAATCACTTAAAATCGCCGTTTTGTCGTTTCTCTCGCTCATTTTGAATTGCCCGCCTAGGACTTCCGCGAACTATCTGCGGTCTCCATGAACCACGTGACGATGTAGCGTTTTGGACCCCCGCTGACGCAACTCTCTCTTTAAAGGGCTCTGGACCAGCCTGACTGAAACCTTTGACAGATCCACAGACACAGCTGGAGCAGTTTGGATAAGGTTGTCAAAGAGTATGGCCAACACTAACTGAGATAAACACAGCAATGAGAAAATCAGATCAAGAAACTGCTGCTGGAGTAAGGAAGAGCTGTATGTCACAGCATGTCACATCATGGAAGACAGACAGCATGAAGGAGCATGCGTAACATGCAGAAGATCAACACAGAGACAACTGTCAAAAGAAAATGACCTGAGAAAATCAATGTTAATATTTGGTACAGTAGTCAATGACCTGAAAAGAGCTGGGACCACCGTTTCCAAGGTTACTGTTGGTAATACACTAAGACGTCATGGTTTGAAATCATGCATGGCACGGAAGGTTCCCCTGCTTAAACCAGCACATGTCAAGGCCCGTCTTAAGCTTGCCAATGACCATTTGGATGATCCAGAGGAGTCATGGGAGAAAGACATGTGGTCAGATGAGACCAAAATAGAACTTTTTGGTCAAAATTCCACTAACTGTGTTTGGAGGAAGAAGAATGATGAGTACCATCCCAAGAACACCATCCCTACTGTGAAGCATTGGGGTGCTAGCATCATGTATGGAGCTAGAAGAGTCTCAAAAAGGATAAATACACACACACTACATTCACATATGCACACACAGGATTCATATATGCACACACGTGATTCACAAATACACACACAGGATAGACAAATGCACACAAAATTCACAAATGCACACAGAAAATTAAAAATGCACAGAAGATTGACACATGCACACAAAACTCACAAATGCACACACAATTCAGAAATACACACATAATTCACAAATGCACACACAATTTACAAATGCACAGGACAAGATTCAGAAATATATTTCTGATGCACACACAAATATATCTTGATTTACAAACTGCCTGTGGTCCCTGAACTTCACTGCATTTGTGTGTGAATTTTGAGACTCCCCTGACTTGGCTCGACTCACAAATGCATTTTTTTATACGGGGAATGATCTGCAACCAATCATATCTCTCTCTTGTTTCAGCCAATCATAAGAATGCTCCCCACGTGGGGGATGATTTACGCATAAGCCAATCACATGAACGCGTTCACACAGCGCTATTTCCATGTGGTGCGGCCCTCTCTGACTGACTTCAACAGGGCTTCTGGCAACAAGAGGGGAGCGCAACTTAACGTGTTTTGCTAGTTATCCCCTTGTTATGAGATTTTGTTTAATTATTAATGTTAATCGGTTTAATTGTGTAACTATCAAAATAAGCTAGCGAGCTACGCTAACGCGTCTGCATGCTAATAGGGTTAGTACCTTTCCATAAAGTTGAAATTCTTGTGAATAACGTGACTGTTTGACAGGATCTGTCCCCAAAGCAGGAAGTAGCTCAGGCATTTGTGCAGTTATTGGCCCGGGAGCTGATTGGAACATCTATATGGTAGTTATGTTGGATATGCTATGATGCTAATATTTCTGAGTGAGGATGACTGTGGTGCACCTGAAACAAAGAAATGTAGTTTAAAACTGAGTTTTTAATTATTAGCTGCTGATATCTGAATGTGAATGAAATACGAAATGAGCAAGATTTTATTAATGTAAAATCTAGAAGTCTAAAACTTTACAGTCAGTTTGAACCTAGACATATTTTCCACTGCAAAAATCATTAATAGCCTGACCTAAGTTACTGGGTCGGACAGAGGCATAGATAAGTCCTTAAAGATATGAAGCATTTTTGTTGCAATAATAAAAGGTTTATGTCGTGTTTAGAAACCATAAGCAAAACCAATTTTTTCCCCCAGAATAAAATTAATTGGATTTATTTAAAAATTTCCCAGGTCAGATTCCCAATAAGAATAGTTAGATGAGGGACTAGCCATCTCTTTATACTTTACTAGCAAATGAGGAAATAATAAGTTAAATGGAACACTTTCTCATGGCCTGTCTCACCCTCAAATCGCTAACATTAACGGCAGAGTTCCGCTCCCTCTCATTGCCAGAAGCCCTGTTGAAGTCAGTCAGAGCGGGCCGCGGGCCAAAATCCCTCTTGAAAAACTACAGGAAACGTTTGACCTCTGTAATTGCAAAGACTACTGTACCAAATATTAACATTGATTTTCTCAGGTGTTCAAATACTTATTTGCAGCTGTATCCGACAAATAAATAGTTAAAATCATATATTATGATTTCTGGATTATTTTTTTTAGATTATGTCTCTCACAGTGGACATGCACCTACGATGACAATTTCAGACTCCTCCATGATTTCTAAGTGGGAGAACTTGCAAAATAGCAGGGTGTTCAAATACTTATTTTCCTCACTGTAAATCAAGTGATTTGGAGTTGGAAGGAAGAGGGTTGATGAGTTCTCACCCTGAGTCGGCTGACTGATGAGTGCCTGGTTATGTTTTGAATTCACTGTTATAGGCTGGGTCACCATCCCCTATGATGACTCGCCTGCCCGCTGCCACAGCTTTCTATTAAAGGAAGGATTCTGGTATTCTCTGGCAAATGCCAGTTGAGCTACACAGTGCCGGGTTGTGACCACAGATCCCAGTAGGGACCCTCATGCTGCCCTTGTGGAGTCTGTTTCTGACAGTTTGGTCAGAAGTACACCAGTAGCCTGCTGGAGGTCATTTTATAAAGCTCTGGCAGTGCTCCTCCTGTTCCTCCTTGTACAAAGGAGCAGATACTGATCCTGCAGCTGGGCTGATGCCCTTCTACAGCCCTGTTCAGCTCTCCTTGTGTAACGGCTAGTCTCCTGGTATCTCCTCTATGATCTTGAGACTGTGATGGGAGACACAACAAACCTTCTTGCAACAGCACTAATAGACGTAGTACTTAGTACTCATTGACCCTACAAACAAACTGGTACCAAATTCAGGCTTGGCTCATGGACTAGTTAGAGAGATTCTTTGTCTCCATTTTGTTTAAAGACTTATTGGCTGCTGTCTCCCTGATGAAAAGATGGTTACTGTGAAGGATTTTGCACAATGTCTCAGTGTGGGATTGTTTGATAAGCAAACTAAAGACCAGCTACTGAGAATAGCAAAGTATTATGAAGTAGGCCTTCCAAAGCAGGGTCGTAAGGAGGTCATATTGAAAACTTGCCAGTTAGGACTGCTTGAAGTGTTGCCAGCATTAGCAATATTTAGAGGAGAGAGAAGAAATGCAGCAGCTGAAAAATATTCAAACTAATTTTGCAGGGTGAGGCAGCTCGAGGAATATCCTGGAAAACAATAAAACGGTATTTAATCGTTTTTGTTCTTGACAGTAGCATTCCAAGCTCACAGTGTGACTGGGGGACGTAATCAGTGCATTTATTTCATTTCCTGTTAGAACAAAATGTGTGTAACTGCATGATTTATTGTGAACTGCAAAAAAAGTATACTTTGACAATGCAAGCGATTCCTTTTGTCTGTACTATGGAACTGGGACTCTGGGAGGAGGAAGGCAGCCATTTTCAAAGATCAAGTTTGCACTTCCTGTTTAAAAGTATTTTATAGCTATTCTGTGTTTCCATGCTCTATATTTGTTACCTGTTCACAAACGGCCCGCAACACCCACCAACCCTTAAAGTAACATGTTTGGTATTTGTGTGTTCAGGATTTAAATATTTTAAATAACACCAGAATTTATTTTTTAAAATAGTTTGTTTCTCAAGGATTGCTTTTAATTTTCCCATTTTTTTCCGTTTACCATCTGTCTTATGAGGTACTTTCTGAAGGGGGTTTGAAAACTCCTGGTGTAACACGGGTCATCTCTTTACACTTTAATTACTACCATATTAAAGCCAGTTACTTCACTACTTCAAACAACAAAATAGTGGATAAAAATGTTAAAACAGTTGTTGAGGTGTAAAGTTAAATACATTTATTCAAAAAAATAATTTTGGAAATTTAAACAAATACAAACATCTATACACAGTTTACTGAACTCAAACATGAAAATTAAGCAATTACCATTTAAACAAACGTGAAATTAAATATATACACTTTATATATATATAATCACATCTGGAGGGTTCTGCAATCAGCTCCTCTGGCACCTGTAAAGACAACAATAGGTAGACAGTTAAGCAGCTTCTTCCAAAGAGCCATAAAGCTACTGAGCTCTGAGATCGCCTCAACATGAAAACCTCTCTGGCATGTGACAGTAATTAGGGGTGGCAATGTGAAATACACTGTTTACTAATTTGTGGAATATACGGGTTGCTGTTGGACACTGTGCAATAATAAATACTCAAGTCAGATCTTTTTTAACGCTTATTATAAGGATCTTATTTTTTATTGAACTGTACAACCTTTTTTGGCAAATTCTAGTCCACCAAACAAACTCAGAGGCGGCTCTCACGCACCTAATTTCTGGCCTTAACTAAACCATCGCCCTAGTCACAGCCCAGCTACCTGTCTGCAGGCAGAACGCACATTATATGCTGACAAAAAAGGTGGATGCAAATCTCTGCATGTAGCCTACAACAGCTGTTCAGTCAAATTATGCATCCACCTCTTAAACTCTTCAGAAACGTCGCTGATCAAACAAAGTTTTCACCTCAGATTATTTGCTGAATCTCAATGAATGCTAACGTTACATCTACTGAGTGTAATAACTTATTGATGACTAAACAGTCTTTAATATGTACTTTGAATCAATCATCCCCACTGATAAACCCCACAAAGAATAGTATAACGGTATCGTAACGGTAACGTTACACTCGGAGGTGGACGGCTCCCCTCGGGATAAACAGCTATAGCTCAAATAGCGGCATCGGTGCTCCTCGGTGTGACAGTTTCAGGCAGCCGCTGCCCCCCTCGGCTCTCTGCCTTTAAACTCTTTGTGTCCATTGGTATCAGAAGCAGCCACTTATAATAGTACCTGGCTAGCACCTAACTGAACAGTGATTCCGTTACAGGACGTGGCTAAATCTCACATCGCCCGTTAGTAAAAGTTACCGTTAGCATAACGTCAGCTAACTGAGAGCTGAGCCTTTTACTTACAACTTCATACAGACGCCTTTTCTTCAAAGCATTAAGCGTTATCACACTAATGTCTAACACTAAGATTAATCTAATAACGTTACATTTTGGCTTCTTCTTGCTGACTTGTCTTTGACTCATTAAAAGCTGCGGTCAGAGCACACTAAATTACTTACTTACACTGACTTAGCAGCTTGGGGCTACTTGTATCTGGCTAATTAGCGTAATGAGCTAACGTTAAGCTAACAAGCGATGTTCTGAGCGATACCTGTTAAATGTTAACACATACATAAAATACATTGATAAATTAATTTCACCAAGTAGAACACGGAGGAGTTCCTGGAGGTTCTCTCTCCAATGAACTGCACAGCCTGCCATTATTCATCCAGTATCTGCATGTAGAAATGTCCAAAAGCCTCCGACAGGCTGAGCCTCAGAGCTCCGTGTAGCTGAGTGAGGCTAACAGATGGCATTGGCAAACCGACAGCTAGGGGTGGCAGAGGCTAGAGACGCCTGTCAATCAAAGCGACCACGCCCCTAATAATGCAGAACTTTAAGGCTTAATATAATTTAAGCAGGTGAGTTATAAAAAAATTCACCTCCCTCACAGTTGTCACGAAGGGCAAAATTAGCGATATGCACTAAAACCATTTTTTGAACCAGGCTGTAAACATGTTTTATTCTGCTGTAAAGTTGGGCATTTTAACATGGGGGTCAATGGAGATTGACTCCCTTCTGCAGCCAGCCTCAAGTGGCCACTCGATGAATTGCAGTTTTCAGTTACTTCCTGGTTGCATCGGAAGTGAGAGCCAGAGGTTGCCGCTTGTGAAAAACATCTCAGGTTTTAAAACAACCCGCAAGTCGTCCTATCAAATCACTCAGTCACTTTGGAGTGATACCGTTGGCCGGTGGGATTAACTTTGCTTCCTGAGTGGTCAGGGGACACCATGCTCTGTATAGAACTTGTGTGTATTCATGAGGGAGTGAGCACACACTTTCATAATCAGGCTCCAGTTGTCTCCGGTACATAGGCCGTACAGCGTGATCAGGGCCACCCCAAAATGTCTGAAGTTGGAGGAGGAAACAGCTGTATTAAATTGGCGAATGGAACCTCACCTAGATTTTACATAAAGAAAGGTATCCGCCAAGGCTGCCCCACATCGCCTCTTCTATTTTTAATTGTAGCTCAAATTCTATGTAACCTAATTCACAAGAGTCCATTCAAAGGAATAACACTAAATGAAAGAGAAATAAAAATATCACAGCTGGCTGACGACACAACCTTGTTTCTAAAAAATGAATACCAAATAGGAGCTGCACTAAAGGTTGTGAACAAATTCTCGGAAAGCTCAGGCCTGAATCTAAATCTGTCAAAATGTGAGCTGTTTTTGGGTCAATGACGTATAAGGCCTTTGAGAGGCCCATTTTTAAAATACTTGAAATAATAATATATTTGGCTATTTTCTAAACATTTGGAGTGTAGTCTACACATGCATGTGTGTGAAAACTTCAAACAAAGATATTTTAGTGCTTTTAAACTCACATGAATAGGGCAACGACCTTAAAAAAGTCATTTGGGGCGACCGTAATTTATCTTGAAATTAATAGATTTCCTTTACATAAGTTATATTTTAAGAAGTATCAGTAATTAATTGAACTGTTTAAGAAAGATATACTCATGTGTCCTTTCATTTATTGCAAATGATGTTAAATACATTTTTATCTATAATGGCAGTGTCACCCTCATAAAGCAATTACATATTTTTTTTACTCATATAATCCATAAAACTGATTTAAAATGTGTAGATATAGTATCCACTTATTGATGTTATACCAATGAATTATATTTCAACCAAAATGGACAGACATTATTTTTTGAATTTACTACAGAATTGAATATGGTTGGTTACCCCACATGACAAGTGGTCGCCCCACATGATGAAAAACAGCAGGCAATTAAGACTATTCAATGATTTTGATAGTTAAAACACATTCAATGAAATTTTATGAAGAATCAGCATATCCATTTCATTTGACACATTTCATAACATTAACAGTTTCCTCACTATTTCATTTGACACATAACCATCATATTAATATTTTCAATACTAATGCATTAAACGCTTGGACATAACATTGAACAGCATTTTCCTTTTTCATTTTCATTTCATTAATCACTTAAACATACAATGTTTGCCTTTTCATTACTATTTCATTTAACAGTTGAACATAGCAGCATTCTGCAGACACATTGAACAGCATTTTCCTTTTTCCATTTTCATTACATTAATCACTTAAACGTACAATGTTTGCATTTTTCTTACGATTTCATTTAACACTTGAACATACTGTCACTGATTCTGGTGACCTAACATTACATTTTATGTACTGTTAACTACCTATAGATTCTACCTTTCTTTTTTCCTGGCAAGATAGTCAGCTCTTGCTACAGGATCTGCATTGATCCGCTGCCTGTAGCGAGCAGTCTTTTCTTTGCTTGTTAGTGGGGCAATCTAGAAAAAAAGTATATTTAAACATACACAGAGTTAGAAAAGGAATTGGAAAGAGTAGAATGAATGCTTAACATTCACACATTTCTCTGATAAAAACATAATAATCAAAAAGAAGTAAGCTTAGTCCTCTCTAAAGTAGGATGGAAATTTTTGAAATTTAGAAAAAATATGTGGTGAAATGTAGAAAGTTATTTAAAACCTAATGCATATAATTAATGAAAACATTTGCATACAGAAACTACAAATACATGATATGTGTTTTCTATCATTTAAGCAATCAGTGGTGGTCGCCCCACATGATGCTCGGTCGCCCCAGATGATGTTTTCAAGTTTAATCAAGTATAACAGGCTAATGCTTAGCTATAGAACCCAAGCTAGCTTCTTATCACCACATATCACTGACAAATTTACATTAAAAATAAAGATTTGCGTATAAAACTTATTATTTACAGTTTTAGGTTGGTCGCCCCACATGATATCAAAATGTGATTATACACTGCAGCAGTTTTAAAGAGGATTTGTTTGTAAAAATGAGAGTGACTACTCACCTGCTAGTTGTCTCTGTGGGACCCTCACCATGAGGCTGGCTGATGCAACATCCTCTTTGAGATGATTGTCAAAATAAAAGTCCCTTAATTGTATTTTCTTGATGGTCGCCCCAGATGATATTTCAGACAATGAACATCTTAGGACAAGATTTGTTTGTTTATTATGATTGAAATGTGTGTACAAATGTTTCATAACTTTGTCAATCAATGGAAAACAAGTTTAAAATTATGCCAAATAGGGTACTATTTGGCATAATAGGGATTATATTTAAATTATTTTAGTTTGATTTAAAACCAGTTGTCCAAACAGAAGTCAAGGCCGGACGGTCGCCCCACATGATGTTTTCACACTTCAGGTGGCAGAAAATGCCAATAAGCCAATTATTTTTAAAGAAATAAGAGTGGGCATATGTATAAGGGAGGTGGTAGACATACATGTTATAATTTTATTCATTTTAATGTTTATTAATTGGTAAAAAGTTCAGTCGGACAGAAAAAGCAAGCGTCACGTCTTTGACCCTTTCTCTTAAAAATAAGCACTCGGGTCAAATTTGTGGGATAAATATAAAGAATTTAGTAACCTATCTTGGAGTAAAAATCAGTCATAATCACAAATTAATGACAGAGAGTAATCTCTCTTTACTGGACAACTCTATTAAAGGGGCATTATGTAGTTTCCAGTGGTCACTCGCTTGAACTCATGAGCGAGCAGAATCCGAAACAACCGCTTTCATACAGAAATCCTGCAATAAACGCAGGAACAGCAGCATGCAGGCTGTGGCTTTTCACTCAGACATGTTCAGGCCCTGTTACTTCAACATTCCCGTCTCAGAGGCGGATGAACACCGGCGCCGTAACGTTACTTCATTCAGCGCAGCGAGAAAGCGACATATCGACACCGGAATATCGACACAGTACTCCCGAAAAAAGGCAAAGTGAGAGCAGCTATAGACAGGTGGGGAGCCAGCTGCACACAACATAGTGGAAACTCAGGTAAACTCCCACTGCAACGTTACAGTAATAGTTTCATCAGCTGCAGGTTGAATTAATCTGCACTCGTTACATGATCACGGTATATTTCCTGCATTTAGCCGACATGCTACATAGTTAGCTCGCCTGCTGCTGTCAGTAACTATCTTTACTATCTGTGAATCTGTCACTGGAGGTTCTGCAATGTCAGCACAGCTACATGTACTGGATGAAACTGGTAGTGAGCTGGACTGAATATTAAAAGATTGTGTCACACTTTACAGCAGTCAGACCGCAGTAAGTAAATTTACTGCAACTAGTGTTAGTGGCTGGCTCTTTCTCTGGGCTGTATATTATGTGGGTCACGTTAGTTACAGCGACTGAGAGGTGGAGAAGCTGTATACCTATCAGTAAAAGGCAATAAATCTAAATTGAACGTTACGAAGCAAACAGCGGCGGGTCCGAGCTACTGTAACGTTAGCTAGCCGCTCATGGCTGCATCACTATGGGATCGTAAACAAATCGCTCCACATTAGCTTTTTACCGTTACATCATTTCTTGTAGGCTTTGACACTTTGACATTGTGGTACAGAGGAAACATGGGTGATTGGTTGGTGAAGTAATGCGAAACACCAGACAACATTAGCAACTGCTTGGCGTTAGCTGGCGAGCTAATGCTATCTAACTTGAGCCAACTGAGGCACAAAATCAAAATATATTTTACATGCTTTGTAGTAATGTTAGCTTAGCTCTCCAATAGGATGAAAGCCAACTCCGGGTCTGTTTTTATACCTAAAACAAAGCGGAGGTTTCTCCATGATTCAAAAGCCCTGCCAATGTTGTTCCGTGTTTTCGTCCAAAGTCTATCCGATTCACATTTGGCCTGACGAGCTTCAGCGGATAAAACCTTTTGTTTTTTATCCTCATGTGGAGTTTATGTTGGAGTCTGTGTTGTGCTGGGAGCAGGTCTTTCTTAGTGTTAGCAGACTCCATATCGTAAGTTGCAGTGTCGTCGCTGCTGAGTGCAAAGTCAGGGCTCTGGACACAGCGAGAGGCTCGGGAGCACGCATGCACGTGTCAGTCACTGGATTTCGTGGAAAATCCGACCCGGAGCCTTCGAATAGGAATAGAATACCTGCCTTCAGAGTTAATAGCCAAACCCGTAAGGTGGATCACTTTATTGTCAGATTACAACCCCTTCACACACAGGCAATAAAAATAGGATTCATTTTAGTAGAAAAACTACATATAGCCCCTTTAATAAAAATTTTGATTCTTGGCTTACAAGAGATATATCTACATATGGCAGGGTTCTGCTTTCTAAAGCAGAAGGTCTCTCACGAGCAGCATATTTATTTACATCTATAGAAATACCTAAATTACAATGTGCTAATCTAGACAAGCTATTATATAACTTTACATGGAGGAAGAAGCCCCATAAAATCAGGAAAAACATCTTGACTAATAAAATTGAGGAAGAGGGTTTATCGGTAATCTCACTTTTTTAATGATATTAAAAATCAACTGGTTTAAAAGATTTTTGAAAAATCCAAACAGTCTGTGGAACATTGTTCCGAACATTATCTTTGAAAAACTTGGTAAAATCACATTCTTGCTTCAGTGCCCATACTCCATCAACAGACTGCCAATCAAACTGTCAAACTTCCATAAACAGGCTCTAACTTGCTGGTCGCTTCTGTACAAACACAATTTCTCTCCTCATAAATGTTTTATCTGGAACAACATGCATATCATACATAGAAACAAGACTCTCTTTATACAAAACTGGTTTAAACATGACATTGTTCTGGTAGCCCAACTGTTAAATAACTCAAATCAAATTTTACCGTATGACGACTTCACTCATAAATTTAACTTCCATCCTCCAAGAAAAGAATTTGACGTTGTAACCAGAGCCATACCCCATGGGATCATCACCCTACTTAGAGATGAGAAAGATTTGGATCAAATGAATGTATTTGTCTCCAGCAATATTTTGATAAATGGTCTATCTTTTCTAGACAGAAAAGTCAACAACAAAGTAATTAAAAACCTTTTATGTACAAACTCTATCCCTGCCTCCAGGTACAAATGGACCCCCCCTGTATGCAAATATTAATTGGAATAGAGCATGGAGTAACTCACATAATTTTTTAATTACAAAGTAAAAGAAATATCATTCAAAATTCTTCACTATTATTACCCCTGTAAGGAGTTTATTTCAAAATTTATCCCGACTGTAGACAAAAAATGCTCCTTCTGCTCTCTTGAATTAGAAACATTAGACCATTTATTCTATAGCTGTTCACATAGCTCTTCTCTGTGGAATGATATGCAATGCTTTATTAATGGACACTTTGGCTCGCTCCAATCAAACCCCTCTATACAATATATAGTCGATTATTTATTTTGCTTAGAAAATTCTTCATCCATAAATCAAAATTTATGAAGAACAAACCTCTTTTCAATGTTTTTAAAGTTGACTTAAAAAATTATATAGTCTGTATTTTTGGATTAAAGGGTAAATCAGCATCAAAATGTCTACAACATTTATCTACTTTAACTTTATAATTAATTTAACTGATATTTAATTTTTGTTACTCTGGCTATGTACTTTTTTTTTTGTTGTTGAAAATTGTCTTTTATTTATTTTATTTTATTACTACTGTTTTTATTTTCTCTTCTGTATGTAAACGTGAACTGTAACTTTATAATTCTTGTAATAAAAAAAAAGTTACTACAACTTGCTGTTTCATGGCGAATCATCGACACCATGGACACGCCCATCGACGAAAAACTTCGCAGATAGCACAACTTTTCATCGTCAATGCCTTTAGAAGGCACAGCAGAAATTTGAAGTCGATCCAACAAAATCCCTAGGAGGAGTTCGTTAAAGTACGGAGTGTGTAAATCATCCCAAAATGGCTGCAAAATTCAAATTTTGCCACGCCCATCCGCGAAACCCACAGAATACAAAATTTTTCACCACTCCTGACGTGTGCTAAATTTGGTGAGTTTTAAAGCATGTTGCGGCCGCGAAAATGGAGCTTACTTTGCAGAAAAAAGAAAAAATATAATCCTTACAGTTTCAATAGGGTCGATCGATTGATGATCGATTATCAACAGTTCTAGAAGTCGCGAGGGAAATTAAACAATATTTGTTTATTTCCTCGGCTCCCGAAATTAGCAAATAAACAAATATTGTTTGATTTCCCTCGCGACTTCTAGAATGTGAGGGCTGAAACTGTTGATAATCGATAATTTTCGTGGGTCCGTGTATCATCCGATCATTCATTTATTCCATATAATCTGGCAAACCAAAAAACTAAAAAACGAATCAGTTTTTCCTTTTTCTGTTTTTCTGTATGAACCAAATATTAAAACAGACGTTTGTTTTCTTGCTTTCTGCAACAAACGGGAAATTTAATAAACCAGGAAACCAAAACGAAATAATAGGTTGATTTTACGTTGTCTTTATTTTTCTGTATTTGTTTTCTCATTTCCCATTTCTGGTTTGCACATGCGCGGTGGATAATCTATGGATAAAGCCTACGCAGCAGTGTCCCTCAGTGGAAACATAGACATAATATACATAGACGCCGCATCGACTGCTGCTGCCTACTGGCACTGACGAGCCGTGCGACCGCCATCTTGAACCGGTCACCCGCTCCACTCAGTCTAATCTGTTTGGCAGGTGCAACAAGCTGTCAGCGCATTTAATTAATCATAACTCACTGAATACCGAACTGATTTTCACGCAGGTTTTTTTTGCTGCAAAGGTTATACATGTAGTTATGACCCAAGATACATTTCGGTGTATTTTAATTTTCATAGTGGGCTTAACAGTAATAGAATATTCTGATATATGATATAAAGTGACCAGACGTCCGAGAACAAAACTGGGACCATAGCCTAATCCCCGAAAAGGGGAGGGGGGGGAAAGTCATCTTTTCTTTAATTGTACTTGCTCTTAAGAATTCTAGATAGAAGTGGCTTTGTTGATTTTTCGGCACTTTAATACATTAGTACCTATTTTAGAAGACATGGTCTTGTGTCTAAACTGTAAAACTGACTCAATCCATTGAGAACACTGTTAAATTTCTATGTCTTGTTGGTAAATTTCACATCCATAAGGCTATTTTATAGCTATTCTGTGTTTCCATGCTCTATATTTGTTACCTGTTCACAAACGGCCCGCAACACCCACCAACCCTTAAAGTAACATGTTTGGTATTTGTGTGTTCAGGATTTAAATATTTTAAATAACACCAGAATTTATTTTTTAAAATAGTTTGTTTCTCAAGGATTGCTTTTAATTTTCCCATTTTTTTCCGTTTACCATCTGTCTGCTGTCTTATGAGGTACTTTCTGAAGGGGGTTTGAAAACTCCTGGTGTAACACGGGTCATCTCTTTACACTTTAATTACTACCATATTAAAGCCAGTTACTTCACTACTTCAAACAACAAAATAGTGGATAAAAATGTTAAAACAGTTGTTGAGGTGTAAAGTTAAATACATTTATTCAAAAAAATAATTTTGGAAATTTAAACAAATATAAACATCTATACACAGTTTACTGAACTCAAACATGAAAATTAAGCAATTACCATTTAAACAAACGTGAAATTAAATATATACACTTTATGTAAAGTAAATATCTCTACGTAAAATAACAAACAAATGATGAATCATTCTACAATTTAAAACTGACTCTGGGTCCTTCTGTGTTAACATGGGTGGGTCTCTGGCTCTCCCCAGGAGACTGCTGGGCTCGGGCAGCGCTAAGCTTTTCCTCCTCCTTTGGGAGAAGACAGCAGTCAGTAGGTTTGTTCTGAGATACACAAATATTCTTCTTCCATTGGTATGATGATGTCAAAGTCAGAAATCAGAGCTTTGTTTAAGATTATTTTGTTCTTGTCATGTTTCCTCCCACAGCACAGTCCTTCTGTTCTAACCAAAGAACGGATGTATGTACCGCAGACGTACCTCTTTGGTGTCCTCCAGTGCTTGCGACCACCAGGTTCACCAGCACAAACTGGGCCATAACCACAAAACTGATGAGGTACAGAGGAGACGCCCAGGAGAGGTATGTCATACAGCCACGGTGTTCAGGATGACATTCTCTTAGTGTGTCCTTGAGAGACACAGAGCAAGATTCAGAAAGGAAAAGGCACTGGCACACAGACTGGAGGCAACATTACAAAATCATTCTTACTTAGAAACCACAGTAATTATAGTAAACTAACAGCTGAAAAATAAATGGTACAGCAAAAGTTAGGAACGTTATTGTAATGCTTTATTTTATGGGTCTGTAATTTACTAGCGATTCCCCAAATGATTTCCTGAGAAGTTTCGCTGAAAGAACTGTTCCATTTTAATCAAATGTAATTATTGATTATTCTTCATATGTTGAATTGTATACTAAAATTGTTTAGCTGAGTTGCTGTCCACTAACTAAACACTTCCTATGAACTGGAAGTTGCCAACACCGTCTCTATCTTCCCTATAATTAGAACCAAACTTTATTTACAGGGCACTTCCCAGAAAATTATTAGGAAATCACAGACCCATAAAATAAAGGGTTAGCAAAGTTTCTTTAAATAAGTAAATGGGGACTTGATGTCCCATAAAATATCTCTTGCAGATTCATCCACTGACCTCATGCTGTGCACTAAATAAAAACTCCAACTGGTGAAAAACATCTCAGGTTTTAAAACAACCCCGCAAGTCGTCCTATCAAATCACTCAGTCACTTTGGAGTGATCCCATTGGCCGGTGGGATTAACTTTGCTTCCTGAGTGGTTAGGGGACACCATGCTGTGTATAGAACTTGTGTGTATTCATGAGGGAGTGAGCACATACTTTCATAATCAGGCTCCAGTTGTCTCCGGTGCATAGGCCGTACAGCGTGATCAGGGCCACCCCAAAATGTCTGAAGTTGGCCTCATCATGGAAACCCAGGCACGGGTGGTCATCACTGCATTCTGATTCTGAACACAGAGGCACACAGCACAGACACACGGATATTTATTTCAATGCAGTGGGGACATGTTGGCTTCAACCAATAAAATCCTTCAGATATGTGTTTGATTCACTTTATTTTAACATACTGATGGCGTGGCATAAGAGTAGGCCTGTAGTATTTAACCAAATTCTACTGTGTTATGGTCCATTGGGATTTTAGGATTAGCTCATGGCTAAATGATGCTTGGCAGGGGGACACGGGGCAAATCTTGGATCAGCTCTGGAACCATGATCCTTTGCAGTAACCCTGTGTGAAGGTGTGTGTTCTGCTAGTAGTGTAACTGACCTAGCTTGCCATAAAGCTCCACTCCCACCGCAGCATAGATGAAAAAGACAAATATGAACAGCAGACAAATATTTCCAACCTGGAATCAAAATCAGTGTTAGATCTCCTGCACAACAAACACTAAGATATAGACACTCTAAATTCTCAACCAGGTGCCAGGAGCCTTTTTGTACCTCAACTAAAAGCAACTACTTTATTTGAGACAGGCTATGATTACACACTTCCTCCATCTGTTGAGCTTAAAAGGACGGTATCCCTTCAATTGATCAGTGATCACTTCATCCTGCTGTACAGCCAACTTGAGTTTTATTAAATTAGACCCTATCTGATGTGATTAGTTTTTATTAACATGCAAATTTAAAAATAAAACTGACTGGCATGCACAGTACTGTTGCATATTCTTCATACTGTAATGTGGGTAAACATCGCAACACAAATGCAACAAGTGCAAGGTTATCCATGTGCAAAACCAAATCATTTATATTCATTTATTTAGACAAAAACCTAAATAATCCCTGTGTCTGTGTTTACCTGTGAGAGAGTCTTTATGATGGTTTTTAGCAGAATTCGTAGCTTTTTGACCTTTATGACTGAAGAGAGACACAAGAGTTGTCACAGATCAGTTATACACACACACACACACACACACACACTTAACTAGACATTTGTCACCCTTTAGAACTTCAGAAGATTTCACTGAGTTTGTGTACGTACCTCGTGCCAGTCTTAGTATTCTGCATACTCTCAGGATGCTGGGATTAATGGGAACTATGTCTGCCATATTTATCTGGTGCAAAACGATGCTGGCGATGGAAACCAGGAGTACGGCAACTAGGGATGAGCGAGTACAGCATTATCTGTATCTGTCTCTGTATCTGTTAACCATATGAATTATCTGTATCCGTATCCGTACTCAGATTGGGCGGGGCCTAGCCCGGAAGTGGGTGGGATTTAACCCGGAAATATGTCTGGTTGTCTCGAAATGGGCGGGGCTTTAACAGTATGTTATTTTAAGCATGCAATTTATATGGGTTGATCAGAAATTGTTATATTTATTGCTGATTAGAAAACTATTTACATGACAGCATCAGCATTGAGCTTCAGATCAATGGTTTTGATCACGATAACAAACTATATACAGAACAAGTTTTGCAACAATGAATACAATACATGCGGTTGCCACTATGAAGTAAAATGTAATGAACAAGAGTTTTCATATTCAACATAACTTTCTTTTTTTAACTTTAAATTTTTTTATGAACGGCTAACCTGCTCCAAGCAGGTTATGTTCCAGAAAAGAGATTAACTCTGTGAAAACGCTGCCTACCGACCAATCAGCTCTCTGACATCACCATCTGTAGGAAATCCCACAGGCTGTTTTAGCCAATAGGCTTCTTTATGTTTGCAGTGGTGATGTGGAGAAACTCTTGACTATGGCGATCCTACAGAGACTGATTAAAAGCCTCAGGCTAATGTTGCCTACAGGTTTTTACAGGACAGCAGGATCAGCCTACTTACTGCCTTTAAATGTCTTTAATATTTTTTATTTGCTCCCAGTCAGTTTCACACAGCCTGACGCAGCCGTTAAATAAATGGATTTTATTTTTCTTATGTGAGGCTGAATATGATGAACAGTTTGGTATTGAAATACTAAATTTTAATATGAACGTAGTCTGTCTGTTTAGGTTAGTAAAGCTTTCTAAGGCCAACTACAGAGACTGTAGTCATGTTCAGATGGGATGTGGGCTCAAAAGGTGGTGAGTTTTCAGCAGCCTAAATGTTGAGATTCAGTCTTTAAAACATTATTTGCGCTCATTTTATGGCATGAAGGGATTTTTCCGTTTCATTGCTTTATGAAGTTAATTTAGAAAAATGTTTGGAACACTTTTGAGTGTGTTAAATAAATTAATCTGATTTTTGAAGTGGCGACTTCAAAACTTTTTTTTTTTTTAAGTGAGGGAGAACGTCCCGAGTCTTTTAATGTGAAACGCCGACACACAGCCGAGCTGAAAGAATAAGGATGATATTTTCTGCAGCTCATAAGAACACTTTTTATCAATGCATTATTATAGACTACGCCTGTTCATTTAGACATTCCCACTGTCTGTGATTTTCTGTCTCCCTGCATGTGTCAGTTTCACCCGTGCTACTGTCGTATTTCTGTAGTGTTACAGTTTAATCCTCGATCGTAAAATATGACGCTCTGCTGACAGTGGACCTGTTCGTGTCTGTTTGGTCATCTCCTGCTAACACCGCCTCTTTTATGTGAACACGCTCCCGGCTGGATCGGGAAACCCTGGGTTAATTTACAGAGTTGATAACCAGCTTTGTGGTGCCGCTTATCTCGATCGCGGTTCTTAGGGTTAGTGAAGCCAGATAATGGAAACATATCCTGGGTTTGTTGAACTCGGTTCGTGGTGCAGGACAGGTATGTGTGTGTATGTGTGAGTGAGTGAGTAAGAATTTATTTATACCACAACTACCTTTATTTTTTAAATACAGCAAGAAGGTGTCAGACACTCAGTGTGTGAAGTAAAAAAAAAACTGGTTAGAGCAGCTGACAGTTTAAAAAAAATCTCTGATGACCGGCAGAGAGAGAGAGAGAGAGAGAGCGTGTGTCAGCTACGCAATGAGGATTTTTTTTCAATCCGAGTACAGATATTGACTCGTATTACTCGTATAATACTCGTACTCGGCAAAAATGCTTTATCCGTACCGGATACTCGTTTCAGCCGAGTATCCGGCTCAACCCTAACGGCAACGTCCAGCAGATTCTAACTACACATACACAAAAGTCATTAAACACTTCAGGCGCTGACACACTGCTCATTCTACTGTGTTACCTGATTTTTATGAACCCCCATATGCCAAATACCACGAGCTTCAGCAGGACTTCAATGGACAGGATGATGACCACAGAAGGAATATTCGGTAATCTTCCGTATGTACTGAGCAGACACACAAAGGTTTATTCTCCTCACAGAGTCAATGCAAATGCAAATAGATTTTCCGTGGCTGTGTGTGTGTGTGTGGTGCATTACCGGAGGTTGATTGTAATGTTGGACAGCCATTATCACAACACTGATGACAATAACGACAGACATGAAGAAGTCGCTGATACAGAGTGAATGGATAGCTCGATGTATGTAGGTGCCATGGGTAATTTATCTTCTGTGCAGGCCCTGGAACACACACACACACACAGACAGATGCATTCAGATGTACACACAGACATAGAAGGGAAACAAATATGTAACAAACACTAAAAACATTTATAGCATTTATATAAATCAATATTATCATTACATCAACAATGAATCACATGGCTACAAACATGCAAAAGGAGTCAAAGTAATGAGCCGAAATAGGCTTATCGCACCATTCTGCAGTTCATCTCAGCTCTACAGAGCATTTCAACGTTGGTTTTATGGTTCACTATCATCTCAGAAAAATAGACCGCCAACAAGCCCCTTTACTCTCCTTACTGTTGCACTGGACTTTTCCTCCCTCTTCTGGTACCTCCCGATCTCTTCTTTTCTGATTCTGCTGACACTGGTGGAAGGTCTCCACCATTACACCAATAAACATGTCGAGCAGAAGGAAGCTTATAATGATGAAAAAGACAAAGTAGAGCAGCATCCATTCGTTGTGATTCAACACAGGCTGAGAGGAGAAGAGCAGAGAGGTGACATCAAGGGCACATTTATTAGACTGCTGTCAATGGAAGGCAAAACAACTTGTGTATAAATAACAGTGTAAACATATCAGTAAGTTACTTTGCCAGCACAAATACCTGTAGGTCCACTCCCACAGCGTCTAGCCCATCATACATGATGTACATCCAGCCATCTTTAGAGAACATTACAAACAAGCTCATCAAAGTCTGAATGGAAAACAGACAAATAACTGGTGAGTCAACATTTTTTCCCAGGTCCTACCATTTCCTTTTCCAGTAAACACCTTCATTACAGTTAGATGAATATGGTGCTTTTGTTTAACCAAGTTAGAGATCCTTTGGAAGCTGTGGTTTCAAATCTCCATCATAATTTACATAACGATAGATCGTGTGATCATGCTGATTGGCTGAACATGACTTTTAAGATAATATCTAAAACCTGTGCTGTGTGCTCGGTGGGTTAGTCCATACCTGAAGCAGGTTGTCGAAGTTGTACCCAGAGATATCTGGCCGCCAGGCATTCAGTCTTGTTGGTGATGTTTGTTAGGTTCTCACCCACACAGTAGTAGAACTTCCCTCTGAACAACTGCAGTGTTTGTGTAAGATAAAGATAGAGACAGAGTGTCTGTAGTGTTATTTTGTCACTGTTTACCTTAATAAGCATCTCTGCCAGGAAGACAGCAGAGAACAGGTCACTAGAGAAATTCAGCAACCATCGCTCTTAAAGGGCAGAGTGAGATTCAGTTTTAACCTGTGTGTCTATTTTGTATCACATCTGATCAAACTACTATTACATATCAGTGGTTTTATTAAATACATCACGTCCAGTTTCATTGGATAGGTGTGTGCGAGTGTGTTTGTGTGTCCTCACTCTGTGTGTTTTCACTGTATATCCCTGTCTGCAGTAACAGTTATGGTATGTTACATGCAGTTTATTTGTGTCTCACCAAGCTTTTAGGGTCTATGCCAGGCATCTCCAAAGCAATGGTGACACAGTTCAGGAGAATGAAGAGCAGAATTATGCGGTCGAACATCTTGTGAGAGATCACACGACGGCAACAGATACGGAACCTAAACACAAAGACGCACACGTTAATCAAAATAGCTACATGAACAAAATCCTGAACAAAATCTTAAGACCGGGGGAAACATTGCAAGTATTCCCATTTTGCGCTGGTGCATCATAACCGGGTTGTAAGTACTGCTTCAAAATGCCAAAAGAAGAAACAGGAGCAAGAGACAAAAAATAGAGAGTAGGCAATTTATTGAAAACTGCATTTAAACTTAAACAGGCTGTTCAGGTTTGTAAATTGTAAATCTTGTTAAATCTTCACCAAGGGTTAACTCTCTGTTGAGTCGCAAACCAGACTTTGATAACCTTCACTCTTAGGAACTTACGTAGTCCTCAATGGAATCTACAGGTGCAAAGTCTTCATCACAGGTGAATTAATCGCAGAGGATCTGCTGGAACCAGGGCGAGAGAAAGAGCAGTCTTTGTCGGAGGCTGAGGGTTCCTGGAACAACATGAAATAGAGCAAGGATATGAGCAAAGATAAGTGTAAGAAAGTTGCTCAACGCAAACACTAGCTCTTAAACCAACATTCTGAATTATATGACTCCCAGGAACTTACATTTTTCTTGTTTTCTGTCTGTGATGGTGACAAGTCGTCAGGAGTGGAGCTGGTGGACTCACTGGAAGAAACGTCATCAGAACTTGAGGAAGAAACATCATCAGAACTTGAGGAGCGCTGGATCAACGGGAAATAGAGATAGTGTTAGTGTTTGAGTGAGCCATACTTAAACACGTTGTTTTTCAGTCAAGGTTAAAAAATCAAGCTCTTGGAGAAAACTAAGAAAGAAGGCCTTACCTTGGCCTGGAAGTTCTTAACCACTATGCCCACAGGAATGTTGAGAAAAACATGTTTTCCAAAGATATTGATCGCAATAAAGTAGAGTGGCCCATGGGGAGGTAGCAGCCATGGCTTTGTATAGCACCAGATTCCAGTCCTCCTGAATCAGAAGCTTGATTGATATATTTAATAGAAAAGAGTAACAGATTGAGGCACAACTTGCATGATGATGCAATAAAATGAGGAGGGCACAAATTGTGAGGTCAAAGACTAACCTGGAACACTGTGGACCAGAGCAGGCTGTCAAAGATTTGGCGGTCAACGGTGATGTCTCCACCTGGTGTCTTGAACTTCAGTTTACAACCAAACAGCTGCATACCCAGTACACTGCAAAGAAACAAGAGAATCCAGACAGAGTCACTGAAATGTCTGCATCCTGTGGGTGATCATCGTTATAGTTACAGAAAAGCATTTGGGTTTTCCTGCAGCATTACAGATGTCTACAACAGATTTGTGTGTTGCAACAGATTTGTGTGTGTATGCATAGTGTACATGCCTAAAAATGAAAAACGAAAAACAATAGTAGCCCACAGAGTGGGGCTGTCCCTTTCATGGTACTTTTCAGCACTTGCAGCTGTTTCTTCAGGTAGGGAAAGAAGTGAACCAAGTTAACAAACCGCAGCAGGCGCAATGCCCACAGAACTGACACCCTGCCATCAGTTTACGCAAAGGAAGAAGATTAATTAAGTAGTTTCTCTCTCATTCTAGGATTCCTGTTTGAGTTCCTAATGTTGTAAGATCAGGATAGAATTTGCAAAGAGTCTCTCTTCATCCCCAGCATGACAAAATTCTTATGTCCAAATGCAGGTTTCTTTTACTTGGGTGGTGCACCTGAAGAATTTCCTGAATTACAGGAAACGGCTGAGGCAGCTCTCAGAGCCATTTTAGCTTTGAACCTTTCAGCTGCTCAGGTCTATCATGCACCTTACACACCTGAAAGGTACAGAAACCTCGAGTAGACAGATACAGTAGGAAGCAGACAAAAAACACTTTGCTCCTCACCTCCCTGTGGTGCTCCAGAGGCAAACAATAAACATCATCACTCTTTCAAAGAGTTTACTGTTCACAGTCCGCTCAGCTTTTTTCTTGATGGCAGGACCGGCGAGTGCACTTCTGCCGCTCTAGGCGAAAAACAATTGTGCCGCTCCGCTATTTCTAACATAACGTTATACCAACAACAACACACAAATACCAATATGCCATACATATAGGCTAACGCAAAACCAGCAACAACACACAGAGACCAATATAGTGCAAATAGTGCGCAACGCGAGTGTGCCCTAAATGTCAACAATATTAAAATAGGCCTATATAGGCATTTTCATTTAAGCAGTCATGACATCACTTTTCCAAATAATCACCTTTCAGCTCCTTAAACTACCGTTGCAAATCTCTTTACACCACTTTCTTATGTGCGTAAAACACACAAATGAAATGTCCACAAGCACCTTATATCATCAGCAGGTTCAGCATCTTAAACGAGGACCAAAGAACAAATAAAGCTTAACTTACCTTTCAGAAGCGCGCACGGCGGGCCTTCATCGCAGCAAAGGTCTTAACTGCATCCTCTATTTCGATTCTCTGTGCCAATTCATGTTCTATTGAGATTGTTGCCTGTCCATTAAGTCTGTCTTATTTCATTGTACTGCGAAGGTAATTTTTAATTAGTTTCAACTTTGAGAAACTGCGTTCTCCTGAAGCCACTGTAACAGGAAGGGTGAGAATCACTCGTAATGCTACAATGGGCATGGTGGTGGTGGAGTAACGTTAACAAGGTAGTATACGTTAGATGTGCTAGCGGTCTCTTGGTTCTGTTGTTGGTGCGCTTTCTCCTTCAATAGTCATCTCTTTTTTATATTCACAACCAGATAATTTTGGTCGTTTAGACATCCTGCAGTAGTTCCTGTACTCTTTTTACTGACCCTCAGCCATGACTCGTGCAGGGGGCGGGGCGGGGCAGAGGCAGCTCAGCAATTCATAGCCTATATTTTGTGAATTGTTCGTTCCCGGTTGGCACATTTTGCCGCCCTTACAAAAGTGCCGCTCTAGGCAATTGCCTAGTTCGCCTATATGGACGTGCCGGCCCTGCTTGATGGGTATCCAGACCAGATCCTGAAAGGCAGGGGAGCCCGTTAAGTGAATTGTCGTTATTGAAGCAACAAAGCTGCTGCGGGTGGTACTGCAGAAAGGTGCTGACTAGACTCACCTTTAAGGACATTTTCACGTTGTTCCTGACTTTTGGGTGCACCTTGTTACGATGTCTGCTGGTAAAAGTACAAGACATAACAATAACTGGAAATAGAGGGTGTTCTTTGCAGGTTAAATTATGACTTAAGTTTTTTTTCCCCTGATAGTGTGTGTTGCGTGTTTTTGCTTCTGAATGCATTAGTTCATTTGTGTCTCTAATGCAAACTAAACGATTACACGCTAAGAACAAAAGACGTTGTACCAAAATGCTCCAGCCACATAGACACAGTGAGACCTGAAGAAACAAGCATGCTGAACAACAGTAATATCCAAAATTAATTTAAACCTTTTCCGGAAACAATATTTTTGACATAATCTTACATGGTTATACGCACATGCCACTGCAAACTACAAATATGACCATAAACACAACAAAGTGTTTTAGGTGCTACTTTCAAAAAAGTACATTTACACTTTCTGACCTGTTGTATCTACTGGTGATCCTCCCCAGCCAGCCGGTTAACGTGTCAAAGAGCTTAGTGATGAACACAGCGTCAGCTCGAGGCTGTCCTTTCTTCCTTTCCATACTCTCAGAGAACTGGGTGGCGATGACGACTGCGCACATGTTCATCAAGATAAAGGAGCCCATCTGGTTGGAGAAGTAAAGAGTTAAAATGTTCTTCAAGGAAACTGCACCAGCCCATTTAGGATTACTGCTTTCAATTGAATTTAGACCCAACAGGGAAAAGGTAACCCACACAACACGGCAAAGAGTTTAGTTGTTCATTAAACAGGACTGCAGTTCAAGTGTTACCAAAAACTCTCTTTGAGGAGCTTGAAAATCACAATTCTGCAGACTGTGTAAATGACAGCAGCAATAATGTATATTTCAATTATTGCTTCTCATCCTGAAACTAAATGGCCCAACTCAAGTTGATAAGTTTACCGTATTATAATTTTAATATAATGGCATATTTAACTGGATCTTCTGACCTAAATCCCAGCTGCTGTTGAGCTTAGCATAAAACTCAAATGTAATGTTACCAGATGGCTTTCTGTCCTCCAAAAACACTAACTCATTCAGAGGGGAAACATGGTCAGGTGCAGCCAATGAGCAGGTTTCCCCGCCCTTTTTGTAAGGTGGAACATCATGGCAGTGCAACATCCCATGCTTGTCATCAGGCGAACAGATAAATGGAAAATATTCATCATTCTTGGACTTGAAGTATGGACTTAGAGGACACGTACATTCTGTATGGAAAAAGAATGATAACAGCTTATACACACTAGAATTCCTGTATTATAGGTTGCATTACATACTGTAGCTGTTAGTTTTGACATGACAGGGTTTTTGTCCAGGATGCTAAGAAAAACAGAGTTAACGAACAATGGATCATCTAAATAGCTTTATAAATGTGAGGATTTGCTGTTGCTTATCACATTACATATTAAGTTGTAAATTACAGCAATATATTGAGGCCATTTGTACAACTTCTAGCCCAGAGAGAAGTGCAAAAAGGCAATTTCCTTACGTAGGAATATCCTCCCCCAGGAAGCAGCGGTTGAGCAGCTGCCCCGCCCACAGCTCAACTCCCACAACGGAGAAGACGTGGATGACAAAGACGTACAGGAGGAGAAAGTTTGTAAGCATCGGCACAGTTTTCAAGAGGACGGACACCATTTTGCGCGTGCCTGCACCAAAACACAAAAAGATGCCGTCACAGTTTATTTTTTTTAGTTCATTCATACATTGCAGCATTTTAGAGTATTTTGAAAATACAAAATTATTCCCCTTTAATGTTTATTTAAAGAGGCCATTTGATTATCATTTTCAAGTTCATACTTTTATTTGGGGGTCTTACTAGAATAGGTTTCTGGTTCAGCTCCCTAAAAATCCCAGTCTGCTTTGATTAGTCAGCTGGTCCACTCTGTTGTGATCGGTGAACTGCTTCTTAGGTGCGTTGGGGAAAGTCTAGCTTGTTTCCGACAGGACTCATTAAAGTTCTGACTTACTTGTTACTCTGCCGATCAGTCGCATTTGGCCTGAGCGCTGTACAGATTGGTAGGCGGATGCCAAAAGTAGCCAGAATGATATCCAACATCCTGAAGGGACAGTTGCAGACAGAAACAGGGAAATGAGTCTTATTTTTCAGAAAATGTATTACACACATTCTAATACTGAATATTAAAAAATATATAAGACGTTGATGGTTTAAACACTTTTCTGAGGAATGCCTTTCTAAAATATAGTCAAAACTTTAGGCCAGTTCGACCAAAGCTGTCCAAACTTATAGTATATATACTTATAGTTTTTCCAGATAGAAAGTGAGAGTCCCGCTTAAAACTAAGAAATTAAATATGATGCTTTCCTAAGGTGACCAAGGAAACGCAAAGTGATTTGTCCACATGAGCCATAGGTATTGTGGGATACTAACTTTGCCAAGTTGATGAAGAAGTAAAACTTGTTCCAGTTGTTGCTGAAGTAACTTCTTTCATGGCCAAAGACTCCCAGGGCCACCATCTTGATGAGCATTGCCACCATAAAGAAGGCAAAAAATAAATCCTCCAATACCTGGCCATACAAGATTAAAGAAAAAATGTACCATTAAACATACAACAGAAACAGCAATGGTGACAAAGTGCTTCTAATAGAGAAGCACATTTTGATTATCTTTAGCCTTTTATCTCAATAATTTAGCTGGTCTCAGATGTGATGTCTCTTTATTTGCAAATAGACCATGTAGCCAATGAAAGATGACAGAACAGGTATCTGGACACACTGCAAAAATACAAACAGAGGTAAACAGTTTTAAAATGTGTGTTTTCAATGATGCTGAAGTTAGCTTCCTATTCGCAGCTTCCGATTCGGCAGTTGAGGGGAACTTAAGTGAACGTTAACTTATGTTACTGAGCTACCGAATCTCCGTTTTTTGCACCTCTTACTGCTGTGGAAGCTGTTATGCATTTTAGGCAAAGCCTTAACGCTGTCTGAAACACTTTTTAGATTTGAAAAAACTTTATTTTATTTATGAAAATGCTCTAAAGGGCAATTTCACTGCTTTTTTCATGTGTAGACCACATTAGACCAGGTCCAGATCTAAAACCACTATACCTAGAGATCTCAAATCTGGACTAGATTACTCCAGACAGGCTAAGGTTTCAATCAAACATAGTTTCAGATTTGTGAAACCTTAATTAAATTTGTGAAAATGCTCTAAAGGGCAATTTCACTGCTTTTTTTCATATGTAGGCCACATTAGACCAGGTCCAGATCCAAAACCACTATACCTAGAGATCTCAAATCTGGACTAGATTGTCCCAGAGAGGCCAATGCTTGTTTACAACATGGTTTTAGATTAGAGCATTTTCACAAAACAGGCATTTGACATTCGTTTTTATCCAAAGCGACTTACATTTAAGGGACAGTATGCAAGCATCAACAGGGTATCAACACAGCACAAAATCTACAGCTAACAATACATACTAGTAAGGGCAGCAGTAAATACTAGTAAGAGCTAATAGCACATATGGCATCAATGGAGTAAATACCTAGGGAAGGAAATAAGACTTAATAAAAAAGTGCAATCAATAAAAGAGAATTGTGATGGGGATAGAAGAAGGGCACAGGAAGTGCATGATAGAGGTTAGGGGTTAGCGGTGTTATAAGAGAAAGTGTCCTCGGAAAATAGGGGTTTTCAAGAGCGTCCTGAAGTTAGAGAGGGACGCCCCTGCTCTCATGGCATGTGGTATCTTGTTCCTCCATCATGGTATCACAGATGAGAATAGCCGGAACGGCTAAGAGACAGACAAAAGCCACACATAAAACAACATACAACATATTTAAAAGTATCTGGGACATTGTTCCTGCAAGGACATGCTGTTGTTTGCTTTCTGAAGTATAATATTTCAGTGCATTCAGTGCCTCCATTATTGCAAGTAATGTTGGCTAAAAGCTTTAGCACAACAACACAAGTTACCTGCATGGCCTTTCCTTGAGTTAAAGTAATACTACACTACAAAAATAATTGATTACAAGAGAGGAGTCCTGAGTTAAATAGCCTAACGTATCAAAACTAAAACTACTCATTATGCAGAAACTTCCCCCCGTGTTACACTATTACTTATACATTAATGTGTAGACTACATTTCAGGGTTTACTGGTGAAGGTGGAGCTGATTTGCACCATTCAATGTACTGTTGTGTAATCAATAATGTTTTATAAACTTATCTTATGTTTTTGCATATGCAGACTGGCATAGCTGGCAACATTTCAGATTGGATGGTGGAGGAGTGGGACGGGACTTGTTGAAAATGTTCAAATGTTCAATTCAACTCTGCAGAAATATGCAGGTGTTTAGATGTTTTAGGTGGAGCACAGTCCAGCCCTGACATTTTGACAACAGGTGAGCCTGCCTGCGCAGAGAGCAGAACAAACGATTATTCAGATTGGAGGGTATGCGTGATGTCACTTCCACTTCCGGAACACGCTGGACTGAGTGGCAAAACATCTGTTACCATGGCTGCGTTAGTAAACTGGGAGCAAAACATGTGATTAATTGATCAAATTAAAGGCAGGTGTATCATCCGATCATTCATTTATTCCAAATAATCTGGCAAACCAAAAAAAACTAAAAAACGAATCAATATTTCCTTATTCTGTTTTTCTGTATGAACCAAATATTAAAACAGACGTTTTCTTGCTTTCTGCACCAAACGGGAAATTTAATAAACCAGGAAACCAAAACGAAATAATAGGTCGATTTTACCATAGACATAATATACAATATATAATATCCTCTATATATGTCTATGGCGCTTCTACTGAACACGAATATGTAGTCAACATAGTATTTGGTCTCTTTAAGTTAATCCGGTTGGAATTTATGTGAGCAAATGCCCGGTGGTAACGTTATATGGTATCGATTATTTTAGGGTTTCTGACATCCCCAGATGACGTTAGTTTAGAAAGATAATTTAACTAACATAAGAACTATGACTATGGTTACACTATCTATGTTTTATCTATAAAATTACACAACTCAATAAAGCGTTGTCTGATCTTTAAAGTTACCCAGCTCTTCTAGTTGGACTTTCAGGGTTTGACAGGCGAAAGCTTAAGGGACGTGCTTTTAGTTTGAAGGGGAACCACTTGGGCGGAAGGGCGGATGCTGCTAGCTGCGTGTAGCTCGATCAACTCCACACAGAGGCGGACATAGTGGATTCCGTTGGGAAGCTGTAGATCATCGCCGGGCGGTTCTTTGGGGATCTCTCTCGGTTGTACGTGTAGGTTAGCGGTGTCACCTCTGGAATGAATCCACCGAGGTATGTAGCTCGAAGGTCGGGTAGTGTCTGTGGATGTTATGTAGTATATTGGAAGGAAATTGCCAAAACCTGCTCCTTTCCTGCCGCTGCTTCCCCTCAGCTCAGTTTGCTTGGCAAATTAGCTCGCTAGCCCGTTTTTTTCGCCTTGTAGATTGCATGCGTTTGCTCATTCACATCCACCAGCTTCTGTGATAGGCTGACTTAATTTACATTTCTTCTTTCCCTCCAGCCTCCACGCCTCGGTGGCTTTAAATTAGCCTGGAATATGAGCAGAAGAAGAAGATAAGCAGCGGCTGGCTTCCTGCGGGGTTTTGCCAAGGCTTTTTGTTTTTCCGTGGACATGCCTGGTCTATGGAGCAAAGCTGAGCGAAGCTAGCTGGCCGACAGACCGGCTAGCACAATATTTCCAGGCTTTTGGATGATTGTTTAGCTGAACAGCTGATTTGTTTTGGATCAGCGCTAACGTTATCACCCCTCCCTGGGTAAGGAGTCAGCATGGGGGAGCCCAGTCTGGACGACGCCAATGTCAAGGTGGCTGTTCGCCTACGGCCCATGAACAGGAGAGGTGAGGGGGCTCCAGTCTGCTCAGATTTGGACTGTTATTGGTACACTACTCTCAAATTAATGGTATAGACGGAGACTGCATCTGTCTACATAGTCTGAATGTCAGGTCAACGCACTGAGGGTTTATTATGCAATGGAATGAATGTCAGATTATTATTATGGATACACTACAATCAAATTAATATTTTGGTAATAGGCTGCTCCCAGGCTTGTCTGATGTATAGACTTCCTCAGATTGACTATAAACAAACTGTGTTTCACAATAACACCATCCACAGGAGACGTGCTTGACTACATTACTCCCTGTTTAATTACCTGGGAATGGGATGCCACTCAGAAATCGCCACCCATTAGTGAAATAAGCTCCTGCGCATTAAAGAAAAAGGCAGGTCTGGATGGCACATGTTTGTATAATGCTGCCATAGGGCTTCCCTCATGGCTGCCTGCCATCCAGCTAGAGCTGCTGAGATCTGCTGTTAGAAAGTCTAGACTCTTTGTCTCCTTCACGGGCTGGACACAGATGCCAGTAGCTTCTTGACTTCATCTGTAACCTGCTGCAACTGTGGGGGGAAGTTTAATAGTATAAAGCAATGGGTTGGTATGACTTGATGAGGACAAGAGTGACATTTCAGAAAAGGCCTTTTCAGTAGCATAACTGCACTTGGTTCCAAAGTATAATTTACTAGAAATTAAGTTGCACAGTTATAATGTATAAACGTTTTTTTTCTTTGCATGTATCTTCAGTCCAACAATCTTCCATGGGCTGCAACATGCTTTCATGTTGTTGCATTCTCATCTCTATGAGAATTTTAGAAATGCCTAGGTAACAAAGGCACAGTGTTACACAAATCTGCGTGCAAATGCTCTGGTCAATTATATTGTAAATTGTCAGTGCAGGGAGGCACAGATGACATTTCCTGGTCGATTGCCAGGTCGTGTTTTTGCCGTGGGAGACCATGTGTCCCATGAAAGGAGGAGGAGGAGGAGGAGGCGAGCCGCAGAGGCGGAGTGGTGGACTGACAAGACCGGCAAAACAAATCACGTGTATCCCCCCCCCCCTCTGTGAGCTGGAGAAGTCGGTCACAAGACCAAGGCAGTGGATCACCACACTGTTCCCATTGGCAGGGATTTACCATTAACTCTGATGTAGAAAAACTCTGACATTTTTCAGTGATGGCTTTCTGCAAGGTTAGACATTTATTTTGGACACATAAAAATCCCACATTTCTGTTTTTCATCAACAACCGCGAGTCTGTTGACGTTTGGTATTGTAAGTATCAAGGTCGTGTTTATGTAGATGGTGAGATAGAGATGGTGGAGAGGCTACAGGTTAGCTCTGATCGAATTCCAGTACATTTGGATTTGAAGAGTCACGGGTTTACTGTAAATGCATGTCTCTGGCCACACATCCCATTCATTTCTAATAGGAGCGTTTTGTGATGACCGACCACTTCCCAGTAGGCCCTTGTCCGCTTCCTGCTGTCAGTGTGAACTCTGCACGGTTCATTAGGAGACATGTCATTCAAGTTTCTCTCCAGCCAATCTGACAGGTACAGGTGATGGCAAACTACCAGATTTACCTCGCTGAAACACCACTCACCTTTTTGTGTTTTACTGTAAACTGTTGGTTTAGCATAGGAACACAAAGTCCTCACTCTGCTATTGTTTATTTTAAACTGTGATTCAAGCAACAAAAAGCCACATTCAGAAGTGGATTTGAAGGTGGTTCAAAGTCAACCAAAGAGTCTTGTTATGTGTTAAGTATTCTCATGGCAGGTTTTTAAGAGAAGTTGCCTGCAGCACCAGTAGCTGTATGTCTGGCAACTTCA
This sequence comes from Lepomis macrochirus, assembly GCA_024633595.2. NCBI lineage: Eukaryota > Metazoa > Chordata > Actinopteri > Centrarchiformes > Centrarchidae > Lepomis > Lepomis macrochirus. The sequence goes on along the minus strand of JALXJV020000006.1, from coordinate 9,054,255 downwards.
CTGTTGAACGATTTTCAAACATACAAGTGCCATCCAAACAAACGTGTGCCATCCAGACCTGCCTTTTTTCTGTCAATATTGTAAACAAATGCCTCCATCTGTCCTGCATTGCTCAGCAAAATGGCAATCGTGATTTTGGTGAAAGGCAACAAGCTGGTAAATTGATGGCTTACTAAAGCCAGTGGGAATGGGTTTGGAACCAGCAGTGCCACGTTTCCAGTAGTGCCTGTCTGATCCTTGTCTGAATGGACCTTCTGTCCACGTGCACCGGTGCTAGTGTCAGACTTTTACGTTGTCAAAAACCATATCAGCTCCGAGTGCACACAGAAAACTGATTTATCGAATCAGCCCTTAGAGAAATACCTCTCCATGCTCTTTTCCAACTCCACATTTTCTGTCAAGTCTCCACACATTCATACCTTTTGAGCTGCTTATTTCAGACACAGCTCTTCCTCTGTCTGGTGCTGTCAGACAGCTGCTTCAGGACACAGTAGCAGTAGTCGAGGGAGGGCAAAGGTGTACACATTCCCTTTCCTCACTCACCTTTTCCCAACCCGTGTGCAGTGGTGCAGTGATTCGGACCTGTGACACTGAAATAATTAGCGGGCTTCTTTCCCCTTGGGGCCACGGTTTCTGTGTATCCCAGGTTGAGGAGGAGACGTGGTGTAGCTGCTTAGCTGGACAAAGGCAGGAAGGGAGTGAGTCTGAATGAATATTTGCTAACATTGCGTAATGCTCCATGTTCCCATGGCTGTGGCCTTCGAAGAACAGAGCAACCCCAGGCGTAGCAACGGCAACACCACGGCCAATCAGCTTCCTGGCTGATGTGCCAAACCTCAGCACCGTTAGCCCAGGGAAGGACCAGAGAGAAGTCCAGTGGAAAGTGGGAGCTGGTTATGGAGCAAGGAGAGGCAGATAACAATGGGTACATTTATCCTCCCAACTACACCGCATCACACTTTCCCTTCTGCTAATCAGGAAGTACAGCTGCAGCACTAGGGGCACATGGGTAATGTAGGCAGAAACAGAAGGCAGAACAGAAAGTTTTCTTTCTCAACTTCTCTGCGTCTGTGTCAGTCCCCCTGTTTAACTTTATCATCTTCTTTCACTCTCACTGTGTTTTTTTTTTTTTTGTCACTCAGTCGGCTAGCTCTGCTTTTTTTTTGCTTTGTGGTATCCTTGACAGCAGAAGAATTGGAGAGTGATTCAGGTTCTCTGACCTTTTGACACAGAGTTTCCATGGCTCTATCCCTGTGTTCTTGCCAGGAACAGCAGTGTTGAGGCTCTCTAAACAGACAGTTTAGCCTCAAATCCATTATGTGCCTGGTTTGCATAAGCACAGTTGGCTTCACCTCATACGTAGAACTGCTCAGGTTGGGATATCCTTTTGTATCTCAGTTAGGGAAATGATAGTAGATTTTGACTGTGGCTAGGAAGAGTAGTCTACTTGAGCAGCCACTTTTAAAAAAGGTACTTGTGAAGTGACTTGTGTATTTATTCTACCTGCCAATACAACCAGATAAATTGGTCATTTGCATGTCTGTCTCCATGACAGGAACACAGTGGGCAGGTATGACCAGGCACTGTTTGGCAATGAGCTTCTTGCAACATCATTCGTACTTAATCACCAGAGCAGTAAATGGTCACCTGGTGAAGTCATCTCACATTAAGGAAAGGTTTATTTGAAAGGTTTTATTCTCCTACAAACTGCAATTAAACCCTGGTTATGGCACTGATAGGATCTCGTAGTATTTCTTTATCAAGAAAAAAATTGCAGATTGCTGACAGCTTACTAGTTCATTACTGCTTAGGAATAGTCATATCATGGTCAGAAAAGGCAACTGAAGGCAGACATATCATAAAATGACAGTGTAAAACTACCTAAGAGAGCTCTTGTGGAAGAAAGGAATTGAAACCACAGAATGTTTTTCCTGTCTTAACACATTTGCTGAAGTTCAAAATTCTTGCATGCTCTTGCATGCTCACTGCATAATGGAGGTCAATTGGTGCAAATCTGTGTATTAACAGTCTGTAAATACTGGGCCAAATGTGGTGGATACCCACTAAACCCCTGCAGTGGAGGTTTTGCTTTGGAAAAGTACTGGTTCCTTCTGAAGGGCAATTTAGCAGGATCGATGCTTGTTTACATTGGAGGCCATGGGAGGGAGGTCTTACAGTTGAAGGACATTATTTATTATGCGTAAGTCTCCTCCCTGCTGTAGTGTCCTTTAGCAAACACTGATTTCTATCTAAAGGAGAGCTGATCTTGCCCTGACCTCTGACCTCCCTGTGGAAGTGGGCAGAGAGGATATCCTTACCAGGAGCAGCACGGTGGGGTAAAGAATCCTGAATCCCATCCTAATCTTATCAACTAGCTTAAATACCAAAACTGTTTAATTGAATTTTGTTGCGTGCTTTTAGAAAGAAAAATTGCATAGAAAATCATGTGGGTGACATTACCTGTCCCTGTGGTATTGATTAATCTATAGGCAAAGATAAAGACATATTTCTTGCGATATGATAACACGTACAACATTTATATTTTAGTTTTTTATCACATAAACAAAGTGTAATAGTGTAAAAAAAAAAAAAGGCCATTAATAAACATGAAATATTTTAGTGGCTGTGGCCCAAGCATTCATCAGCAGCCATCAGTCAAAGACTGGTATTCTGCTACTGGTAAATTAGTTTGCTCTGCAAGTAACCAATTGTCAAATGCTTTTTTTAATGCACAACCAATTCTGCCAGAAACTGGATGCCCAGGACATGATGGCAGCACCTGGCATGTGTGGACAACCATCATTAGGTCTCATTGGCGAGACCGATGAATGGAGAGACTTACCAGCCTCATGAATTTCCAGTGCGGTTCATGTTGTTATTTTCCAGTGCTTTTGCTGGTTACTGCTACTACAGCAAGGCTTCTATTGGAAGGCTTTAACACGAACTGAGCTCTGAAAACAAACATAATAAGGAGCACTTTATACTACGGGCACTGTGAGATGTCTATTTTATCAAAATGAGATCAGGTATTTACTCTGTATTGTCTTGAAAAGTGTGATGGGGCCGTGAAATTGTAGTTGGCAAAACTACAACGTTGATCAAGTCGCATCAATAGGCAACGTTAATGCGGACTAGTGATAAAGCGATTAATTGGTCAGCTGATAGCTGCGCTCAAGAGTAGTTTGGGGACACATCTGCAGGCAGCTGTGTCAGTGTGGAACGATGTCAGCGCTCCCCTTGATGAGTTTATGGGAAGGTGGTGAAAAAGTTAGTTGGCGAACCCTAAATTTCCCCAGTCACCACCTTCTTTTCTAAATTTTAAAATGCTTCTCCCATCCTAATTAACAGTTAATCTAAAACCACTACTGGCTAGAGTTAAATACTGTGATACTGGAGAGAATTCTGAATAAAAAATGCATCTAAAAAGTTTTACTGGCCATGTACATTATATATTATTCTGCATGGAATAATGTAATTATACATGACTTTCCTTTGTTTTGATATCAGCATTATAAATCGACCATCAGCCCAACTCTCTAAATATTGGCAGTGGCCATATTGGTCGAACACTAAAACTGACTTGTGCAGACTATCAATTTAAATACCTGAGAGGACACAGCGTTAGGACCACTCCTTATGCTGAGTTGGAAATGAACAGTTGGTGTTCTGAAGGCCAAGTGTTGCATCACGACAGAGACAGACACAAACTGGGTTAGTGTAAGAGGCTGTTTAGTCGTGTGTGTGTGTGTGGTGTGAGGGAGAGAAACTGATTGCCTGGACAAGTCCTGTTTTATTGATTAGCTTAATGCTCACTCCAGGGTGAAAGAGTTGGTGTTTCCCAGCCTGCCCACACAATTGTTTGAACTCGATGTTCTGCAGGAAATTATTGACTTTTATGGTATTTAACTTCTGATCAATCCCCAACGCAGAGGCGAAGAAGTGAGTCAGACCAATGCTTGTAAAAGTTTTATTCCTTACATGGAAAAGGATGTTAGTGGAATTTGTGTATTTCTTGATGTTGGTGATGATAATTCTATATCTGTGGCTCCAAAACACGCTCTAACCTATTTTGTTATGAAACAAACAGCTGAAGATGACAGAAAGACATAGAACATGACATTGTGTAAAAATATAAAAACAATCAATCCTAACTTGGGCATGTTTGTGAGGTTCAGTGCTTTGGTTGTAACATTATGTGTTGTCCAACCCACAGAAAAGGAATTAAACACTAAATGTGTTGTGGAGATGGTGAAGAACCAGACGATCCTCCATCCTGGCGGAGCTAACCTGGGCAAAGGAGACACCAGGTACGCTTGTCAGTAGATTGACTACATTCTGTGTTCACAACAATGATTTATTCTCTTCATACACATATAATTCATCAAGTCATTGCCTATAAATGTTCAGCCTTTGATTTATAAAGTGTTTCCATGACGGTTACGGCATATTACTGCATACAACTTGTGCTGCACTAAATGAAAAGAGTTGTTAGGGATTTCGCATTTAATAATTCATGTCTTTGTTGCCACTGATCAATAAAAATAACACTTATATCTCAAAGTAAAAGCAAATCTCTACAGAAGTTTTCAAAATGAGGTGGTGGTCGTTAGGTCGTTAGTCAGATCTGAAAACACAGACGTGACACACACATTTTTAGATTTAGTATGGCTTAAACCTCAGTGTCCACTGTGAAGAAACGACCATAAGTCCGCTTTGAAATAAAAACATGCACCGTATAACTGAAGATCTTGCCTGAGAGAGTCAAGTTTTCTTCAAGTAATCCATTGGTGATTGCATGTATGGGTGTATTGCAAACATAAAACAACTAATTGCTAATTTGGCATACTTTTAATGGTGCCACTTTTCCAAAAAATGTGAATGGATGAGGATGATGATGACGATGGTGATGATGATGATGGGGGTGTTCGGAGTAGTGGGGCCCATAGTGTCAGATTTTGAAACCCCTCATAGAAACTATAGTAAATACTCTTAGCCATGGAACTCTGTGGCTTCTTATGAGCTGCCTTTCTGTTGCCCTCACACAGACACTCAGTGTTTTGGCAGATTTACAGCTGTGCCAAATTTATTATTATTTTTTCATCCTTACCATGTTCAGTGACTTGGACATTTTCTTGTAACCTTCCCCTGAATGCTACTTTTAAAAAGCCTCCCTGAGATTTGTCAGGAATGTTCCTTTGTCGCCATGATGTGGTTTTTTGGCAGGAAGCTGAGCAACCAGCTGTTGGGCCTCCTAGAGACAGGTGTATTTCAACTCAAATCACTTGTCACTTGTTTCCCTCTCTCCATCCTGTTTACCAGCTGCTGGTTGTGAGTAACGTGAATTGTGCTTGGAATCTTGAGTGTCTCCATTCCCACACTGAAGGCGTCATTAGGACGGGTTGGATTTGGTTGCACTGGGCAGAACAGAAATATGTGACTGTGTGTTGTATTGTTGGGTCAGTGTCTGAGTGAGGGGAGTGACGCAGGAATGACCAGACCCAGCAAACTGTTTCAAATTTAATACTGGCAGAACTGGTAAATTAATCCCCTCATCTGTAATGAAGAAGCTGTAACAATTGCAGCGTTTTGTGTAATTTAATTAGGTAGTTGTTCGAAATCAGCCAGTAGGCCATGCTTAACTACCAGCCCGCCATCTTGGAGGAAGCCAGCTGTGTCAGAAGAAAGATCTCCTTGTGACTGCTGGAGCTGCTTGCAGACTGCCAGATCAGAAGTAGTGAATAACACTGGCTTCAGGCTGAAGTGCAGGAGAAGACACCAGGAGCAGCAGCAGTGTGTGTGTCCGTTGATGTGTGCAGGGGGTGGTTGGGTCGATTGGGTGGGTGTCAGAGGTGCTTGTGCCTGGAAGAAAGACGGCAGCATTGACACAGAGGCAGACAGAGACAATTATACATGAAAAGACAGACTCCACTCCGCTCCTCTCTTCCCTCAGTCCATCGGGTCGTAACTCCCCACCGCCTGGCTTCCTCCCTTTTTCTCAGCTCTTCCGTTTCCGAGGCAACACAGGGGGAGGTTAACTCCGGGTCGCTGTCGGTGACCGTGAAGCCCCTTCCTTGAGTGAGGAGACGATGTAAGAGGGGGGGGAAACCCTCATTTTCTCGAGCATCTGTCGACCATAAACTTCCCCAAGTGACTTTTATGGAGGACTAAACAAGAGCAGAGCTGTAGTTTCTCTCTCAGTCTCTCAGTGACAAAGGAACGAGGAAGCAGCAGCAGGAGGATGGGCTGGCTGGCTGCTGCCCTCAGCGTGCAGATGCTATTTTTTATTTTGTTTGTTTCTTTTCCATTTCCCACTGACATATGGTTTGAATTGGAGTATTGTCTTTTACTCAGCAGTTTGATTAGTAGTTTATAGTTGAGAAAGACTAGAGTGGATGCATAGAGGAAGGAGGGAAGTTAGGATGTTGCAGGTGCATGGTGTTTTCTACCTAACTCTGTTACCAGGGTCCTGGAAAGACATATCTGCAAAAGATACTTCTATGGCTTATCTGCAGATATGAACTATAGCTGTTGCAACAGAAGATACCTACATTAAATGTCTAATGTAATGGTATTAATTGGTATTGATGAAAGAGATGTGGTCTTATACAAGAACCAAGACAGAAATAACAGTCTCCTAACAGCTAGTTATTCAATATATATATATCAGGATAGCCCTAGTGATCCACTATCCTCCATTCCATTGTATATTTCTATTTTCATTTCAGTCTCTTTCACGGATCTGTAAATATATATGACTAATTTCTATGTAGATGGAGCAAATATTCCTGGACATTTTTAGAGTGGTGACAGATGAAGTGATGTGGAGGAAGCCTGGTGTGTTGTCTTGTTTGAATGCAGTGCTGTTATCTAGTCTGAACTAGGGTTGGGTATCGTTTAAAATTTTACGATACCAGTACCAAAACCAGTAACCTTAAAGTGATACCGATACCATTTGAGTACTTCATTTGATACCTTGCATAAAATGCCACCTGTTGAAGCCATAACAGTTTATTGGTAGCCTAGTATTATTTTTATTGTTGTTATGGATAAGCAAGGTTATCTATTTTCAAAAAACTGTTACATAAAAAGTATTGGGAAAATGTATCAGATCGCTCCTCGTCCTAATTAGGTCATCCTCATGGGTAGTATTATAGGGGGAAAGGCTACAGCTTGGGAGTTTATTATATTAGAAGGAGAGAGGAGGAGGGAAATAGTTTAGTGACCAAATAAGTTGTGGGAAACAAAATTAAGGTATTTTTTTAACGTGTGTGTATTTGATACGTGTGCTGAAAGTAAACACGGAAAATGATTTTGTTAACTTTCGATCAATTAACTGAATTGAAAGACCCACGCGAGTGCTTTTTCCTTTTTTGGTAAGTCGTAAACTCCAAAAGCGACAGTCACAAGTAGCCTATAAAATGATTAAGGAGTCTGTTTAAACTGTCACTTAACTACACTAAAGACACAAACATAGGAAACGAGAGGCTGCACATCCAGCCGATCAAACCAGCTACACCTGAAGCAAAATCACGTATGGGCTGGGCCCGTGCAGGTCTTTTATCATACAGTTTATGGTACGGGCACATCAGGAAAAAAAGGCCTTCTTTTCTCTTTCTTTCAGTGTGTTGCTTGCATGTTTGGCTGCAAGCAAAACCATACAACTAGTGATTTTTGCCGAAATCAGGTTACAAAAAGTATGCCTAGGTATCGATTGAAGTAGGTTTCGAATCTACATGATACTGGGCTGTTTTGGTCAATAACATAAAGGTATCGTGTAGCGATACCATCCCTAGTCTGACGCAGTAAATCTTCAGCAGGAGACTAATGTCTGCAGTCTGACATAGTTTTCAAAAATGCATGCACTGGAGTCGGGGATGATGCCCAAGCTAAGGATTAGTTCTGTTTAAATATAAATGAAGGATTTTCTCTTCCTCTCGGTCTGTCAGAAACAGATTTTCATTCAAGTAATTGGTTAAAGCCATTAGAGATGGCCTGATCTATATCCAGTAAATGGTTCACGGCAGCTTGGAAGCAGAACATTCATTTGAGTGTTGACTGTCTTTGCAGTAGAGCTTACTCCTAGTTAGCAAGTGCATTCAGACAAACTGAGTTATTGCTGGATTATGTCTCTGGCTGCATGCCCTACAGCTAATACATTAGCACCAATCTCCTCTTTGAGCACTGGACATATAGAGCCAGTTTATTTCCAACGGAAGTTGTCCATTTTCTCCACCCTCTTTTTTTTGTGTCCTTGCTTACAAGGCTGGGAAATTATTCACAGAGGGCAAAACGATGGTTCATTACCTGTTGAAGACTAACTTAACTGACACTTATCTTCACTCGAGCTTCTCAGCAGCTAGTTTCCATGCACATCTTGGTTCCAGTGTTGTCCAGTGTTATTTGGCACTATGTCATATTTATATAAAAAACAGACAAAACTGGACATTGCTGTGAGAAAAGAAAGCGAGGAGGTTGAACTACCTGTTGAGTTCAGAAAACGTGAATTTAACTTTATTCCAGCTGTCGTACTTTACTGTGACCGTGATAGCATAGCGTAACCCTGATCGGTCCGAACTCCATTCAGAAAAAAAAACATTTTAGAAGTTGTTGTCCTGCTGTCTTGCTGACAGACCTGACAAAGCATATGTTTAACAACATGTTCATCATGTTGTAGTTATTTCGGCATTAGTTTGATCCGTTTATTGCTATTTAATCACAGTAAAATGTTTACATTAGGCTCATACAGCTGTAGTAATGGCGAGTTGTGTTTATTCGCGTTATCCGCGATAAAACCCCCGCGAGGAGAGTGGATTAAATTCGCGTTTGGTCTGAATGCCGCATTAGGTTTGTGGCTCTGTTGCCTACTGAACTTCACATTCTCTTAGAAGGTACCATCTCGTCCACTCAGGATTGGGTGACAAAAGGCTACCCATCAGTGAAAGAAGACGAGGCCATCTACAGGGTTGGTTAAACACTTGGAAAACCGTGACACATAGAAGACCATGTCCACCCGGTTTGATGCCAAACAATTTACACATTTCTACAAACTACTTTAGTTACTCTTAGGACTTAGGACTGAAGTTACAGTCTGTGCTTTACCAGATCAAAACATCCCCAGACTATTTTTGAATTCTCCACCATAAATAATTTCAAAGGACCTCACTTTAAGGTCATTCCTAAGTTGTCAGTTGTGTTCTGCTTGTGAGTCTGATTCAGTTTTTCCACCAGCGGTGCACACTGGGCAGGCCAGACTCTCTGCCACTCTGTGACTCACTGCCTTGGTTACTTGGAATCTTACTTTTCATCTTACATATGTTTTATTTTGTGTCCTATCTGCTTATGCACCTGTCCCCCCACACGCCTAACCACCAGGGGTGTCTTATCATCCAGAGTTTGAACTACAGGACTGGGACAATTTGTCTGATAAGCAGACCGCTAACCTCCCCTCAGTTGTTTGGTGTACTACAGTTTTCCTGATGACCTGAAGCTGTTTGCATTGGACTGGTGATGCTGGATGTTGACACACTCTGACATCGATCTGTCTCTTGTCAGATGTCGGTGAGGCCAGATGCAAGTGGCGTTGTTTCTGAGATGAGACACAAAAGAGACTGTGTGGCCCCGTATCTTGGAATATTGTTGGACATTTTTTGTATATGTATTTTTCAGCGTGTCTTAAAGAGGTCATATTATGCTTCTTGGCTTTTTCCCTCTCCTTTATTGAGTTATATACCTTTCTGTGCATGTAATAGGTTTGCAAAGTGAAAAAGCTCAAAGTCCACCCCAAAGGGAGTTCCCATCACCCACAGAAAACTCTGCTCTGAGCTGCCTGAAAACAGCTCGTTTGTAGTCCAGCCGCTTGATGATGATGAAAGCTAAATGCGCCTCATATAACGCTTACCAAGCGGCTACTCCGACACGTTCTGGCGTGTCGGAAACCTGTTCTGGTACAACCCCTATATAGGATTTTGCACATGAAAATGACCATAATACCACCTCTTTAAGTGCAGTTTTTATTATTCTATTGTTATATATTATGGCGTGTTTTCTGGTGTCATTGTGTTCGCTAACCTGATTGTCGGAGAGAAGCTTCTACAGCATATTGGTTATTGTAGAAAGGTGGTAATTGGGTGCTGCACAGTAAGGCAAACAGGTTAAACAGTCCAGCCTGAACCATCCAAGCGATGGTGGGAGTTTCTGTTGTTGGTCTACTAACATAATGACAGGGTTCGAAATGAGGGAAAGAGAGTGTCATCCATCTGCAGGCCACACTGGCTCATTTTCTCCAAAACTGTGCTTTGAATTTTGTCTGAAGCCACATGGTCAGGCTCAGGTGGAGCTCTGGACAGTTAATGCTACTGCAACAACACAATCCATTTAGGAGATCTGAATAAGAATTAGTCTTAGCAAACACAGCCCATCTCATCCACAAGCTTGGTTTGATTGGTATAATCCACCTTGTCCCCAGTAACATACATTTTGTATATGCTTAGGCAGCCTACTGTATAATCATTTTTGCAGTATTTGGGGAACTATTCAGTATTATCCAGTTCTTACTCAAGTATTAGTCTGATACATGTCCTGTTGTCCTGTACCATCAGTATGAACTGTGTCACTCCGACAGTCTCAGGCCCAGCCTCTTTCCTCCCCCACCCCCCTTGGCTACCTTCAGCTTCCTTTCCATCCTCCATTCCACAGTCCTCCCCACACAGCCACGGATGGTACAGTCCTAGAGAGAAATAAAAGAACGCAAGAACAGCAGAGAAAGAGAAGGGGGGTGAGGAGCAACCATGCATTAAGTAATTTTTTAAATGACGGTGATCAGAGCAGAGGAGCAGGCCGAAGGGAGGAGGGACAAATAGAAGTGTTCGAGGACCGAGGGAGGCGGGTTCACGGCTCTCCTGACCGCCTCATTCTCCCCTCTCATTGGTTATGGAGGGCCCCTAGCTCTGTTAATGGGCTCTTGAGTGCAAGACATGGGTGACCCGTCTCGCCTGCAGTCTTTGAAGCAACCGTGACAGCTGTCATCACTACGTACGTCAAAACCTGCCATGCCGATTACACCCCTAAAGTGTTTGGTGATATGACTGTAGGCCGATAGCAGGCATGTAAGGATGCTCTAAACGCCCCTGAGAGGAGCATTCGGAGAAACAAAAAATATTGGAAAATAAGGCCTTCACAAACAATGTAATATCAGAGAGCCTTTTAAATTGAAACATATTGAATTAGAGATTCCACTTTGAAGCAACACAATCTGTGAGAGTATTTTATTGATAGAATTGTATAGAATTACAGTAGCATCCAGTTCCATCCTTTCTTTGCATATGTAGAGAATAATATGCACCCATTTAGAAAGTGAAAATGGTCTCAAACACCCTTAGAATCTCTCCTTGTACAGCTGGAGGTTTCGTGGACCCAAAGCAGTTCTCTGGGTGAACGTCAGCTCTGTGTAGAGGAGGTCCTAATCGCTTCCTGGTTCGAAGAGCTACTGGAATCAATAACCCTTCAGATAGGAATTTCTCTGCGTGTATTTGCTCTCTGAATGCAGCATGGCAGCAGTGGAACGTCAGTGAAATATGAAGTGTGACAGATTGGATTGTACGCTGACTGGTTTGTGCAAGAGCTGCAGCTTTGGCGGTTTATAAAGAATGTGCATGGGTAAAAGGAAACAGGTGTGTGAGTGTTTGTGTGTGTGTGTGTGTGTGTGTGTTCTTGTACTGCTGTCTTCACAAGGGCTAGTTGGAGACATTTAGAAAGAGGACACTTTTGTGATGTAGGTTAGAGCTCAGGGTAGGGTGTTTTTATGGAAACACCTGACAGATATGCTTTTATAAATTGGAGAAAGCGTCTGCCAGTGTTACAGATCCTATGCTCTAAGGGATGCCAGTCTTAATGTTGTCCTATTGCAGTAAGCCTCTTTGATGAAAGGGCCAATTAAATGGCTGACCTCAATGCCCTAATCACAATTTTTCATTTGACAGTCACGAGAAACCATGTCTTTCATTCAGGTTTTTACTGGCAATTCACATGACATTAGCCTAAAGTAAAGTGTTGGCTCAATGACAAAATAGCTTGAAAATAACAAAGCACGTGTCCCACCAGTGTTCTCAAGCATAGATTTAAATGTATTTGACAGGTAATATATAGGCCTAGTTTATGAACCATGTTGTGGTGATTATCGTGAAAATCATGATGGTGTCTTTAGATGTTGACATGTCAACACAGAGTCGGCTGTCCAGCAGTTGTCAGCACAACACAAAGACTGATGCATTTTAAATGCATCTGTTCTTGATAAAATATCAATCTGTCTTTATTGTATTTTTTTCTATTTAAAAAATGTCACAGCTCTTATATATCCAGTTGGCTAAAACAAATGCTGTGTATAAAAGCAGACTGATGCTGAGCTTGACAGCAAGATAAGTTGATGAATCCCTCTGTGGCAGGTAGTTAATGTTGGTGTAGCGTCGCAACCTGTGCTCTGTGAGTCCACCACACAGTAATTGAGATGTTTAAGGTCTGATCAGTGTGATCTGTCATATTTAGATCTGCGCTTCTTTTGCCACAGCACAAAGTTCCGTATCTGATGACAAATGCTGAAATGCACAAACAGCTGCCTTATCAATGGCATATTTTCTCTTAGTGAAAACAGATTCTTGCAAACAAAGACACCACCTTCCAGGGCTGGGCAAGATTCACCTTTATCACTCTTTTACAGCTCAAGTGAAGTTGTAGCTAACTTCAGGGTTAACCTCAATCACTATACTCAGCTGCTGGTAAACAAAACTCAGTGACTTTCCTTGGTTCTTGAGAAACTCTAGCTTTCCGACAAACTGTACATCATGCTGAACCTTTACTGTTATGTTCATGGCTATGTGCTAACCAAACTCCCCCCGACGCTGCTGTTTTCCTACAGCTTTTACATTTAGCTGTGTGCCGACCCGACCAACATGACATCTTTTTTGTACCAGCTCTTTCTCGTCTGCACAGAAGAAATGGCAGTCATATTGGATTTGAACAGGTCCACTGCTCATATCACCAGATCTGGCTAAGAAAGTGTCTTTAATAGGTTGTGGGAAACTAGTGATCTTATATTTTATTTGAAGCATATTTTTCTGCATTCTGCAAAGGATGTTAAAGAGATGTTGATCTTTCTGTAACTTGATGTTGTTCTACTTGTTCGTTCAAATAGATTATCCTTGTCTGGAGGCTCTTACATTCCTCATATGCAGAGATGGACAGATGAAGTGACTGTCTGTGCCTGTGAAGATCGGTTTTAAATAACTTGCCTCTTGGCTAAATGCTTAAAATTCTGTTTGTCAGTGTGTAGTGTATGTAGCTGCTTGCACAAGTATAGTCTTAGTCTTATAGTTTTTCTGAAAAAGACATTGTGGCCAGTGAACCTCTCTTTTTAAATGTAAAGAGTTTCCCCCCACGTATCACTGTTAATATCTGAGCATGACCTTGATCCAGTAACCCCTCTACGCTACCATCCCTGAGTCCACCACACACTAGCCTACCACAGAACTCCCTGCTAACTTCAGTACCAACCCCCTCCACCACTCAGTCCCATATGCCCACACACAGACATTCCCACAACAATTGAACCAGTCCCAGAGATTTTTTTTTATGTTCCCAGGGATGAACACAGACTCTCACACCCTTACCAAATTTGACAAACAAACAAGATGTAAATGAGCTACACACACGCAAGGCAAATATTTGAATCAAATGTGTGCTAAAGTGAGTGTTGAAAACAAAGAAAGATCAAGTGACAGTAGGGCTGCAGATAACAATGATTTTAGTGCTTGAAGCTTTTATAGATTATTTCATAGATTCATTGATGCGTCGTTGAAAAAGTACTTTCACTTGCCGGCGGCGCCCCAGCCCCCCCTCCGGTACACAGGATCAGATATGTACATTGATAGAGGATAGATATTTATTAGTCCTTTCGGGAAATTCATAGTGTGTCATACAGAAAACATCAGACCAACAACATCCACAGACCAACAACCAGACAACTGATTTACCAACACAAACATCATTCAAGTGCTGAACAAGTTAAGGTGCACCTCGACACCCAGTTTAACTCATGACTGTGGTGTTACAGCCCAAACTTACAGCCCAAACCAGGAGAGCAACAAACGCATGTGTGGACATTTTCAGCTGAGGACCGCGGCTTACTTTGGCTTCAACTCAACAATCAATCATGATTTCAGTTAAATGCTAAAGTTGCTGTTACTGTTACCTTGTCTGTGGTCCGTTGGCAGAACACCGGCTGCTTTCTGATCAGGTGCTGTCATGCTGTTGCGGTAACGTTAGGCGACATAAGTTTTGTTTTCCAGTGGACGGACTGTAACATCACAGAGTTGTTGTTTTCTTACAGCTTGAAATAATCCCATACCTTGGACACTTTTTTTCTTCGTTCCTCGCTAGTTTCTCTCTATCCCTCCACTTTGCAAACGGCCCCATCATAATCATGTCGTGTTCACACTGTGTAAGCGTGATGTGCGAAAGTAATAAATGTCCGTTTTATAGGTTTATAGTTAGTTATATGGATTAAACGAAGCATTTTAGTAAGTGATTTAATCAATTTAATTGATCAGTCATTTCAGCCCTAAGTGATAGTTGCTGTATCACGAGATCACACGAGAATCCTGTTTTGCTACAAAGCATCTCCTGAAGTTATAACAGAGACACTAAGGGATTTCTCCCACGGTGGAAAGAGCATTGCCAAATCTCTACCAATGTACAAATTTCTACCGTCACACGGTATATATCATCATATTGCCCAAATAATTAGTAAAATAACATTGTTATTAGACAGATGGTTAAATAAATAATTTCCATTATTGGTAGGGAACAGATTAAACCTGAAGCACCAAAGACAGCTTGCCATGAACCGCTCACCACACTGAATCCTCTCTAACATGCATTAAATGTCATCTTCCTATCTCTCCACATGCTGCTGTGGACTTTGACCCTCCCAACATCATCAGGAATCAGTCCAAGGTAACAGCACACACACAAACACACACAGCAAGTTTTAACACTGAGCTAATTCCATGGCTGTGAATCATCTCTGTGTTAAACAAAGAAGCCGCTGTAACAGTTCGTCGTTACAGGCACTAATACAAAGCGATGTCTGTAGAACTGTTTTTGCCAGAAGAGTCTTGTTTTAAGCGATTAACTTTAAACCCTCAAGAAGTACTTGCTTGTTGCTAGGAAACTTTTTAATATGTTCTTGACTATGTGGCTCACTGTGTATCAGTTTTTCCCAGGAGGGTCTTTTTTTTCTGTCGTTGAAAATTTCCCATAGTAACATATAAACTATAAAATCTGTTGTTTGAGTGTGTCAACTGTTTTCATTTCCAGGTCTTTGCCTATGATTACTGTTTCTGGTCCATGGATGAGACCGATAAAGAGAAATTTGCAGGTTAGTTCATTAACAGATCCAGTTCACATTATCAAAACATTTAACATTTCATCACTAAAATGTCATTCGAACAGTTTTGTTTGACTACATTTTCACAATTACATAGAATAATATTCCCCATGTGTGTCTCCAGGTCAGGATGTGGTCTTCCAGTGCCTTGGGGAAAGTCTTCTCCGTAATGCCTTCCAGGGCTACAATGCCTGTATCTTTGCCTATGGACAAACTGGTAATTTACCATGAGACACCTCACTATTCTGTGGTCAATATGATGTGAATATACTTTGGAATGTTGATTATGATTATGAGAGGAGTGTCGGTGTGAATGTGTTGTGGCAGGAAAGTTGTGAAGCCTCTCCTCTCTCCTGCATGAACAGAACAGCGAAGCTCAAATGCAGTTTTCAAACAAAAGCAGAACTTTAAAAGGCTTGATAGGCCTGAAACACAACTAGTCAGTGTTGTGCAGACAGTGTAGACATCTGCACTGGTTAACTGAGGAAACATGTCCAGTGTAGACGTGGTCTTCTTTCAGTGCACACCTAATCTCAACACTACAAATGTTTCAACAAGCGGATAAATCAGTCCAGTGTCTGGAGTGCGTTATATTCAGAGGTGTTTCTAATATTCTGAATCAGAAGGAGCTTAATTGCCAAGTAGTGTTTTATATGAGGAATTTGCTTTGGTGATAAGGCGCTACATGTAGAAAAACATGCAGTTGACATAAATAAATGTAGAATTATATCAAAATGGAATAAACTAATGCACGTTATATAAGAATAATAAAAGAATAGAGAAGAATAATACATCTATTTGCAGAGAAGGAACAATGTGGCAGATATTTACATGTGCATTACTCCGGTTCGTGTTGTGCAGTATTGCAATGGAAAATAATATTCTGTACATAAATATTATATTAAACATAAAAAATATGAACATAAAAATTGACAAAATATAGAACAACAACAATTAACAACAAATATGTGCAATGTGCCAGGTTTGTGCATGATATGAATTAAGTAAAATAATTTAGATGTGCAGAGACATTTGCGTAATTTGAAAGGGGGGAGTGTCAGTGAGGGACCCAGGCCTTGTTAATGAGGCTAACTGCAGACGGGAAGAAGCTGTTTTTGTGGCAAGAGGTTTTGGTTCTGATGGACTGCAGCCCTTTTGCCAGAGGGGAGAGTCTGAAACAGTTTGTGTCCGGGATGGGAGGGGTCAGCTGCAATCTTTCCTGCTCACCTCATAGTCCTGGAGGCGTACAGGTCCTGAAGAGACGGAAGATTGCAGCCAGTCACCCTCTCTACAGAGCGAATGATACGCTGCAGCCTGCCCTTGTCCCTGGCGGTGGCAACAGCGTACCAGATGGTGATGGAGGAGGTGAGGATGGACTCAATGATGGCGGTGTAGAAGTGCACCATCATTGTCTTTGGCTGGCTGAACTTCTTCAGCTGCCACAGGAAGTACATCCTCTGCTGGGCCTTCTTGGTGAAGGAGGTGATGTTTAGCCCCCCACTTGTGGTCCTGGGAGATGATGGTGCCCAGGAAGCGGAAGAAGTCCACAGTGGTGACTGGGGAGCCACACAGGATGATGGGGGAGGGTGGGGCTGGGTTCTTTCTAAAATCCACGACCATCTCCACTGTCTTCAAGGCACTGAGCTCTAGACTGGCTGCACCAGGTCACCAGATGGTCAATCTCCCACCTGTAGGCAAGCTTGTCCCCACCAGAGATGAGCCCAATGACGGTGGTGTCATCTGCTTGATGGACTGGTGACAGGAGGTGCAGCTGTTGGTGTTCGGGGATAAGAGCGGAGGGGGAAAGATCGCAGCCTTGAGGGGAACCAGTGCTGATAATCTGCTCATATTCTTCATTTATATAAATAGGAAGGACAAAAAATTTGATTAGATTGACGCAATCCAGTACAATACCACTCTTAACCATGACCTCAGTAATAAATGTGTGATAGAGTTGACCCATTTTCGATAACATCAAGAAAAAGTGAACATTATAAACTTTGGTTGAATTTATGTAGAGCTTTCGTACTAAATTGCATTAGATTGCATAGTTATGTTTAATGAAGTGGCCCCTAGTGTATTTGAGATTGTTTTAAGAGTTAGTGACTCAGTGGCAATGGTATGACAAGTTTTAGATCAGCTGTCACAAAGGGGCTTTTTCACATTTCAAACTGCCTGTTTTAACTGAAAGTGTGTGTGTGTGTGTCTGTGCGTGTGTGTCGTAACCAGGTTCGGGGAAGTCATACACCATGATGGGTTCGGGGGACCAGCCAGGTCTGATTCCCCGGCTGTGCAGTGCTTTGTTTGAACGAACCCAGAAGGAACAGCGGGAGGAGGAGAGCTTTACCGTTGAAGTGTCCTACATGGAGATCTATAACGAGAAGGTCCGAGATCTGCTTGATCCCAAAGGGTATGACCTTACTGATGCAGCTTCTGCAAAGTAAAATACGTCCTCTGAAGAGAAAAGATTGTTTGTTATTATTGTGAAGCTCCATAGGAAGTGTTGAGTTACAGTCACTGATGGTAAATTATGTGATAGTGTGATATTTGAACATGCATAGACTACGGCATCAACCTTAATTACAAGTAAATGTAGTATATGTAGTCTACTTTGTAGGTGAACAACCAATCTGAAGTCATTTTCTGTTTTAACCTCAAGTTAGCGAGTAGAGCAGGGAAGGTCACTGGTGGATGCTGGTACCACCAGCTGCTACGTACTCGGGATAAAAAGATCACTAGTCTGCCCTGCAGTCACTGATGGAGTCCGGTTCATGTCCAGCAGGTCAGCAGTAAATCAGGAGCACATGCCTGTGTCTACTGCCCCAGACAGCAAAACCTTTGGCTTTCACCCACTATGTGACCTTTAACCTCAGTAAAAAGAGGCCAAAGCGAGGCAGGCCATCTGACCGCCATATGGGCTTCTCCATGGAGCAGAGAATGATGAAGTTCTCAGGACTGGAGCAAGTTTGAAGTGCTGTCAAAGTCTCTATGAACCGGGGAAAAAAGTGGATTGGTGGCCAGAACCAGCTGAGCCTAATACAGCAGATGAATAGTACTTTACCAGGAGTGACCGTGTTGTTTGTCTGTGTTTTAAACCTGCCCTGATTTTCTGTCCAGGGGAAGACAAACTCTGAGGGTGAGGGAACATAAGGTTTTGGGACCCTACGTGGATGGCCTGTCTCGACTAGCTGTGGCCAGCTACAAGGTAAAAATATTCATATTAAACAGTGTTTTTTTTAGCATTTGCCATGCTTTTATGTCAGGTGTATTGGCACTCACCGAGTCACTCACTGGACACTGTTATGTTGTATTCTGGCTGTTACATCCAACGGCAGTCACAGTCCAGCAGACACCTAGCTAAGCATCTTACTTGCATTCCCCTCGCTTTGATCTTTAAACTTTGAGGATTTGTAACAATGTCGTTCACATGATGGCAGCAGTCTGCTCAGAAGTCCCACTAATCACACTTGGAAAGAGGCCAGTTATATAAATGTCAGAATTCTTTACATTTTGTAATTCAAACACACTCTTCACCAAATGTACTGTATAATATTCTTCACACAGACATAACAGGTTATTCTGCAAGGAGAAGTGTTGTCATTCTTCATTTATGTATCGTTTGATTTCGGTTGTTCTGACAGGACATTGAGTCTCTGATGTCAGAAGGGAACAAGTCTCGGACTGTCGCTGCAACCAACATGAACGAGGAGAGCAGCCGATCGCACGCCGTCTTCAACATCATCCTCACACACACACTCAAAGACTTGAAGTCTGGGGTAAGATACACACAGGCTGGTGTAGGGCGCAATTGTTTCATCACGTTTAAGGGAAACTTTCATAATGGACAAGATCAGAAATAAATTTCTGAGATGACCAAGTCCACTACATGATTAGTGTGCGGTTTTGTGCCAAGATGTGGTGCCAGATCGGCTGCTGGGAGCTTGGTCAGACATCCCTGTAGCTGCTCTGGCATGCTTTTTTAATTAAGAAGTTGTTTGTTATTAAGGTTTTCTGAAGAAGTCAGTCCTTTTTTAATGTGTCCCATCCATCCTTAGTGCACTGCAATCTTTAAATGTTAACTGCCTTTCCTCAATCACCTTCTGTTGTCCCAGAATAGATCTGCTGCATCTAATTGACAAAGGTGGATATTGACTACTGTCATTTTTTAAGCCTAATGATGGTTTAACTCATTTTGGATACAATTTTGGTTTTCTGTTACAGTGTTGACAGAGTTTTGCATACGATACTCTACTGGTGTATCACCTTTAAAACAGTACTAGAAGTGAATGTGTAATTGTGGATACTTGATTGGGCAAACCGTGGCAAGTTTCTGATCAGTCAGCCACTGCAGCCTGCAGGTGGAAAGGTAGTTAGAAAATGGGGTGATGTCAGCTCTGTTGTCTGACCAGGCACTCAAAGAAAAGACCTAAATCTTCATCCCCACGTAGCCTCTCTTGCTCCTTGCTCTTATTTCCAGACACACTTGCCACCAGCAAATCCTGTTAATAATTCACAGGCGTGACTTTGAGTTGGTCAGCTGATACAGGCTGCTCTCTTTTCAAGGCGCACCCAGAGCTAGTCACTGGGTTGGTCAGTCAGTCAGTAGGTACATCAAGCAAATGACTGATGCGGGGACTGTGTAGTCAGTGAGTGAATCACTTGACTGACACGTCCTGTGTCTGGTTTAGTCAGTTCTTTATTGTCTTTGTTGCGTTTTGTTATTGTGTACTCGTTCTAAATACATTCTAACAGGGAACTCCTCTATGACCACTACAAGCCCCACTAGACCAGACGTTGGCTCACTTGAGCTCACTTCGAGCTATGGTTTTATTGTTCATTCTGTTCTTTTCACACAGCGCTGGTTGTTGAGTACGATGCCTGTTTTTTTTATGATCTACTGTCGTGGCACTCAGCAGTTGTAAGTGATGTTGGACCTATTTTCAAAGTGCGGAAGAACCCACAGGAAAACAACAAGCAGGCCTTTAACGCTTCAAAACAGTAGTTGATGCTCAGACTGTTGAACAATGTTTCAAGGCAGTGAAAAACTGTAGCAATCTAATTGGGATGGAAGCCCCAGAGAGTGTATGTGAACAACCAAATATCTGTTTGGTGTTTTCATTTCTTAATCTATGATAGATGGAAAGCGAGGATATGAATTTGTATTAAAGTGAGCCAAGCTTAGGAAAAATGATTTGCAACCATTTTGCTAATCAATTAACTGTTTAACAAAAATGCAGCACAGTCTGTGGTTCCAGCTTCTCACAAAGTAGAATTTTCTGGATTCAGGATTTAATACTTTGAACAGTCAATACTAGTAATTTGAATGTGTGATGCCAATTCTTCACTATTTCCTTAAATTAATCAATAATGAACATAATCATTAGTTTCACCCTTACAACAACATACATTTAATTTAATAACACAAATAACTGGATGAAGTAATTGTGTCAGACCTTCTGTTTTATAAATAATGATATAAAATTGAACATAATTGTTTTTTGTCAGTTTTGGTTCCCCTCTGCTTTATTTGGTTCCACTGCATACATGCCTCTTTTAACTGCCAGTACCCCTTGAATACAGGAAGCCTATTAGTAGCATGAGTACACAGTATTTCACATGCACATGTGAACTTAACCATTGCTCTTTCAAAGATTGCTCTTAGAGGGAGAAAACCTTTTTGTCCCAGTCTTTAAAAGGAGTACTGACTGTAGCTCAAGGCATTCGAGCTCATCTGTGCCCCCTAATGGTTCAGCCAGTGTTGTTAGTAGAGGAACAGTGACAAAGGGATAGATTAAACAAAGCCACCGACGGATAGCAGAATCATTCAGTGCTGTATGAGTCATTCTGATGCTCAGCTCATCACAGGATTTCCTTTCAGCAACATGCCCCTCTCAGAAACACTCGGCACAGAGTTCAATCGGTTTGAACTTTGGTCGCCTTTGCTGCCAACTTTCAGTTGTTTGCAGTTTTTTTTTTCTCTGCTTTGCTAAATCCACTCCAGCTTGGGTAACTTACATAACTGTAGTGCATAGTTCAAAAATGTTTTTCAGGAATTATATATAGTGTTTAATGTGTAGAGCTGTGTTAATAACCTGACACATGTTCTGCGTCGGAACCTTAAAGCTGCTGCCAAGCAGCCCGGCAAGCTGTATGTCCTGCCTGCCGATCTGGTTACTGACTCTGGTGTCATCTCTCCTGGTTACTGAATCCCTTATTAAGAAAGAAAAATGCCACCGTGGCTGTTTTTTTTTTTTTTAACTACTTCATCAGCCAGATAGATGTTAAATAGGACTAAATAGTGTCTACATACTGGACACAATTAGTAGACACGCACAGACTCACACATGCACATTGAAATAGAAAAGGTTGGTTTATTGGTCATTTAAATAAGTAATTATTGAATTACATTTAGTTGTAGCTTGTACCGGTGTCACCAGCTCTGCCTCCCTTGTATCTGGCTCTCCGGTATGTTTTCACAGTTTCAGGCCCTATTTCTAAATTTAGAAAAAAAAAAGCTTTAGTTTATTTTTGGATCTTATTTGCTCAGTGTTCCAGATAGAAATCTCTTGTTTGTTTAATAATTAGCTTTACTCTGGGGGATTTGAAGCTGCACTGTTCTAAAGCTGATCTCTATCAGTGCAGTTGAGGTTGATCTTTATCAGTAGGCTAAGTCTCATGATCCAGTCTTTTCAAAATTCAGGCTTGGGGTTTGCTCTACCTGAAATCTTAATCTGATGTGAAATGTGTCTTTTTTTTTTTTAAGACGTTGAAGATCAAACCTACCCTTTTCTCAAGACGAGGTTGCCCTTGTTGTCACAATACAATGGAGGCCCCCTTACACACATACTCTTACACAGTAACATACACACACTACTCTTCTTTCCATCACACAGAGGGCCACTTGCAGAATTTGAGATTTTAAAAGACAATATAATAGGTTTCTGTGTGTTACAGAATGAGGTGTGTGTATTTGTGTCCAGCTAACTGGAAGAGTTTCAGTGGTTACAGAGTTCTTATTATTATCATTAAAGTGTCATAAAAGGCCAGAAGCTAAAGAAAAAGCAGCAGCCGGGGATACTTACGTTAGATATTTTTAGGAGAAGCTGTGTAAAAGTTGGACAAATCTCTGTAGATAAGGGGATGAGCGACATTTGTTTAAAAAAAAAAAGATGTATTTTCAGTCAGACTTGAGTAGGATAGGTTAAATTTCACACTGCTAGAGAAGAAAGCAGGAGATGTGTGGCGTCATTAGGCTGTAGGAGGAAACCTGTTTTCTCAACAAGAAGGGCAATATCCCCATTTGTGTCAGGTTAATGGGAAAACTATTTCCATTTCTTATTATAAAGGCACCAGAGCCTTTACACCAGACACATTTTACCACCAATGAACAGTCTGGAATAGGTATGTTATATTGAACCAATGCAGCTGCCTACGCAGGATATGCAAAAGCTTGCACTTCACTTATATCTTATATGCACAAGTCCATGATGGTGCGTTGAGTCTCAGCAAAACGCCTCTGAGCCCACAGAAGTACTGTGGCTAACAGGTCCACCACAGACACAGACAGAGGACTGCTCCTGCTGATGTCAGGTTGCTGCTGTGCGGCAGGTGAAGATCTGGTGTTAACATTCAGCCCTGTCAGCTAAGGACCTGTCACACTTGGCCGGGGGTTGATGTGTCGCAGTACAGATGGTGATATCCACAGCGCTTGAGAATAAACAGAAAGAACCTGTCAACAAGAGGCTGAAAGATGAGAAGTCTAACCGAGCATTTTGCAGTCATCTGATTGGTAGAATCGGAGAGAGCATAGAGAAGGTCCTTTGAACGAGAGTGGACCAAAGCACCCAGCCGAGCAAACGCAAATTAATGACGGGAGGTTTACGATAAAGCCAAACACTTGGACAACATTACCTAATGTTCGATACAGCCAGCTGTGGCCAATATTAAAAGAGACTTTGTCTGGGCAAAGGTCACGTTTTAATGTAAATGTTGACAGAAAAATCTGACAGTCATCTGTAAAACCTAGGAGGCAACATTTTGCTAATGCATTGTAGTTGGCCAATATAGTAAAAAATAATAAATAAAGAATATACATTACGGTTTAATGGATGAATGTACTGAAGAGAATGAGATGATACTCAGATGTGCCTTCTGTCTGTAACTTTTTCTCTGCAGACGAGTGGGGAGAAGGTGAGTCGTTTGAGTCTGGTAGACTTGGCTGGAAGTGAGCGAGCAGCAAAGACTGGAGCAGCAGGAGAACGACTCAAGGAAGGAAGCAACATCAACAAGTAAGCAAAAGCAGTTGGGCACGCAAACACACACACACACACACACACACAAACCCATGATTAGGTGTTTTCCCAATCAGGCTCTTTATTCAAGTCTAAACACTAAATTGTTTAGCAGATGTTTTTGCCCTGGCAGTGTCGCTGTTTTATTCTGACCACTGATTGTCACATCACTCTTGGGGAATCATTTTCTGTCATTTCCACTCACTTCTGTAAGTTTAGATTCTTGTGAATTTGGTGCCACAGTACTTTCTACACCATTTACCTTTACTTTCACCTGAAGCATAGTGTTAATACTTGGTGAATATGTTGATAAAATCCTTCAAACAAGCTTGATTTTAAAGCATCCTACCACACATATAGAGAGACATGCACACACTAAAGGGGCAGGGACATAGTGAAACCAACTCTTGAACGGCTACATGAAATGATATGAAATAGAAAGTGCTTGACCGTAGTGCTTTTGTGTGTTTGTCAGGTCTCTCACTACACTGGGCCTTGTGATCTCTGCGCTAGCTGAGCAGGGAACAGCCAAGAACAAGACCAAGTTCGTTCCTTACAGAGACTCTGTTCTTACATGGCTGCTGAAGGTACATATTTATTATATGTATATAATGCGACTGTTTATTTTGTTTTTTGTTTTTTCCTGACTTGTGTGGTCTTGTTGACTTGTTGTTTTGTTTGTTTGTTTCTGTTTTCTTGGTAATTGTGATGTATGTAGCCTAACCAGGGACAGGGGTTGCAAATTAGCTTCAGCTAGAAACTCTATATGCAACACAGATGTTCAAGTTATTTAAACCTGTTACAATGTGTTTCTTTTGCATTGCCCCTGACAAATAAACACATAAATAAATGAATAAATATGTGGTGAACACAACTGTTCACCACAGACAGGAAATTTCCCTTTCACCATTCAGTATCAAGAAGAGTACTGCTTGTTTTCACCATTCTCCCCCTTTCTTTCTCCTTCTCCCTGTATTTTTTGCATATTTGCCTTCCCCCAGGACTGTCTGGACGGCAACAGTCGCACAGCGATGGTAGCAACTGTAAGTCCAGCTGCAGATAACTATGAGGAGACTCTGTCGACGCTGCGCTATGCAGACCGAGCAAAGAACATTGTTAACCATGCTGTTGTTAACGAAGACCCCAACGCTCGCATCATCAGGGAGCTCAGAGAGGAAGTCGAGAAACTACGAGTACAGCTGACTCAGGCAGAGGTGAGATATCTTCGAGATCTTCAAAATCAGCATTTAGAAATCTCTCCTTTCCCATAATTTCATCTGCTGTTTTTTTTTTCTCCAGTCTTTGAAGGCTCCAGAGCTGAAAGACCGTCTGGAAGAGTCTGAAAAGCTGATTCAAGAGATGACCATCACCTGGGAGGAGAAGCTTCGCAAAACTGAGGAGATAGCACAGGTAAGACACACATGTGTTGTGCAAGTTATTCATACATGCAATTATTAAACCAAACATGTTGAGGGGTTGTACAAAATCACTCCCAAGAAAGAATTTTAGATGTTGGATTACACACTGTGTAAATATGATCTTTGTCTCTGTGTGTTTTGTAGGAGCGTCAGAAGCAGTTAGAGAGTCTGGGTATTTCTCTGCAGTCTTCAGGGATTAAAGTTGGAGATGATAAGAGTTTTCTCGTCAACCTCAATGCTGATCCTGCCCTTAATGAACTGCTGGTTTACTACCTGAAGGTAAACTTCGCGGACACTCTTCCCTCATCATGCTTTACTAAAAGCCATGTTATAAACTCTCCCTATTTACACCGCATACCAAACAATATTATCACTAATATTGAGTGTTGGACTTGTTTCCAATCCGTCTGCCCTTTGAACATCACATGTCAACTCTCAAGTCTGTCAGAGAAAATCTTTACACATCCAAATTATTTGAATTATAAAACCTGAAGCTTAATTTTCATTTCAATTCTCATGACTGACTGGTTGATTAGGAGTGAGATGCCGTCTGACTGACAGTGGATGTGGAATGAAATTAGTTACACCAAATATGAAAGCACAAGACAGCTTTTAAGAAAAAAGAATCAAGTTGGCATTTGACGGGTTAGATCAGAACAGTTCATGTCAGCTGCTATTACATTAATAACAAAAATGGAAAATACACGTTACAGACCCGTGTGCAGGCTTTACTCCACTAGACGTGACTCGGTCACATGAATTTATTTGTCTGATTGATAACACGCAGTAATATCTTGAAATATCTCAGGAACACACAAAGGTGGGCTCAGCAGACTCTCAGGACATCCAGCTGTGTGGGATGGGTATTCAGGCAGAGCACTGTGTCATCGACATTACGGCAGATGCCGCCGTAATCCTCACCCCCTACCGCAATGCCCGGTAAGGAACACCAACATCACAGACCCAAAGTCAACATGCAGCTGAGTGTAGTGGGAAAGCAAGAGAGTAAGGCAGCTACAGTGCCAGGGTTATTTTACCACTAGAGAAAACGTTACACCCGTCTTTAAGAGTAAATACTAATGTCCCTGCTGTCTGGTGTTATAGGACATGCGTTAATGGTTCTCCAGTAAGCAGTGCTCTGCAGCTTCACCATGGCGACCGAATCTTCTGGGGAAACAACCACTTCTTTAGGTAGGTGCGATTTGTAATGTGCCAATGTTTTTGATACTTTTTATAATAAATAAATAAGTCTCAGTATTTCCATAAATAATTTTGTCATGATACATAAGTTGCACATGCTTTATGTACATAGTTTATTCTGTTTTTCTCACTTCTTCTTATGTACGTACGCTTTCAATTATATCCTATAAATGTGTTCTGTACTAGTTCCCAGCAGGAGTTATTAAAGATTTAGCACCTAATACCTGATCGCTGACAATAGAGTCACAGCAAATTAACCTAACAATACCAAAGATTACAGTCATTTAACTGGACAACTGGACAACTTCTTCTACGCAGAATCAACCTGCCTAAGCGGCGGTCTCGGGGAGCTGAAGATGAGGAGGGTGAGGGTGGTGTGATGAAGAACAGTGGCAGCAGTGAGCAGCTGGATGCAGATGGGGACACAGCCAGCGAGGTGTCCAGTGAAGTCAGCTTCTCCTATGAGTTTGCCCAGACAGAGGTCATGATGAAGGCTCTGGGCAATAACGGTAAGGAGACTATTAAGAAAATTAAATATCTATATTCTGCGTAAGCAGAATGTTAGTTTAGTCTCCTGTCTGTGTTTTCTGATTCCTCTATGTTTTGTCCTGTCAGACCCCATGCAAGCAGTCCTCCAGTCTCTGGAGAGGCAGCATGAAGAGGAGAAGCGCTCTGCTCTGGAGCGACAGAGACAAATGTACGAGCAGGAACTCCAGCAGCTCCGCAAGAAGCTAAACCCGGACCGTCTGTCCACGGGCCCATCTGGAGGGCCGGTGTCAGGCCAGCAAGGTCCGGGACAGCAGTCTCACTACCGCAGCCTGGAAAGACTCAGTATAGGAGGGATGAGTCATTCAACCAGCGCTCAGAGCAGACTGAGGCAGTGGAGTGAGGACAGGTGAGAGTCTCTGTGTGTGTACCAAGAATATAAATACACACTGAATAAAATACTTGTCACTTACTTTTTTACTTACTTTACTATTGTATGTCTATTTTGCAATGCAAAGTAAACACCTCCTCCTCTCCTTGTCTCCCCTTCTTCTCTGCCACGTCTTCCCCTCCCTCAGAGAGGTTGTGTTGGTGAGGAGTCTGCGGCGGTTGAGGGAACAGATTGTGAGGGCAAACCTCCTGGTACAAGAAGCCTGTTTCATCGCAGAGGAATTGGAGCGACACACCGAGTACAGAGTCACTCTGCAGATCCCATCAGACAACCTCAACGCTAACCGCAAGGTCTCACACACACAAACACGTAGACACTTTTCCTGCCTTCTGTTTTTTAGCACAGCCAATTCTCTAAATATGTGTGTGTGTGTGTGTGTATATAGAGGGATGCAGTGCTCAGTGAACCAGCAATTCAGGTTCGACGTAGGTGTCGAGGGAAGCAGATCTGGAGTCTGGAGAAGATGGAGAACCGTCTGGTGGACATGAGAGAGCTGTACCAGGAGTGGCAGGACTACCACATCCATCACCATGACAACCCTGTGAGTTTTTTATGTGTGTTTTAGTGAATTTGCAACGTGAAGTCTTACCACCTGCCCGGTCACTAGGGCAGCGCTGATGGTAAGCACAATAAACAGCTATTTTAATTATGTAATGCGAAACCTACATGCTTAAACTTGCATTTCAATGAAATAACCATGTGTTGTAATCCATGTTCTCCTTTTTGTCCTTGTACAGGTGATGCGTTCATACTTCCGCCGAGCGGACCCGTTCTTTGACGAACAAGAAAACCACAGTCTCATCGGCGTTGCCAATGTCTTCCTTTCCTGTCTCTTCTACGACGTAAAGCTGCAGTACGCTGTTCCCATCATCAACCAGACGGGGGAGGTAGGTAGTCACAGACTTGTTGGTTAACCATTCAATTCCTACATCTCTTTTCCTTAAACTTCATCTCTTTGTGCCCTTAACAGATGTGTTAAAAATGTATCCGAGCTTTCATTAGGGTCTTTAGACTTTAATTTAGTTTCTGTTTCTTAATGTCAGCAGCTGCCTAAATGGAGACTTTACATCTTTACAGGAAGCTCATTTCAGTGAAATAGTAATAATAATATATGATAATAATTTTGATGGTTTCCTTCTCCTCCCTTTGGTCAGGTGGCAGGTCGTCTTCATGTGGAGGTGGTCAGAGTTGGAGGGGGATTAGAGGACAGCATGGCTGGAGGAGATGAAGCCGACAACAACCAGGACCCTGAAGTCCAGGATCGCAAACTGGTCTGCATGGTAAGGCCGACGGATCATCAGAGAGAAGTACATTATCTCTGTTATTCGGACCTTGTTCAGACAGTAGTTTAAAATCATTCCAGGAGCTTAATTATATAGTTCCGGGAGCACAAAGTGTGTTGGGTTGACTTTAATTTTCAGTATATACTTAAGTACACCTAGTTAAATCTAATGCAGTGTAACACAACAGTCATGCAGTAAATCTTCCCTTCATGAAGGTTATAAAGTATTTAGAGAGGAGTTAATTAAACTGTAAGGTCATTTGGAGTGTAAAACCTGTGAATCTTCTACAGATTAAGATCCTGCAGGCCACTGGTCTTCCCCAGTACCTGTCCAACTTCGTTTTCTGTCAGTATGCATTCTGGGACCAGCCTCAGCCCATCATCGTAGCACCCGAAGTAGACCCATCATCCTCGTCGCCCAGTACCAAGGACCCACACTGCATGGTGGTGTTTGACAGCTGCAAGGTGAAGCCTGGGAAGGAGGAGGTGGACGACAAGTCCAGATCTGCATGGGTTTAATTGTTATTGTGTTAAACTGAGACCTAGGAAAGCAAACATTGATATAAAAGATGGCGGGGGAGTCATCTATTATAAATTGTTGGTATGAGACTGAGCTCTCTTTGGTCCTGTAGGAGCTGGCAGTGTCAGTAACAGAGGATTTCATAGAATATCTGACCGAAGGCGCAGTTGCCATCGAGGTATACGGACACAGACAGTCCGATGCAGGGAGAAACCCCGCCCTGTGGGACCTCAGCATCATCCAGGCCAAGACACGCACACTACGAGACAGGTAGACCTTACACAGTCACCTCAGACTCTTAGTCTTCCTTGCAATGCCAGCTTTCCAGTTACCTATGAAAGACCAATGCACTGCTGTTGCTCTGAAGTGCCGATAATGTTGTTTTTTGTAGGTGGAGTGAGGTAACGCGTCGCCTGGAGCTGTGGATTCAAATACTTGAGATAAACGAGAACGGAGACTTTGTCCCAGTGGAAGTGGTTCCTGCTAGAGATGTGCGCACCGGGGGAATCTTCCAGCTTCGGCAGGTAGGGAAAAGCACACAGCACAACCTCAGCCAACCTGGAGCTAACTTCAGGGTTAGACCTCAGTTTTCTGTCCTATGATAGGAGGTTCACAATTCAACTGTCAGTGAAATTGATGCCTGGTGTTTCAGCAAATTTTCATATTCTTTTCCTGTGACTGTCAGATTGACTGTTTTGGCCATTTGGGGATATTTATGTGTTTCATAGGTGTCCATAAAACTTTTTTACCAGGATTGGGAAGTAAAGGATTACATGTAACGGTTGTACGTTACAGTACAGAAAATAAAGACAGCATCACATCGGGTACATTTTGTAAAAACGGGGATTACACATAGGGATTACTTTAAGCGCAAAGTTCCCATTAAACGGAAAGCAGAGTGGTATTTGCTATTTACGTGCCTGTAAAAACACACCGCTAGTGAGGGATTTGTCGCAGATATTGATTGGCGTGTAGCCAGTAGTTGAATGTGGTTAAGCCCCCACCCCTTCGTGCAGACTCTGCATTGACTGATGGCAGCTCCCAATAAGTGAACACGGCAGCGGGACCCGACCACAGCCTCCAAGACCGATGGAGGCCAGTCTGACCACAGGGAATACAGCATGAAAGCGGTTCTCTTGCGGTTTAGCTATTGTCACCCCCGGCATCGAGTCCACTAATGAGGCTGTGTTCGGTCCTGTTCATGTCGTGTTCACTTTGGGACTGCTGAGCGCAGTTTCGTTGCCCGCTCGCCCGGCGCTGCTCCCCGCAATCATTCCCAGCCAGGTGCCCCTGCCCGGTCTCCCTGTCCCTGGCCTGAAAACCTCCAGTGCTTAAGTAAAGGTGTAAACCTAAACACACACTCCAATGCTCCAAGCTCCCAGTACGGGCAGACTGAGCTAATTTGACCAATGGTTGCACAGTTAGCTGAGCTAATGAGATAATGGCATGTAGTTAGCAGCAGTTAACTTAGCTGACTTGCTCCAGAAACAAGTAAAGCTGTGTGTCCATCAGGTAACTCCGTAAGTCACAGAGTTGAGGCAGAGCAGCGCAGGAACATCAAAGAGAAAACCAGATAATATTTTCCATCTAATATCATCCAGTTTCAGCAAAATCAGTGAATAAAGGTTTGCTTTCATACAGTAATCAGTGGTGCCGGGTCCACTAAATGGACACTAAACCCAGTGCAGGGTGATGCTGTATTCATCATCATTTAAAATTTTTCCCAGGAAATGACTCTAAAGCAGTGGTCGGCAACGGGCGGCCCACGGGCCAGAACTCGCCCGTCAGCAATAATATCTGGTCTGCGGTCAGATTGCTTTGAAAGCAGAAAAAAATAGATCTCATAACAGCAACAGTTACTCACATAATCACTTCCTCTTAAGTGACTGTGCCTCCAAAATAAAAGTGGAACATGAGATGAGCTTGAGTCACGGACATCGAGCTGCTATCACACTTGAACTGCAGATGTGAATCCCTGAACGTTATGCCTGGATGTGCTTGCGAGTGTGTGCATCCTTAACTAGGAACTGTGCATGTGCAACTCCCAACAAAGATCTTGTTAGGGTGAAAAGAGGAGCTGCAGCAATGTGCAGTATGACAAAAATATGGTGTTTTTTGAAACCTGTTCTGGTACAAACCCTAAATAAAATTTTGAACCTGAAAATGAGCATAATATGACCTCTTCATTGCCGCTCTGCTGCCAGTAGACTTGTCCACGTTTTTGATTGGTTATATGCTGCAAAACACTGCCTCTATGTGAACACGCTCAAAGCTGGATTGGAAAATCCTGGGCTGATTTTACCGAATTGATAACCAGCTTCGTGTGACTGCTTATCCTGATTGCGATTGTAAGGGTTAGTGAAGTACAGGCCCCTGGTCACAGCAGGTAGAACCAGCAAACATCATCTGAAAAAAAGCCAACTTCTAAACATTCTAAATATTTTTAAATGTATGCCTTGTCTCCTCTCCCTCCTCATCTACAGGGTCAATCGAGGCGAATCCAGGTGGAAGTGCGTTCTGTTCAGGACTCGGGCACCATGCCTCTGATAGCAGAAATACTGCTTGCAGTGTCAGTGGGTTGTGTGGAGATCAGAAACACCACTGCGAACCAGGAAGGAGATGAGATGGACAGTTATCAGGTAGACCAGTTTAATACAGCTCCGTCCACAGTCAGTTTGCCCGTTTCAGTAAATCTTTAATTGACTGAAGTGAACTGAAGCCGAAGATGATTAACTGACTAATTTGTTGAACAGGAAAGGGACCTGGAACGTTTGCGGAGGCAGTGGTTAGCTGCTCTCACCAAGAGACAGGAATACCTCGACCAGCACCTTCAGAGCCTGGTCAGCAAAGCAGGTAATGCACAACACACACACCCCCACCCACACATGTTTACACAGTTGCTCTGTTCCTGTAACTCAGGGTTGTAGGCCTCCTCAGTAGTAGGCTATGTAAATTTAGGTGTTTATTTATTGTAGGAAGTGTTTAATGTCGTGAGCACTGTGTACACAGAAAAGACAGAGGATGACATGGAGAGGGAGGCCCAGCTGCTGGAGTGGCGCTTGACTCTGACTGAGGAGAGAAACGCTGTCATGGTGCCATCTGCTGGCAGTGGCATTCCTGGAGCGCCTGCTGAATGGTAGGACACATGGCTGTGGGTGTGTCTCTGTCTGATTTGAGTTATTTAAAATCTTTTTATTAAAAAAACATGCCTCTGTCTGCAAGTTCTTGCTCATGGTCGGAGTTTTTGGGTCTCTGTTAATAATATTAGAAAGAGTTCAGACTAGACCAACTTTAATGAAAAGTGCAATGGGATAACCTTTGTGATGAATTGGCGCTATGTAAATAAAATTGAAGTAATCTTGGGTTGTAAGTCACCTATGGGATGGGTTAAATGCAGAGAACGAATTTTCCGGTGAGGATTAGTAAAGGATAACTTCACTTAAATCCACTGCACCCCTTCCCTTCACAGCAATCTGCTTTCACGCCTCCCTAAAAGCCCTAACCCACTGAGAATTTCTAAAAAAAAAATAAATGCACAAAGTTTCTGAAGTCAGTGAGTGATCACGTTAAATAATCGTGATCTCAGTATTGACCAAAATTATCATGATTATGATTTTTGCCATAATCAAGCAGCCCTAGAGCGCATCAAATTAACTTCTGTAAGGCTCAGACGAGTGTCTTTGTTGATCACAGTGTGTATCGCATGTTTGTTAACAGGGTTCCTCTGCCAGGCATGGAGACTCATATTCCTGTCGTCTTCCTGAATCTCAAACGTACGTCCGTTCTTTGCTATGACATATGCTTGCTCTCATGTTTTTCTGCTCACAGGCTGATAATGTTTTCTGTTGGTTTTCCCAGCTGATGACCTCAGCTCTCAAGACCAGTTTGAGGTCCCTGAGGCTGGAGGTTGGGATGCCACCCTGAGTGGAGAGGATGAGGACGACTTCTTTGACCTACAGATCGTCAAACACTACGACGGAGAGGTGAGGATGGACCTGCATGAGGTATTTTTCTGAGTATTCCATTTGGGGGAACCGTTAAGTTTAACCAATTGTGTTTGTGCAGGTGAAAGCAGAGGCATCATGGGATTCTACAGTCCATGAGTGTCCCCAACTAAGTCGTGGGGGAGCGTGGCCGGAGCAGCGGGTATACCTGACTGTTCGGGTGGTGGTTCAGCTCAGCCACCCTGCCGACATGCAGCTGGTCCTGAGAAAGAGGATCTGTGTCAACGTTAACCCGGGCCGCCAGGGTTTTGCCCACAACTTTCTCAGAAGGATGTCCACCCGCAGCACCATACCTGGCTGTGGGGTCACCTTCGAGGTGGTCTCCAACATCCCCGGGGTAAGGCCAGGGAAATGTATCAGCCGTTTAGTGTTTTTATGCAGAACACCTCTGCAGGGTGGATTACTGAACGCACATCTTTTATGATCCCATCAGGACGCTCCTGGTTCAGAGGACAGGGAGATGCTGGCCCGGCTCGCTACCAGCGCACACAACAACCAGTCAGCTGATGAGGAGGCTGCGATTGAAAAATATCTCCGCAGTGTCCTCAGTCTGGAGAACATCCTGACTCTGGATAGACTCAGACAGGTAGACGGAGAAAGTGGATTAGATCCATTGATTTGTAGGCTGGCATGCAGTCACACAGAATATGAGGCATTAGATTCATAGCATGTCAAAATACATCATTTATCAAAGTCGTGTTTTGTTTTTCTTTTTTCACTTATCAATGCTGTACTTTCTGGTATGCTGAAAAAGTCCAACGTGTGTTTTAGGAGGTGGCAGTGAAAGAGCAACTGACTAGCAGAGGGAAGAGCAGCAGGCGGAGCCTAAGTTCGCCTTCTGTCAACAGGGTAAAACACGAATACAATGCCAATATTACTGCAAGACAACACAATACATTACAACAGAAAATGAATTCTGACAAAATATTCTCTCTTTGTGCATTCATCCTCAGCTGTCTGGAAGTAGACAGGACCTGTCCTCGACCTGCCTGCTGGAAGATAAGGTAACGCACACCTTTTGCTTCTTGTCTCTGCATGTTGACTGTTTTCAGAAGCAAAATTATGAGTGCAAATATTTTGTGATAAATTGTGGATCCAGTGGCCATTATTACTCCCTTAACAACAAACAAGACCTACCTGCCACATAGTGTTTAAAGTCGCAAATGTCATATATGGATGTATTCATATGCAGCAGTGACATCTTGTATCACATGCTGATGTCACATTTCATGATTTGCAAACCAACGGCGTGTCATCTCTCTGCCTGCCTGTTTCTCAGGGTCGATGGGAGAGTCAGCAGGATATCTTCATGCCGTCCCAGTTTCACCGCACCCTCCCCCGGCCCGCCTCTTCCCCATCCACTTACTCCACTTCCCCTTCTTCATCCCCAACTCCCTTTGGTATGACGCCCCCACAGAACCAGGACCCAGAGCAAGGTAAACCTCCTCCCTTTCACCCCTCTGTTTATCCTCTCTTCTCTTCCTTTAAACTCCATGTCACTTTTCCTCCATGCTCCCAACTCTTACCAGTTCTTTTCATCCTCCTCTCTTCTTCTTTCTAAACGGGCTCATCCATTTCTACTAAATCTGTTAAATCTAAATCTTCTACTGATCTCAATAATGCTTCGAGCTCAGTTGTGAGACTCTGTCCTCCTTGCCTTGCATCCCCTTCCCTTCCATCTCTCCTCCTTCTGAGTAATGTACATGTACAATTGGGTCTCTACTCTGCATCCTTCCTTCCCGGCAGAAGTGATGTGTGACATCTCACTTCATACCTGCTCTTTATGGTGTCACTTACATCCATTTCTGTAACCTGCTTCTCTAACCCAGTGTGAACTTCTGTCTCCTCTCTCCTAATTCTTATTGCTAGTCAGTTCGCCTCGTCCGATCAATCTGCATATGTGTCTGTCTCATAGTGATTTCTTGCCCATGTCAGAATCCACGTTTCTGTGACATGCCTTGAGATTAATTCCGTTCACAAAATGAAAAGAATTAATCGTTTTCTGTCCAGTGATCAGAATGTTTTTTTTAATCACATTGTAGTGGCTAAATCAGCTGTCTGTGTGTGAGTGTGTCTGATAGCCGGCTGATGGCTTCTTGTCAGTCTATCACTGTGTTTGGGTATTTGCCATTTCCTGGACTCGCGTTCAACTTCCTGTCTTAATCTTTCATACCTCCTGTACCTCCCACACCTGCTCTTCTCTCCTTGCTTCCTTTCTCTCTTCTGCCTCCTCCTCCTCCTCTCTCTCACCTCCCCAACCCCTCCCCCAGGTCGTTCAGGACTTGCTGCCTCTTATCTTTCAGTTAAGGCGCTCGTTCCTCAGATGCCCAAACTGCTCAAGTCTCTGTTTCCAGCACGAGACGACAAGAAGGAGCTGAGACCTTCGCCACACAGCCAGCAGGTCAGCAGAGACAGTTTAGTAGAGCTCAGTGCAGCCCAGAGCACTCAGGTCTTTACATGACCGTGTGAATGTAGAGCAAGGCGGGATTTAGTCAGTTTTGCTGAAGGAATTAAGGTTAAAAATGTCAAGTATATATAATTACTAGTAAATTATGTTAGACTGGTTCAAGTAGTAAATTTATGTTCAAGGAAACAAGCCTTGTCATGACCTTGTTTGTTGTTAACTCGGCAGCATGTTCCTCGCATTGTGACATCAGGAGGGGACGACAACCGAGGCAAGGCTGAGACGGTGAGATTGTGGCCCTGTCCACCTTCCCCTTAGTAGTTGACTTTTTTTTTTTTTCATTGTTTCATTGTCACTTTTCTCAGCTCATATGCTGTTTTGTGTAAAACATGGGATTTGACCAATATTAGTTTTGTTCCTTGATTAAAAATTGAAAAAAATCTTTAAAGAGGTGGTATTATGCTCATTTTTAGGTTCATAATCGTATTTAGAGGTTGTACCAGAACATGTTTACATGGTTTTATTTTTAAAAAACACCATACTGTTTTCATACTGCACATTGCTGCAGCTCCTCTTTTCACCCTGTGTGTGAAGGTTTCGTTTTAGCCATGCAGTGATACATTTTGTCTCTAAATGTTTCTTTGTTGGAAGTTGCACATGCGCAGTTCCTAGTTAAGGACTTCTAGCCAATCAGAAGCAGAGAATGGCAGGTCAGTGAGAAGCCGGCAAACACGGTTTTGGTTCAGCTGTACATGTTGACGACCAGCTTGGCTGGAGCAAGAGTTTCAGAGTGGTGTTATTAATCTGTAACAAAAGTGTCTTTCATCCATAAAGTTTTAACTGAGCTCTGTCTCCACATCACAGTAACAACTTTATGTCCACTGACTGCCAGGAACTGGGAACTCCCTTTGGGCTGGACTTTGGGCTTTTTCACTTTGCAAACCTGTCACATGCACAAAAAAGATATATAACTCAATAAAGGAGAGTGGGAAAAGCCAACAAACATAATACCACCTCTTTAATATTCAGTTTTTGTTTATAATTTGATGAAATAATGTTTGTGGATAACCGCTGCAGTTTTTATCAGCCTTACAGGAGGTCATATTCAGGCGGCACAACACTGATCCCAATTTCCATCTGGAGTCACTCGGAACATAAAATTGTCTACTGCTGTCACGTTAAAGGGTCACTCCAGCTCCCCCATAACTGTTGGGGCACTGACGAAAACCTAAAATTATGGTCACAATCGAAGCAGCAGAGTCCGAGAGATCCTGAATTTCAGTCCATGGTCAACCAGTATGTGGCTGCAAAAGTAAAAAACAAAACATTAGCAGATATTGCAAAATGTATTTGTGCTGGACATAACAGACCCTAGACTTTATTGGATCTGATTGTTCTGGAGAGTGACTGTAACATTTTGGGGACGTTGGTAATTAGTGCTGATTGTTTTGTTTTGTTGTTTTGCCTTGTTGTCTGCATGTTCTCGTCTGTCCCTCTGTTCCTGTGGCAACTGTTGGTTTCCTGTAGACTGCAATTCTGCGGCCCCCAACCAAAGAGAGACGGTCCGAGTTCCCAGAAGTCCCTCCTCTTCCTGTGCATGACCCGCATGACATCACCCCCCTCAGCCCCCTCAGCCAGTCATCAAGCGGCTACTTCTCCAGTAGTGTTTCTACAGTTACCCTGTCTGACGTTCTTCAACCCTCCTCCTCGTCTTCTTCCCTCCTGGCTGCTGAGACTGCGTTACCCACAAACCCCCAGCAGCAGGGTGCTGACAGGAACGATGTTGTGACCTCTCCTTCTCAGTGTGGCGCCAAGATGGCCGTCGTCGCTCCACCTGCTTCCCACAGCTCAGCCAATCACAACAACGTCACTGCAGAAAACTCCTTCTCTGAACACAAGCTGGTCAACTCAGGAGGAGGAGGCGACGGCTTGGAGAGGCTGGAGATCTTTGTGGACGATGAAGAGGGTAGCCATGACAACGTACTACCTGATTGGCTGACAGAAGGGGCGTATGTTACAGTAGGAAGCAATAAGGCCGGGACAGTGCGCTACGTGGGAATGACGCAGTTTGCTGAGGGAGTGTGGGTGGGGGTGGAGCTGGACACCCCTGTAGGTAGGTACACAATTTAAAGGGTCAGTTCACATAAATCACACACATGAGAAACTACTTCCTTAACCATCAGGTTTTTGCAGCAACTGGTCTTACTAAAAAAAACTTACTATACTATATACAGTAGTAGTACTACTAATAGTACTTTTGTCACAGTCACAAGTAAATTCTGAAGCTGACCACAGTATAGAGCTGAATGACTTTTGATTAGTGATAATGACCTTCTTTATTTTCTCCCTACAGGTAAAAATGACGGTTCGGTCGGAGATCACCGGTATTTCCACTGTAAACCAGGTTACGGAGTGCTGGTTCGCCCAGACCGCGTGTCCTGCCGCAGTCGGACCAGTCGGCGCATGGGAGAGTCCATCGGTCCTGCCCACGTCCCCGTTCTGCGTGGAGAAGCCATCGTTGCCCGCCGGGGGGAGAACCGCAAGTCCTGGAGCAGTTGAGACTGGATAACTAGGAGCTGGACGGGAGAGAACTCCCCACAGCCCTCCTCCTCTCTTTTTCTTCTCCTCCTAGCTATGCAACAGGCTCACACATCAGAACTGACACACTGCCTACCCTCCTTTAGTTTGAAACTACACTCACTGCATCCTTTCACAGGAAATGGGTGGAAATAGAATTAAGACAGTGAAGAGACCATTCAAGTAAGGTAATGAAGAGTCGTGGAAGTCCATGGAAGGAATATATATCATGTGGGAAGACGATGCTAAATGAATGGCGGTCAATGGGAAGACTGCTGAGAGTGAGTGGATGTCAGTGAAGACTTTGTCGAGTGTTGGGGGGTTGATTGGACGCTGCAGACTGGATGATTTGCCTCAGACATGCTTTCTGAGCTGATATACAGGGATGCAAACTAGTCACATTTTAGCCAGGAGTCACTTTTTTTGATCCCGCTTCACATCTGTGGATATATTTTAATAATAATGATTTGGGTGGGCATTTA
The DNA here is from genome assembly GCA_024633595.2 of Lepomis macrochirus. Classification (NCBI taxonomy): domain Eukaryota; kingdom Metazoa; phylum Chordata; class Actinopteri; order Centrarchiformes; family Centrarchidae; genus Lepomis; species Lepomis macrochirus. The sequence goes on along the minus strand of JALXJV020000006.1, from coordinate 9,015,701 downwards.
GAATTTGTGTTCGTTGTGAAAGGCCGACAGGAAGCTCAGACCACCCTGCTATACACTGACAGCAGGCTTTTGCAGCGCCTTTTGATGTGTTTGCATCCCTGGATATGATGTCTCTACCTTGAAGTTCTTAGACTCTATGTCCCAGAATCCCATGCTCCAGCTGCCACTCCTCTGAACTCTCTAGGTCTAATCTGCAGAGTGACACTGTTTGACTCATTGTCTGAGATTCGACCCTTCTTCCTGGTCTCCCTTTCTTTTGAAGATAGATCCTCCCAGAATGTGCCTTCACCATGGCTTGGTTTGCATTTGGTTTTCTGTGTATTTAATTTCTGTTAGCTGTGTCTGTGTTTAAGAGAATGCCTTGTGCAAAGTGTGAGGTGATCTCAGGGACTGCAGAGGGGGCAGGACAAGGAGGGGCTGTGTGTGTGTGTGTGTGTGTGTGTGTGTGTTTGTAAATGTTGTACAGTGTTGCCCTGTGTGGACAAACGAGTTCATGTTGTTGTAGTCATGTTGATGTTGAAGATTATATGTGTAAAGCAGGAAAAGTCGTGTCCTTGTTGGACAAAGCCACTATGGGAGTTGGAAGTTGCTCGTACTGGGAGGCTTTAAAAGTCGATTTTTGCACTGGAGACGTTGGATAAGAAGCATCTGTATGTGAGCAGGACGTGTCTGTGGTCATGGTGCAGAGAGACCAGGAGGTAGACAAGTGGTTGTTGATGACCTTAAACCAGAGTACTGGATATTCTCTATCTGAGTGGGCCATCTAGAGGTCTGTTCTTGAAGCAGATTTGCTTTGTGTTCAGAGCAGTGTTTTGCCTTTATGTTGGAGGGAATAGGCATGTGTACATGAGGAAAATAAAAGTGAGAGTGGCATGAAGAAGTTCTGCCGGGCGCTTGGGAAGAGAATCGATTTGCTTCTATGCATTTGATCTGTTTTTAAATGAGCTAGTTTTTAAGCTTTTTATTTCAAAAGACTGACACAAGTGGGAGAAGAAGCTGTACGTTTTGGGAAAGTGTTGCTGGCATGTCTGTTGAAGAAAAAACAAGATGATATGGCAGACTTTTTAAAAGTACTTTTTAATTGAACATCACATTCCAGAGGGACTTTAACATTTAACACTGACCTTATTCTTTTTGTAGGAATTTATGGGAAAGCATTGGCAGCACAACGCAGCACTGTTTCATACATTATGCGCATGATCAGTTCATGACGAGTGTAGACAGAATACAAGTGTGCTCCCAATTCTTTTCCACAAGTTAAAGGGGTACTCTAGCAGTTTTACACATGAAATTCAGTTTACTCGTCATAGGAAGTTCTACTCTGTGAAAACAGCTGTATAATGCCTTCTGTAGCTCAGGAGGAGATTCATAAAGAAAATAACTCGAATGATGTCGTCAGTGAGAGTACAAATTTATAATGTCGGTTTCATCACACAAATAATTGGATCAAACTGATGCTGAAATAACATCATCATGCCGATTTGTAAAAAGTCATGCTGTGTTAAGTCTGTCAGCATGATGATAGCTTACAGCTTTTAAAATGCATGTTTCCCAAATAGAGTTTGGTTTGATCAGGGCTATGCTATGCTAACTTATTTCATAGTAAGTTACAACCATAGCTGGAACCAAGTAATAGACACATATTTTCTGAACTTTCGAGGTAGTATAACTTCCTCACTTTCTTTTTGTCCAAGCAGACTCCTGGTTTGTATAAATATGAAGTAGTCCCGCGGAGCTCTGGCAGCTAGAACAACAGTGGAGGCCGGAAACACAGCAGCTCGTTGCTGAGAAGTGTGAGTGAGGATAAATCAACGTTTTAATCCTCAAAAAATACAAGTAAAAAGTTAATTGCATAAAAGCAGTTAACTCTGAGCTCCTTTCGCTGGTAACAGCTCTGTTGTCAGAGCAGAATCCAGTCCAACTCCGGGTATTTATTAGTCCATCGCCTCCAAGCTCGCCGCCCGGCAAGAAATTGCATCCCTCCGCATCTTTGCATTGACTTTGTATGTAATCGCACCAAGCCCAACGCTAGCATCATGCTGCGTTACAAGCATTACAGAAAGCCTTGTTACAAACTGGATGTGTGGGCTTGACTCGTACTATGAACTAAGAGTCAGGATATCTTGGCGTCTGCTGCTTTGATTTTTATCATTCTTTTTTTAAATTTTGTCTCTCGCATGTTTCCTCTCTTTGTAGAATAAAAACACGGCAGGTGTACCCCTTTAATAAACCAGACTGCGGTCAGAGTTAAGTGTTTGATTTGAGTCGTCCTGAGTTGGGGCGATGCTGTCTCACCAAGTGAGCTGATAGGTTGATCTGATGATGGAAAAGTACTATTTTATCACTACTCATTAGACTTTAGTAACAGCTAGGCTGAGTTCATGTCCTGATGATGACAAACCTGAATATGCTGGTTGGCATGTTGTCCACTGAGACAGGTTTTTCAGCCTGTGAGCTGTTTCTGTGGTGACATTTAGTTTGTCCACGGATACTAAGGAATCTATAGAGATTTCTCACGAGATGATTTGACGATGCATACATATGAATACATTATCTGGAATACTATGTGCATGTAAACGCACTCGGTATGTCCAAACACTATCATCTTTATGGATACAATGTGTTTTTCCATTCCTTTTTTATCCTGCGTCTTCCTCCGAGAGGCGTGAATTTACTATTTATATTTAAATGCTTGTACACATGCATTTATCGCATGAAAATTGATAAAGCCTTTTTATTTTAATGAATATTGCACAAATGATTCATGGAAAATTGCTGCTATTAGCGATGTAAATTTACCTGTAAATGGATCGATTGATTTACCTAACACTCTCTATCTCTTACTGTATACTAGATTGGAATTCAATAGTTTTGTTTTTTAATCCTAAAGAAATTAAAGTCAGCGCTTTGGTTCACTGGCCGGTATATATTTTAATATGAAGCAGTACAATTCCTAAATAATGAGGCACTTTGTCATGTGAGCCTTGAGGATGTGGGAGTAAAGGTAGGAATATTTTACTGGGTGAAAAATCACTCCTGCATTGAATTTTTTTTTTTTTTTTGTGAGGAAACAGATGATGTTGGAGTTGCATTGAAGTATGAGACAAGGAGACAATATATCACCATAGTCGAGTTATTATCTGTGTATTTATTATCTGGCCTTAAAGCCCAGGACCCTGGAGTCCTCTTATTGATTGGTTGGTTACTATAGATGGCTGTCTGTCATTGGTTGGCAAGTTGTGAAGTGGTCCATAGGTTGGACTCTTGTTGTTTGGTTGGTTGTTGTAATATTGTGGTTCATAACAGTTATGTGGTAATGAAGGAAGGGGGTAAAGGTTTCTCGCGTGTTTTTCTCTGTGTGTAGCATGTGTGAATGTTGTGTGGACCTGGCTTTGATTCACTCATGTCCATGAGTTTGTGCCAAGATGGGAAATGATCACCAGCTGCCACTTTACTTATTACGCTCAGTGCTTCAGCTGAGAGCAACAAACCTTGTCCCTCCCTGCTCTCTTGATAAATGTAAAGTTCCGCTCTGTGGCTGGTGTTCTTTCCCATCAGAGTCTTTGCTCGGGCCGCTGTTAGAGGGGTTTGAGATCACTTCAGGCTTCCCTTTTATGTTATTGTGCCTCATAAATCATGTGACCATGTATCTTCCACACACACTGTTTTCATATCAACGCTTCAATTCATTTGCACAGAAGTCTCCAGAGGGGATCGAAGAGTTCATTTCTGGAATACGTGTATATGAAGAAAATACAACCAGATTTTTTTTTTATGGATACAGTGTTCTCAAGTTACCTGTTGTTCTTTAAATTCTACTAAAATCTGATCTGAATTCAGTCTATTGAGTTTTTGGAGCAATACTCTTAAGCTCTATTCCTCCACATGTCAGCAGAGCTAAGCTCAAACACGGTGGTAATAAGCGACTTTGTCTTTTCTTCGAGTGCACATCCTCCTCCAATGATGCTCCACACAATTTGCAGCAACATTAGTCCATTACGTTTACAGATGAAGTTTGATGCTGACATTAGATAGAAAAAGTGCAGCTCATGGGCACATGATCCACAGAGCAACACAAGCCTACTTTCAGAGAAAACTAGCATATTTTTCTCCGACTGGACCACTGTTGTAACTTTATTTCAGCGGTCTCCCATCTCTGCTTTGCTTCAATCTCTGAGGAGGCTGGAGCAAAGCCAGAAGTGTTATTTATGTGAATGAGTCAACCATAAGAACCGCATTCATTTCTATTTTTATTGATGTGATTTGTGTCCAAGCATATTCAGACTGCGAATGGATCTGTACAAGTCTTCAGCCCCTCAGAATGTTTCTTTTAGTTTTGTTTGTTCATCTTAAGTGCATCTGTTTTTTGCTCAAGAGTTCAATAATTTTGTCACAATTCCTGTAGTTCTCTGTTAGCTATGGGATCACTGGTCTGGAGCAACAGGTCCCCTGCCTTAATGTGGCCTTAAACCTGGAGCCAGGAACAGTCCCAGCTCTCTTCACTAAACATCCCGTACTACAAACACTCGGGGTCATTCCAAAACCATATAAAACCATCCTGTTTTATCAATTAAAATGACATAAAGATGTTCCCTTTTTAGACAACATCAACACTGTTTAGTAGTAGGTTATTTGGTTTAAGATGCTGTCAGGTGTTAAAGACATCAAAGGAATTTTGGAATAAGATTTTCTCTGATTTCACCTCCTGTATTACTGCCTCAGCGGAGGGAGGGTCATTGTGGTGACTGCTGTCACACCTTAGTCATAAAAAACCCGACTTCCACACGGAATTTTATATACAACCTACACAACTACAGCTACAGCAGAAAATCACTAAAGTCAGTGAATCTACTGCCCACAGCATGCCTGACAGCTTCTGCCTACCTGGGATCATGACGCTGTCGGCCACAGGTCTGAAGTTGTGTTGTGTCTGAAACATTTAACCTGCAGAGGCTTGATTTTTGTATTTGCCAGGCACTAAAACATATTTTCCTGCCTTTGGTAGTGAGTGTACACCTTTTTTACTACCTCCTCCTCGCCTGCCCAGAGTGTTCTGCAAACCTCTTCCCTGAGGCCTTTCAGCTGGAGACTTGCTTCACTACTGAACTGACTGTATCCAGTTCACGCTCTGTGCGTTCACAAATATTAGAATAAATACCACACAAACAAGCAATATGAGGCCGTCAGGTGATGCAATGCAGCCTTGTTGCAGGTGCACAGCCTTTTATTTAATACTTTTATTTGCACTTCTGGGCAATGGCTGAACATTGCTACATCTGGATCTGCTTTCCAGGAAAATTCAAATACAGCTGCTCCTCTTGGTGCATTTTAAAGGCAGTTGGTATGTTGCATTAAAACGTCCTAGGTACCAGCAGCCATATTAAACTGAGCTGTGTAATAATGGAAAGCTAATAGGATCTCAAGGAGAGGGCTTGGTGCTTGCTTAGTCAGGGAGTTTTATTAGAACCATATTACTCCTGCAAAAAAAGCCCCTCCAGTCCCTGTAACCTTTCACACAATCAGCTGAAGGAAATGCTTAATAACCCAACATAGGTTTAATGTGGCCACGACAGTATTACTACATCATCCTAAGTAATCGTTATCAGTTCTGTTTGTTGCTACCATTGATTCTGTGGAGCGGGTTTGTCTTGATGTGTCATTTGTATGTGTGAGTGCACCTTTGAAGTGGTTGTTCTATGTGTGTATGTGTATATATGCGCATATTAAGAATTATAAAAAGATAAATCTGAGCACAAGTTTGGGTTTTGATTAATTTAATTGTTTTATGTAATTCTATGCTGCAATCCAAAGAATAAACATGTATTATAATACATTTATAATTTTCATTTTTTATCATCTGAACAGTAATCTGGTTAGAAAAAAATAAAAAAAGGAAGATTAACCAAGTATTTGTTCTTTATTTGTATACTACTGATTTAATGTGTAAAGAAATGTGCATGGGAGTCGTGAGAGACCGACGCAACATATGTAGTGTTACAAGTTTCACTTGTGCAAAAACGGACAAAATTGAGAGCTGGTTGTAAAGGTAAAGTGGTAACTGATAGCTATTTTGTTGTTGTTACTGGTGAAATATACAAGACAATTTTTAATGAGGTGGTGTCTCACATTGGGAATGTGTCCTCATCAGAAGCTCTGACAGGCAGGATTGGCTGGAACCAAGCATGTCCTTGTCACGGACGGTGGAGACACTCTCCCCTACAAAGGGCTTGACACTACGCTGCCAATCATTCAAAAATCCTCACCACACCAGGGGGAGGCCCTGGCAGAATGTAATAGAGACACAAAACAAATGCTATAAAATGGAACATTTCTCTAAAAAAAAAAAAATTAAAAAATAAAAACCCTGTTTTGCTGTACTGACTTAAAAAATTACTATACTATTGGAACAAAACAATCCCGAATCAAGGTCCACTTACTAATTTTCTGGAAAAAGCTAGTAAGTGAACCTTTGATTTGGGATTGATTTAGTAAATGAATTTAAATTACTATTACCAAGTTCAAGAAGGAACTTTGGTTTTATACTACTGCACTTTTAATATTACATATAAGAACAGATGGATGACTAATATGGATTCTAGGGTGAAGTTATTGGGGTTTTTTTAAAGAAAACATTTTCTAAATCAGCTTTTATGAGTGTGGTGGTCTGGCATAGACAAACTAATCCACAAAAGTGTGAACAGTTGGTTATTTCAGACATGACAGATCTGTGTGGTTTGAGGTGGCTGGAGGAAGATGTCATATTTGTAAATGAACAGTGTTTTCACCACAATTGGTGCGTCATTTGGTTACTGTTAATTAAATCTGATATGACCACACCCATATGGTCTGGATGACAGGCAGAGTTTCTAAGTATTAAAGGTCCTACATTATGTAAAATTTTAGGTTCATACTTTAATTTTGGGTGTCAATTAGAAAATGTTTACATATGTTTCGGTGCTTAAACAACACGTTGGCTCATACTGTCTATTGCTTCAGCACCTCAGTTCACACTGAATGTTTTCCGTTTTAGCTTCTGTCTCTTTAAGATGCCCAGACAGGAAGCTTGGTACTCCAGGTGTGTGTTGGTGTCTACACCTCTAACGTTATTAAAGGAGCTTTGGACCGCTGAGAGTGCCCAGTTCAGGCAGAGTTGGCTGATAACAGCAGCTAGTTAGCAGTAGCTAGCGCTTAGTGTAGCCTTAGCAACAAGTAAAGCTATCTGTCCATCAGGAAACTCCTTAAGAGCAGTCGGACATCTTTCCTTCATAACCGTAAAAGCTCTTTCTGCGCGACATACTGAACAACCTCCTTCTTCGGCTCAATGGAAAGACCGCTTGTTGTGTTGGACGGTGCGGCCGAGAGCGGTGTATTGAGTACGTGTTTAGTGGGTGGAGCCATCGACTGCGCTGAAGGAGGTGCTATGGTATATACAAATCCCTCCATGACCTCATGAAGGGAGCCAAATTTAAACTGCGTTTGCATACATATTTACTGAAAGACTGAGCAGGAGAAAAAGGATATTTTTTTCTCATGCTTTGGGAGTCTTTAGACACACATTTAGGTTGAAAAGACATAAAAGTCTATTTTGCATAATATGGGACCTTTAACTCTTTGATTTCAAAATATGTTTTCAGCTGACGGGCACATACAGGTTTCTGCCTGAAGGGAAACCTGGGGCATGTCAAGACTGAAAAAAAAACTGTGCACAAGGGCCTTTGAGGTATGTTTTTTCTCATTAGGTGGGTGTGTCTGAGGTGTTACCCCATCAGCAGTGATGTTAAAAGGCACCCTGCTGAACGCACCACCTGCTCTTCAACCTTAAGCCGCTTGAAGCTCTCACGGTCTTTATTCGGCGAAAGAAGCATGCTCAGGTCTAGAATTAACTTCAATTCACAGCTCCAACCATTTCTTTACACTGACATACTGACAAAACAAATCAGGACACACTGCATGGACTCTGATCAGTTTTTATTCCCTTGTAAATAGAATATCAATAAAAACACACCTTAAAAACAACAAATAAGGTTTATCCAACAGATGAAAAAGTAACAAAAGGCATATGTAGATTTTCTACATAGTTACAGAACAGTCTACCGTCCAAAAAAGGCACTAAATCTTGAAATAGAAAATAACGGGAGGGGATAAAAATCTGACAACAAACGTCCTGCTGAGGTTTGATATTTTTCATTCTATAGAGAATTATTGAAGAGCTTATTGCCAAAATTAAATGGTAACCACTCAGAAGTAAAAAACAGTTTACATGACTGATAAAATGTTTGAACCAGATGTTCCTTTTTTGAGTAGTATTTACAGTCATTGGCTGATTAGAGGAGAACATTAAGAATGGAACATCTACAGTTTATGTTGAATGCATTAATGTATTTTTTTCACCGAAATTAAAACTGCATTTTAGAATATAACTCTTCAAACGTCATACTGCATCTCATGTATTCACAATAATGACTAAGTAAGAGACACACAACAGGAGCATTCAGTCCTGAGGCATGAACTGACTGAAACCACACTGATATCAGATCCCCTGTGCTTTCTTTTTGTCCACACAGCAGACCAGACCCCAGATCAGATCAAGATCCTCTACAATCCCATTAATACCCTTATCAACATGCATCCTAATTTCGTCATACTGACAGCCAATTCTTAATGGAGGCGTCACCAATACAAACAGTATTGTGAAGACATATTTACTGTAGCTGTCTGTGTTAAGGGACAGGAGTACTGGCACAGACAGCTGGGTTTGGCAGGAGAAAGACAAATGTGATCAAGACATAGTCAATGCCAAGGGTGCATGTGCTCTACAGGTATGACAGGTGCAAAACAAGATCTGATCTGACCTTGCCTTTGTTCCTGTGAAGAACTCATCCTTTCAAAAAAAACCAAAAAAAAACAAAAATACTACAGCAAGGCAACAGAGGACTGAAGGCAGATGGTAAAACTGCATTTTAACCAATGAAAAGACAACATGCTGCACATGAATGTAACTGGAAGAGCAAAGGCTTTCTATGTCATTTATGACAAAAACTTAAATGTGTTTATATTTCATGATAACTTTGACTTATTGTTCATTTCAAGTTGATTATAATATGAATATACACTTCCTGGCATTCTGATTTTTGGAAATAAAAAAATACACGTTCAATTTAGGGTCAAAAACTGAAAGCAAAATGAAATTAATTCAAGAGAACAAGACCGACCAGAAGGAATGAAATCTGTAAACACGAAACAAGATAAAAGATTGCCGTCGTGAAATCAGTTGTTCTTTAACACTGCAGTGTGTCCTCGTGGCCCTTCACAAGACAATCGACAAAGTTCACCCCAGACCCCATCCAACAGAGTGGTTTGTAGTTTATCTACTTGGCTTGAAAATTACATCTTAACAACCTTGACTGGGGTGAAAAGGAGCATTTGTCAATCACCTGATGTTTAAACAGGGCCGCAATGCTGTTTCTGGTCATTTCTGTTTTTGGTTTCTCATTTTTCATTATTCTCTTTCTTTTCTACTTTCAGTATTTTTGGCTCTAAAATGACTAAAAATGATACTAATAAAACACTTTCACTTCACATCAATTTGCTGCTTTAGAACTCTAAAAGTCTTTATCTTCATGAGAAGGAGACCCTAAAGGCAGCAAATGAAATGATTTAAACCCCTGAAATAATCTCAAAACAGCATGTTGTCTTAAATGAATCTACAGATTCACTTCATAAAAGGCTTCTGCTTAGCAGATTTCAAAGAAAATATTAAAAAAAAAAAAACAACATTTTCTAACCCTTAGTGGGATAGTATTTTTTTTACTATTTTGGTGTAAATACTTCAAGCAAATGACAGAAAACTACTTAGTTGACTATAAAGCCTCAGAATTTTTTTAACACTTTAAGCAAAAACACCCAGGACAGCTCTGCTGCCGTGATATTCACCACAAAATTTAAATTCTCCAAAGGTCTGAAACACTTAGGACATGTGTTAGTACCCCACCAGGATGGGGGAGGTGTTTTTTATTATCTTGTATAAACATTTCATGGAGCTTATGAATGAAAATATTTTTTTTGGAGTGGAATTTCCCTTTACTTTCAAACTTAACATTTATTGGCTCTGGTTTGAGAAGGAATTTCCCTTTTCCAAAAAGGACACTGACATTTCTGTTGTCCCACAGTCAGCCAGTGAACAATCTTTACCGCCTCACAGTTTTCCGCCAGTCTCCTCTGAATAAATCAGCTCTATTGTTATTGACTGTCTAAACTTTTATTCACATTGAAGCAGCTGTGGAGGAACCTGCGGTGTATAGCTTATAGCTGAGGGGGGTGGGAGGTGTAAAGTGAGGTATTTGTGTTGAGTTTTTAACTCTGAACTAGTAGCTTAGCTTGTAAAGCACCTGGTGATGAACAATGACGAACTGGTTTGAATGAAGCCACTTTAGTGTTGGCTATTACAGAAAATCATGTGTTTTGTTTTGCTGCATTCGTTCTGGTGCAGTGATGTATGTACAGCCAGTGTAGAAGTCCTTTTTCATGCACTGATCCTGTGTTACAGAAAAATAAGGCACTTCAACTTAAAATAAAATAAAACTGTACATTTCATGTGTTGAACAAAAAACTGATTCTGGATGGCTGGTTCACTTTATAAGTGATACACCAAACTCCAGTAGTATTTATTGAAGTGTTTAGTGTCAGTTGCTAACGTGTCACAAAAAGGTAAAAGTAATATCTAAGCTAACTGCACTTGTGCAAACAAAAAAGGTGGATAACACTTTCGATGTCTGCTACTCTTAAACACTTCAATTCTCAAAATATTAGTCAGCTCCTGAACATAAATACTAACTCTCAATATTCTTCCTATTTTGTCTTCAAATAGAACCTGATCAATTAATTGCTGCGCCAACCAATTACTTTAATATTAAAATTGGATCAAAAGACTATGTGTAATGTGTCACTCACTTACAGTGGCCACACACAGAGACAATCACCCAACTCTGTAGTTCCCCTCATCGTTTTAGCCTCCTTTAGGTCAATGTTTTGGTTTTTTAGCCCACAAACTACTACTACTGTATACTACCTGCCCAACACCAAACAGCAGCTAAATTAGCAACTAGCTAGTGACTATAGCGGAACATTTAGCAGCTGAAGAGCCAGACATTTTCCTTAGGAGCTGGTAGAAACCAAAACAGAGCTATAAGCAGAGTGAATACTGGGCAGCATTACAATCAGCTTTAAAATCTACTTTGTGTCTGCTGGATGTGGCAGCTGTTTGCCCAGGCATTAGCTATAACAACTTTATAAAAGGTAAAAGATATGTCAGTGCTGTGTTTACAGTTTGCTGTGCTGCCCCCAAGGGACCAAAAACTAAATGTGTGCTGCTTGATGCACACATGTCAAACTTTACCCAGACAACAAAGTGTTTTGGAAGACTTAAATATAGTGCAAACTACACTGGGATGTATAACTCTATGCAAACAATGCTTCCTGAAACACTAGTGAATTAGCACTTGATTACATGACTTAATAACATGTCCCCTAAAATGAAAAGAAAATGTGGCTATTTTAAAACAAAATGCATGTGTTTCTCATCCAACCACTTCTCAGTCTATGGTTAAGTACCGCCGTGTCCAAAAGGCAAAAGAAAGGCCTTTTACCAATTCCTTGAGTGGATGCAGATTCACATAGATGCAGAAAAAGACTTCTACAATGGCCGTACTGGGAGGAATATTTCTTGATTTGACTAGTTTTATCAAATATTTTTCTTTTAAAGAACACTTCTTGTTGTGGTTGTTTCTAGAGAAAGCAACTCACTCACTAAACGTTAAAACTTTAAGCTTTCTGAAGAACACATCTGCTCCCAAAATATTTCTCTCTCTTCTCTACTGCTTCTGTGGTCTGTCATTCATACCGATCAATAAAATGTTTAAAACAGCAGGGACATTAAGCACCATGATATTGATCCAATAAAGTGTCATTTAAAATGAAAATACCATTTAAACATGATAGTGTGTGTTTAGAACACATGGCATATCGAGCACAAGTAAAGATATACCTAAAAAGCAAATGCACTTTGTTTGCAATAATTTGACACATCTGATGCATCTTTGATATCATATTTCAAATACATAGTTCCATCCATGCCTATGATCCACTCAGAAAGTACACAATAAAACTTTACACTTTGGCTAATGCTTCACTCACCTTTCACCAACAAGAAACACTCACAGTTTCTCTCATTTGAAGCTAATATGTCTAGATACTGTAAATAGAAGTTTATATAATATCCTTTATATACGTATGTGTGTGTATGCATACACACACACACACACTCACGTGTGGTATATGTATACTATTCACTTTACATTTTAATCTGTAGTATCTAAACAGTTATATTACACTGTTGAATACCTCCCAACTAACTGATCTGTACTAGTTATTACCATCTCACAGTGATTCATTCTGCCTGATCACCCATTGGGTAAGTGGACAATAATACTCGGTCACCTGGACATCCGGGTTTCTCGTTTTTATACAAATCTGTCAACAGTTTCGGCTTCCTTCGACATTTATCTGTTGAGTAACTACTTTTTTTAGTTACTTGCTATTAAGATTGAAGCAAAGAGAGGACATAAGGATTTTACATCAACCTTTTTTTAGTTGAGTTGTTTTGTTTCTGTAAATTAGAAGCAACTGAATACCTAATTGCGTTAGGTGACAAAATACTTGACAAAATGTTGGTATCTCAATAGAGCTGAATTCATAGCATTGAAGTATTTTATCTGGACACCACCTGTTTATGGGGTTTAAACTCCTCTGTAATTTCAAGTTGTACAATAAAAACACACTTAACATAAAGTGTTCAATGTTCTAAAAACTAAATTCAAGTTGCTCAAATTCAAAAATTTTCTGAAGTAAAACTTAAAGTGAACTGGTGAAATTCAGACACCAAAATTCACTATCTATTCTCTAATTTGAGTATTTGGGATACCAAGCAGTTTTGCCTACTCCTCAGTAAGTAAAGTACCTATTGGCTGTTCTAAAGGTCACTAGAAGTTGCTAAATGACGTCATCGCCTAATTTGCATAATTGGCCATGAGGAGAGCGGAATGACATTGTGGGAGGGACAAAAAGCTCCTCCCGCTAGAAAGCCAATCGTCTGCTTTTAACAGGCAAAGTGGGAAACATATTTCAGCCAATGGTGTGGTGAGTGCTTTGGCACAGGGGAGGGGCTCATGACAGCATTGGCTGCTCATTGAGAAGAATGTAAGAACGATACGTGCTTTTACGTCACACTCTACAGAAGACTCCAATAACACCAGAAAAAGTCTCTAGATTTGTTGCTAGTCGTTTTTTTTTTAATAAAAGACGCTAGAGGGGTCTGAAAAGTCGCTAAATATACTGATAAAGTCACTAAGTTGGCAACACTGATACCCAGCATAAGCAGCAAGGCTGTGATGGAATAGATCAGACCTCTGGCCTATCAGGTTAACGGTCTGTCATGTGATCCAAGAAAGACGTCCAAATGAGCGACTGAAAACCCTGCACAGTTAAACAAGAACAAAAAGCCACATGAGCTGTGTTTTTGAAACTAGAGAAGCTGCAGTGAGCTTCTATAAATCTCAAAGAGGGGGGACCACACGTGTTCACGGAGATGGTTTTCAAATCAGGTATTTCAATGCTCTCCATTCAGTGGTATTTAAATGAAGTGTTCAGTTGTGGTAAAATTTCACAATGAGGTACTCAGTTGCTCGCAAAAATCTAATCATTCTGGCCTTTCTTTGCTTCCATATTTTGAGCTTATTTTACCAGGGCAGGAGGTGGAGAAGTGGGTCATTCTTTTTCTTTTTTTTACATTTTCAAATCATCTTAGACTCAAAAGAAATATTACCAACAAGCTGTGACCTCGATGAAACTAAGCTTATTTTGCTGTTCTTCTCACTGAAAGGAATCAACAGCAAACATCTAAAATATAATCAACTGTGATGAAAGGAGTATGTACATACAGTATATATACACACACATATAGAAATTAGAACATAATAGTTATTTAAAATGAACTTAACTTTCAAATTCATGTATTTATCTTTTGAGGCTGTTCAGTTGTGTTGTGATCACAGTGCAAGACCCTGAAACTATTTGAACTCCGTGTCAAATACAGTGTTGTCCTGCTGTGAAAAATGCAGTTTCTAAAGATATCTGCATAATGCATCGTGTCCTGTTAGACCGCTCTCTATGGAAGATTTAAAATGCCTAAATAAAAACAAAGAAATAAAGTGAAAAACTATATGGATTTTCTTATATGTATGTATTTACTGTGCAATAACAACTGATTGACTTTCTTTGATTTGTTTTGATTTAGGCTAGGGATGCACCGAGTGTTCGGCCACCAAAATCAAATCGGCCGAAAATAGAAAAAAAAAACGCTTTCGTGTTCGGCCAATTACGTTGACATGTTGGCAGTGTGGAATCATTTTAAAGTGTCTAAGAAAGACGCAAAAATGGCCGTTTGCAGACACTGTTCTGCTGAATTGTCTCCTAGCACATCCAGTCCATCTGTGGCTGACTTCTTAGAAAAAGGCAACAAACGGTCTGACCCGCTTTGAGTGTTTCTGTCACTCGTTTCTGAGAAGGTGATTTAGCTAGCCGCACCTGGAGTGCACACATATTCAAGCCTTTATGGTAAATCCACTGAAACGGACAAGTGCGAGCTGACAGGCAGGTTACAGACTTTATCCTGTCATTTTCTCTCTTTACAAAGAGAGGTGATTTTAGCGTGAGGAACCACATGCGACAACATCTGGTTTTCAAAATTAGGTGTCTATACAATATGATAATAAGATTAATTGGATTATATTAACAGAAAGTAAAACATATTCCATTAAAAGTAAATGGACACGTGTAGTTTACTTTACCGGACCCTCTCGGGCCTCGGACCCACCCACCATAGTCTCTCCAAATCCTGTGGGAAACACTGAGTAAAAAGCTCATTTTGACTACTACTATTTTATGCAATGGTAAAAAAAGGCAAAATAAATGGAAAATAATTTGAAAAACCTTATTAGGTTTCTGGTATTCGGGAATGTTTTTCATTATATTCGGCTTCAGCCAGAAATTTTCATTTCGGTGCATCCCTAATTTAGGCATTTTAAATCTTCCAAAGACCGCTGGGGAGCACTTAAAAATAAAAACAGTTTATCATTATCGTTAGCATAATATACTAGTAATGCCTATAAGAGCGTAGCAGAGCAGGTTGGTGGTTGGAGGTAGGGTTGGGAGGTATCTCAGGGTTGGAGTATACATGACGTTTGGTCTTTTTTTCCCACTTATTACATTCCTATAAAATCTGCTTGCATATTAACACACCTCTGATCCTGTTCCATTCATCACTCTGACAGCTCCAATATCCACCACCCCCTTCAGTCATCCTCCAGCGTTTCCGTCTTGATGTCGTTACCCATGCTGCATCTTGTCCCATCCACCTCACTGGCTAGAGCTTGGTTGCTGTGATGGACAGCCGCCTTTTCCAAACCAATTGGATCCTGGGGCTCGATGGTGGGTTCGTCCTGGAGGGAGGGGGAAGGGGGAGACCAGGACACGCCTGTCAATCTGGAACCTTCCACCTGAGGGCCCGCCCCCACCACAAGGGAGCGACCGATCAGAGAAGTGCCCCTCTGTCCAGACATGCCTCCTCTAGCCAGGGCGGAAAACCAGCTGGGGAGCAGCGTGGGAACCTGAGTCAGGACAGGAGGAATGAAGGGAATGATTAGTAGACGTAAATGCAGTTACGGTGAGGAGGCAGTGCGTGTGTAGTCAGGCTGTACCTGGGTTGGAGAGGACAGGTCAGCTCGACTGAAACCAAACTGCCTCGCTGAAGCTCTCTTGTCAAATAAGGACACCTCACAACCCTGTGGCAGAGCAGCACAGAGGTTGTTTAATAACCAGGTCATTTGACGGTCACAAGAATGCTGTGACCTTTGAGTTATTTATAATCTCAGCAATGTAGAAATGTATGCTGACCACACAGAACGCCTCTGTAAACACTAGATGTGTGATTAAATGAAAATTTGACCACTTACACAAACAGGAACCGATAAACTTTTCTAATGTTTCACACACTGTTTAACTTTTCTGACCAAATGTTGACTGAGCCCCACTGTCCCACACATTCATACCTCCGAGCTGCTCAGTGCAAACACCGTCATCCTCTGTTGTCACTGGACAGTTACAGGCTTTGTCTGTTAAAGAGCAGTTATTTACCTGGTCAGGGAAGTCGTTGCCATCCACCTCGTCGCTGTTGGACTGACCTCCTGGACTCTGAACCTCAATGCCGTGGCTCTCCAAGATGGCTGCTTCTTCAAAAAGACAAACCTCATCATAGCATATCGACCTCAAACGACACCACACTCAGCTGCAAGTTTACAGTGAGTGTTGGCTTGCATCATCCTTCATCCAAGTGAGAATAACAGAGGTGAGAAGATACTCTTCTACTCTCAGCTGGTTAAAATCATAACCAATCATACAACGGCTAAAGGAAGAAGTGTTTGTGACGAGCAGGATGGCCTCTAAATGTTGGTGGAATGATACAGCGAGCAGGGAACATCCACTCAACAAGGTACTGAGTACTAAAGAGTAAAAGCTCCTTTATTGGTGTATTGATTCATTTAGAGACTGTTTGACAGTCTAGCAGAGCACATGGGGATATCAGGTTCTTTAGGGAAAACATACAATGAGTGTCTGCTTCATGTTGAATTATTAAGTCGCACTGTGACATATGGTGTGTATAACTCCAATAACATCCGCTAATGTTAACTCTAGGGCTTCAAAGATTAGTCGACGACATGAAATTTCATTGTCATTGTCAATGCTGTTTAAGGGAGAGATAGGAATGTTCTCCTTAAAAACATTTCTGGTTGTTTATTTCTAACTGCAATGCACTGCAGGAAGTGCTGGGGGGCAGTATTGCTTCCATTGTCTGCCATGACTGCTTGACTGTAAGACTACTCACGAGGAAGAAGAATTTACGTGAGCAGCGGAAAGCAACGGAGAAACAGCAGAACGTTCTTTTGTTTTGTACGCTTCAAGTTTTGCACGCTATTTAATCACTAAATACACTTTTTGAGATATTCTGAGGCGAGCAATCAACTGTGTACCATTTGAATATTGGCAGTTTTATGAAAGTTGATGACAAATCGGAAATGTGCTCAAACGTTTTCGGGGTTGAGAAGCTCCACAAGCGGCCGCGGGGTTAGTGGTGCCAGCCAGCCGGCCGGCCGGTCCCACCCCTGGTCCCAGTTACTCAGACCACTGCAGCAGCAACAACAGAGCAGCAACGACAGAGGAAAGGCCACAACTGTTAGATGGTTTCAATGTTCGTACTGCTGTTATTCTGCGATCAAGAAACATCTGGCTCGTGACGTAGCCAACAGAACATTCTCCACTTACAACGCTTATAAGCACTTTGGAAAAATAAACTACATTAGTATTATAAAAGGGGACTGTTGCTTTATTTTTCTAAATAGACATTACATTGTTAGTGTGTACAGTTGTGGTTATAATACTTGCTTTTATTTTATATACTGTAAAACTACTGTAAAAACGGGCTTTTATTTGCTAAAATCACTGAATTGACCCTGCCTTTATTTGCGCCTTTAATTCCTTTTGCACAAAACTGAAGTACACTACTATGAAACAGTTTATTTCAAACAGAATATTACTTGTATAAAAATTATCCAATAATATCAAATACACGTCATTCATAGCAAACACCTTGAGTGCAATAGTAACACACACACACAGAGGTAGATATTACCAATGTTAGCGCGCCTCTTGATGTCTTTGCGGCGGTTGGCAAACCAGTTGTAGACTTTCAGAGATGTTACTCTCTCCAAATCAGACAGCTTCTTTCCTGTAACACACAGAACACACACACTAATCACATATTTTGCTTTTCTGTTCTCTACTGCTTCATTTGTCTCCCTGTGGCTGTTTTTGAAGGCTCATTGGTCAGAAAGTATCTTCAAAGTAATAGTTAGTTATGTTTTTTATAGTATTATGTTATTTATAGTATGATTGCTTTTTTCTGAGACACATTCATTTTTTTTAATATGCAACATATTTAAGTAGTGTTTGTCAAATGAAACCAAACCCCGTTCTCCACATGGATTCAACCATATGCCTACTTTTGTTGTTGTGATGCAAGTTGCTACAAGAGTATTTTGTTAATTAAAAAAAAAGACAAAAAAAAGTTTTTTTTACAATATTTAATGATGGATTATCTTAATTCATTCCTGTTTGAACCTACCAGGTTTCTGAATAACAGCATTACAGGCGGTAGCTATCTCCTCTCTCTTCGCTTCATCAGGGTACTGGTTATCACTGAAGAAGCTGTGCAGACACACACACCATTCATTGTTATAATTACATAGCCCATTAAACGTCACATTTTACCTTTTCAGCCAATGCACTCCACCTTTTCAAAATCTTACCGTTACCTCCCCACCGACATCCCACCACCTCCTCCTCACCTCTCCATAACAGCCAGGCACTCCTTCCTCCAGGTGAACCTGCTCCCTCGCCGCAGACGGAAGCCCCCAGGGGCGGAGCCAAATGGAGGCGGGGCTTGGTGCCAGTCCATCACATCCTCCAGAGCCAGTGGGGCGGCTCTCATGGCCAGAGTGGCACCTGTAGTCAGAAACACCAGACGGCTTTAATAATCGCTTATTTTCACTTCGGTAAGCCCCTGCAGCTGAAGGCTTATTCACAAGCACTTTTCTATTCACTGGTTCTCCACCAAAAAATAAACATATTTAAAAAATATATATCAAATAAAAATAATGAAAAGAAATCTTTGTATGCTGTACATTTACTATGTACCTTTAGCATGTTTGCACTTAATCACATAAGGACACATAACACCCTGACATTTATTTTAGAGCGTCAAGCCAAAGACCCAAATTAAAGACAAGAGATTTTACTACAAGCATTACGGTTTTTAGATATTTCTGTAACTACAGACGTCTCAAGATGCCCATCAAAAAACACAAACACATGTCAAAGCTGTCAAAAGACTCTTGATGTCCTATCTGCAACTCTACAAAACACCAGAAAAGAAACCAGAAAGTCTGCTGCAGACTTCACCCCCTTCTAGTTAATATTGCATATCACAAGGAGACTTTGTATGCAACGGACTGATTGTCCATCGTAAACCATGCTTTTAACAGATAACTAACGCTTCCCGTTATGCTGTAGTAGGGACTGTCCTCCTAAGTCCAAATGGCCTGATTTTTGCTCAGTCAGCGTTAAACTCCAGGTGTTACTGAAGTCAGCACTGCCAGTCATGCATTCAGTGTAGCTGACTGGTTATTGAAAAACCTATTACACATTTTATTTTACAGTATTTTCTCAACAAGTGGAACAGGTAATGTGGGAGATTAGTCCTGAGGGGGGTGTTACCAGGGTTGGTCTTCTCCAGCTGGTACCAACGGAAGAAGGCTCGTTTCTTCTGCTCGCTGAGGTCTGATCCCTGCTGCAGGAGCCAGTGGGAGATCCGACTCTGACTGATCCCTGGAGGAAGAGGAACGGAGTGAGACCTGCATCGTCAGTAGGCTGGGTGCCTGCTTGCATGCCAGCTCTTCCTGGGGTTGATTTGGCGGGACAGGTTGAAATGCAGATGAAGCGCATACTCACCCGTTACCTGAGCGACCACAGCCTGAGAAATCCGCCTGTTCGCCAGGAAGGACTTAATCTCCTCTTTGATCACAGCGCTGTCCCTCCTGCAAGCAGAGAGGAGAATCTACAGTTTACCACAAAGACAACAAATGTTTACTTCTCCAACAGTTTGACATTACTAACACATGAAGCAAAAGCTTTACATTACACTTAAACCAGCTGCAACACACAATCCACATATACACCAATGGCAGTAGCTTTTATAGATGAATATGTGCAGGAATCAGAGGCCAGAGCCTGCTGTAATTTTCGCTGCTCTCTTTCTAGTTGGATTTCATCTTCACACACCCTCAAATCAATACTGCTCTGATTGCTGCTGTCTGACTGCAGACTACAGATGAGAGGCACTCTTGTGTGTGTGTGTAGGCATTAATTTCATATTCAGTGGGAGCTACAGGCAGGCTTGTCGACCATCAGTATTAACACCTGCTCTCCTCTAGAATAGCGATCTACTGTTTAAGTTATCAGTGGGTTTGTCACATGTTCCCTTTTGATATCAACATTATCATAATTTTAAGTACTAATTATTGTCACAACGGTCCAGGACTTGGAATCCGACAGCTCTAAAACAGTTTGCAGAGTGTGGCTTTGCCCTGAGTTGTGCCTCTCTTTAGTACTGTCAGCAACCGGCGAAGTTGTCTTAGTAGTCTGTAGTCCGGGGAAAATAGCGCAAAGATTCAAGATTCAAGGTGTTTATTGTCAAATGCACAGACAAACCACTATGGCTTGGACCATACAATGAATATTTCTCTGTAATTATGTTACGCATCACTTTTGTTTTTGCCCCCATTCATCATGAGCTGAACTCAAAGATCTAAAGACTTCCTCTATGTACACAAAAGGGCTATTTCTCTCAAATATTGTAACCGTCAAAATCTGTGTTAGTGAGCACCTCTCCTTTGCCGAGATAATCCATCCACCTCACAGGTGTGGCATATCAAGATGCTGATCAGACAGCATGGGTATTGCACAGGTGTGCCTTAGGCTGGCCACAATTGTAAAGCATTAAAACAATAAACAACTATATATAAAGACAACAAAATAAAGTAAGGTGCAGCCGAGTAGGTTAAGTGGAAACAAAAACATGAGTGCAAAAGGTGAGAATCTGTGGGTTGAGCTACAAACAGAGCAAAAGTCAATAGGAGTGATGAAGAGTGGGCGAGCTGATGTTGGCTGTACTGCATGCACAGTGCACGTTGCTTTCGCTTTGCCAACCAATGCAAATAAGTTCATGCTTTGTTGCCCTTTCCTCTGTTTGCAACAGACACCATCAGTTATAGATAACTAGGAGCTAAAACTGGTAACGGTGGCTCACCATTTTTTCTAAGCTATGGTGTTTGTGTTGTGTGTGGTGATAATTACTAAATATTTCTTTAATAAATATAATAGCCCGACCAATACAGGACTTTTGAGGCCAATACTGATCCATAATTGAGAGCTTCAAAAATCCAATAAAATCCAATATATCGACCGGCATTAATTTAATTTACACAATCCGTACCATAAAATAAAATTTAAATTAAAAAAAAACAAAAAAACCCATCAACATTTGAGAAAGTTCTCTTAAATTAACTTTTTTTTTCTTTAAACAACTGCGACCAAGAAATGTACGTGGGAGGGCATTTTATAGTTGAAAATTAAACTTGTCACTACTCTCCGGTGGGCAAACTATAGAACAACACTGTTAAGAAAAATCTGGTCCAGTCTTACCTCATAAGATCCTCCACCTTGTCATCAACATCTATGTCCTCTTCACTGGTCTCAAACCCGTAGCCTGGTGCCGTCACGCTGTCACTAACCACGCCAAGAGGAAACCTGAGCGGTGACAGTTTCCCATTGGTGACAGCAACTAGACCGTTCTGAGCTACAGCTGAAATGGCGACAGGTGAGGCCACTGGAATTGGTAGAGGCGGGGAGGTGGTGTCAAAGTTGTTATTAGGTGACAGCGAGAATCGGTTGTTGGAGAAACTCGTCTGAGTGGCGGCGGAAGTCATGGAGGAAGAGGCGGCGACCGTGCTGGAAGACGAGGGAGGCATGTAGGACGGTTTATGGGTCTGCTTGTGTCCATGTTTCCGGTCCAGATGGTCCAGTGTGTCCAGGGCATGGAGGACCTCCACCTGTGTGATCCCCGTCCTCCTTAGCCTCTGGAGGAGGTCGATCTGCTCGATGGTGAAGCGAGGCTCCTCACTCTGCTGGAACATCCTGGAGGGAATCATAACAAAACCATTAAAGAAAACTGAAACAAAACTCAGTCATTTACTTAATCGCTGTCCTTTATTAATAGACAGAATAGGATTTCACAAGAAAAACATCCCATAGTACTAGTAAGTAGTAAAGTACCATGATTGTACAGATTGTATAAACACAAAGCTCAGATACATGTAGAGTCATTTGTATCTATAAATCTGTTGCATTCAAAAAGAATTAACAAATTACGATACAGGAGTTGTATATTAGAGGCGCATATACAGATTTAGGCAACTGTTCCTCTTAAGCTGAAGTACCACATAAAGCCACACGCAACTTCTGAGTCAAATTTAAAAACTACTACATTATCATTTTTGCTGTGTGAATATTTTTCCACAGAAACTGCTTGTTAAGTAAACTATACTTTTTAAATTGTAAGCCCATCAGATTTGTTAATATCAAGCATTCGATCCATGGGTGACATGTTTCTGCTGATCCCAGGAAAGAACGTTTTGGTACCTACACTTTTTTTTGCATATTTCTACTCTTTTTTGATAAGCACTGAAGCCCTAAGCAAGCAGCCATTCAATTTTTTTTTTTTTTTTTTAAATCCGTTTAAGATAATTATCTTGTGATATTGAGATAACAAACCATAACTGAATACATGGGTGGGCAGGTGCCTTTCTTTAGGATAATTTCAGAGCACTTTTTATTGTGACTAGTTAGCTCAGCTGGTAGAGCGCAGGACTTGTAATCCAAGTGTGTTTGACTTCCGCTCTCAACATTTTTCTTTCTTCTTTTATGTTTTTTATAATCCTCTTCCAATCCAATCACGCATTTCCCGATGGCTAATTCAAAAAGTTCCAAAATAGCCTTCGGGAAATGTGTACCGTCAAATGCATTCCCCCGAATGAGAAGGAATTTCCTCTGCCTGGGAATGATGGGGAAATGAAAAGGTTAATGGATGTGGACCAATCGCCGGGATGCACACAGTCCAGCACATGCTTTATTGTGAAAATGTGAACAGCCTCTTCATAAGAACTTTGTTGAAGATGATTATGAAAAAAAGAAAAGAAAGAAAAAAAGTTGGTGTTCAGTGAGGATAGGACCCACAACTCTAAGAGTATGAGTCCTCTGCACTACTAACTGAGCTAGTCAGTGACATTGAAATCCATTCTGAAATTACCATTAAACCACCGTGTTAAACTACTGTTTTGTTATCTCGAGATCATGAGATAATTATCCTGTTACCCCAGGAAAACGGAGTAAAAAAAAAAATCTGAATGGGTAGCCGCTTAGGGCTTCCATAGATAAGTACTAATTTGTTAACAAATATTGTTTCCTTTGAAATAAGCGTTTTACAGTGTGTCCATTAATGAAAGTCTGTCTGTTGTTTCCCCAACTGTTGGTAAGTGTTGGTCAGTGCTAGCTAACATCTCCCTGGGATTCAGACTCCAGTCTGGAAGTTGAGAAGGAAAGCTAACAGTATGTTTTTTGGCTGCTATGTCAAGTTTACTAAATTTACAGGAAGTAAAGTTAATTAGCCGCATGTCATTACTACCTACTTGGTAGGATCATTACAAATACTTTGATTTCAAGTACCAAGAAGTCACACAGTGAGAAAAGAGTAAGTCCTTTATTGAAAAAAATCGTTTTCTAAATCACATTTTAGCCCTCTGAATTGTAATTGAATCAAATCGTGAGGTGCCTAGAGATTCCCACTCCTAGTGTGTACACAGGCAGCGTGATTCACATCCTGCTGTTTGTTTTGTGCTATTCACCTGAACCGGTGGCAGTGAAGTCCAACATGGTAATACTAAACAAAGACCTCTATACTATAAACTACTTTAAACTGTAGAGAAGCAATTAAAGAATGCAAATAGCTACACTGAGTGGCTATAGCTTAAAAAAGATGGCCATAGATGGCCTCAAAAATGGGGTCCGATATAATGAGATATCTACATGTTCTAATACAGATTAATGGACGTATTTTTAGTTCATTAGTGACCTTTCTTTACCCACTGAGCTTGACATCCCAGGAAAAAACACCAGAGACAATCACAGTACAAAATGGAAGTACAGTCACATCTGTTAGCTTCCTGCCTGCAGATTTACAGCGCACACACACACACACCCACACACACACACACACACACACACAGTAAGTCATCCGAGCTCAGCAGCTGCTGTCCAGATATGATGTGCATTCCTCCAGACTAAGTAAGGCTCTTATTGTAGTGGATACATTTTCAACCCAATTATTCCGTTAGTGTTACCCACATAATGTAATGTATGGTATGTGAGCACAGATTTTGTGTCATTTCTAAAAATAAAAAACTGTCATAGTAATAGTCACTGAACTGAACTGAGAGAGAGAAGCAGGGAGAGCGAGAGAGGAAGATAAACAGAGAAATAAGATAACGCATCTGTCTTGATGCTTTTCTTACTGATGCCGACTCAGAGAGGGAAAACAGGCCAGGGCAGAGAATCAAAATCAGCAGCACTTATATAGAGAAGGAGGGTGAAGGGGAGTGTGTATATCTGGGTGTGTTTGTGTGTGTGTGTGTGTGTGTGTCTGGTGCGTGCGCACGTCTTGGGAAAAATGCCAAGAAAAATTTACATCTCAGGCAGCCAAGCTCCATACTTTCTCTCACTGCTGCAGAGGATGACTCACGCTGCATAAAGTTCGACTGATACACAGGATCGATACAGAGCTGCAAAATGATAATTAACTATTTTGTTTTGGGCCTGAGTTTAACATATATTGCTACAAATTAAAAAAATCAATCATTTTACTTATTTCAGTGTAGTATTAAGTCATTTACAGCCTGCTTTACTGTTGCTGCAGTTCTTTACAAAACTAATGTAATAAACAAAAACCACTAAATGAGTACTTTCACCCTAAACCCCAGGCCCCATTTTAAATTAACCACGCCTTGCCAGATCTAAGAAGAGCTTTGGTGGCTCCAAACCATTTCCATGTCCATAATGATGAGATTCAGTGGCATCTGCTGTTGCTCTACACACACTGAACTGTGAGGACTACAACACATGCATGTGCGTGTGTATGTGTGTGTAAATTTGCCAGATGCAATCTAGAGACACAGAATGATCAAAGGAAACAAGATGCATCTAAGTGCAAGGTCCATATAAGACCGGGGCAGCTTTGCAAGAAGATGCCCTGAAGCTGTACATGAAGCGTACTGTATTTTAAAAAAGGTCAGCAAAGAGACTGACATCCTGACTAGAATGGCTCTGAACTCTGCAGACCCCTGACCTCTACTTCCCCATCTCTTATCATCACCAACATCTTCAGCTACAGAAAGGTAAAACATATGTCTAAATATAACAGCAGGGTTTTATGAAAGGGACCTGGCATACTTTTTACTTGTGACACCTGTGAGTGGCCAAAACGTTTGACTGCTTCTTAAGAAATGACGAAACCAGCCAGGGAACCAGGGAAAAGCAAAAAGATATTTTGCCCTAACCTGTCTGCCAAGTTAGTTTCTTGCAGTCACTTTGGCAGGAAACCAATGTTCTTTTAAAAAGGTGGTACTACTATAAGAAGACACAGTGGCTTTTAGATGCACCGTGGTGTCTAATTATTTAGCGCAGCCTGGCAGACAAGAGTGTAACCATTTCAGGGCAGACAACCAACATTTCTTGTACCGTATTTGCCACAGTGGCAGAGTTGAACTTTGACCTTTTATTGTTTCCACTCTATCTGGAATGACGACCCGGCCACCTTGGTGGGCACTAACATTTCTCACTATGTCCACAGTACGTTAACGGTGCCTTTCCAGCAGCCACACTCGCTTCGGTAATGCAATAACTGGTACAGGCAGGACAAGATATACCTTTTCACAGTACTCTAAATGTTATCTTGTAGTTTAGAATTGTTTTAAAGAAACCAAGACATACTGCTAGAATATTTTTGGAAAAACATTACGTGGTCCAGTTTTTTAATTGATGTCGGCAGCTTTGGAATTTCTGGTGGTAAATTACATTAGCTGAAGAGTACGCATGATTATGTGAGGCTGGGACAGTGTGTGTGTGTGTGTGTGTGTGTGTGTGAGCATAAGTAGGGGCAGAGTAGTAATTAAATAGTGCTGACTGAGCACCGCTCAACTAAGATCTCTGCTAAGCAGCAACCGCAGGAAGACAAAGTACAGGAGTATGGACACAGATCTAAACAACTTAAATCACAACCAGGGTAACACTTTAACAGTGTGACTCAAAAAGTAATGTGCCCTTCAAATTCAAACAATCCTGAAGTGTCCTTGAGCAAAGCCCCGAGGGCCTACCAGCTCCAGGTGCTGCTCTGTAGCTAAACTTGACCTGGGCTCAGACCTCCCAGTGAAGAAGAGAACTTCAACAGAATCTCCAGGGGATTGTAATACATTAAGTCAAACTGTCTCCAGGTTGAGGCTTTGTGTCACCATCTGGTACACTCCTCAGAATCTCCCAGACAAACTACACATCATGTAAGAAAAGTCCAAGATAAACTGTATGACTATTCCTGGACCCAGTGACCTACCTAAGATCCTAACCAGACGTGGCATAACACAGTTATCCTGGTTGCAGACATGAGCCAGCTGCGCATATAGACAAAAGTCATTTAATTACAGTAGGCAACTTTTTAACTGGCCTTGGAACCCGAAATTCAACAAAGCAAGAACAGCTGGCTCATGTGGCAGGGAGACTACACTGTAGTGGCCTCAGATGTCACGGGAGCCCCGATGCAGAGTTGTAGTGAAATGTCGACTTTCACGCCGAATCACGTTGAAAAAAATATTTATTAATTATGCTCTGCTTCGAGAAAAATAGGCATGCCCTATAGAAGGTGTCTTCAGACGTTTCATGGCTAATGAAGAACAACTCCTCGATTCCGCATA
The DNA here is from genome assembly GCA_024633595.2 of Lepomis macrochirus. Lineage (NCBI taxonomy): Eukaryota > Metazoa > Chordata > Actinopteri > Centrarchiformes > Centrarchidae > Lepomis > Lepomis macrochirus. The sequence continues at coordinate 8,988,900 of JALXJV020000006.1, read as the reverse complement.
TATCTTACAACGTTAAACTAACCCAGTCTACGACCAACATTACAGTACATGTTATTAACTTACTGAATCGCTTGTTGTTCACTGAATTATCACACAACAACGTTCCACTGTGCACCGCGGTAGCCAGCATTGTGGACCAACTGGAAAAGTTGACATTGTTTGTTTGATTAAGTGTTTCTTGGTGAACTACGCGCATGCCGAATTACAGGCTGACTCTTTGTTGTTCAGATGACACCGTTAATATTAGTTTAGGTAGTGTGAACCTTAACCGCCAAGTCCAACAGCGCAGCACAGCCGAAATTTTTATGGAGTTTTCAGTATCACCACACAGAAAAGGAAATGTATCGGGCTAACAGGACCCCTTTTAAGACAGGAGTAGCTGGAGCTGCAGGACTTAACTTACCTTAATATTCCAGTCTAAGAGCCTCACCAGATGCTTATTTTACCATATATCTACAGCCTTGGGGCGCCAGGACACACGGACACTGACAGTTTTTCCAAAATGTCTCCTCTGTTTCTAATTGGGTTTCAATCCACCGTCAGACAGATTCGCCTTTTGTCCGGCAGACAGGCGCCATGTTGACACAATGACGCAAGGAACGACGGGAGTCGCAGTTTACAGAACTTACTGTACTCACAGAGGGGCCAGTATATTAGGCACACCTGGCGCTCTTGTTTCTCTTTCTTTCTAATATTCTGTTCACACAGCATATTGTTCGGTTCTCTGGATGTTTTTTTTCATTTTTAAAACTAAAATTTCCCTTGTTTTATACTTTTATTCACGGTGTAAACATTAAAGCTTAACACACACATTAAGGCGTAACACACACAAAGGGTAGAGTGTCTCACCAAAATTGAGAAAGGTTAAAAACAGGTCATCCTGCTGAAGTTAAACATTACACCTAGTCATCCTCAAAAGCTCTCCCAAGTGCCTTGTTGTGTACAATCAGTGCTGCAAGACACAAAACAACACAGAGGTGGACAGAGTTGCTCCTGTGACCTTTGAGTAAACGGAACCACCGGGTCACACAGTTTCTTTATATGAAACACTTTCAGCAGCAGTATTTCATCACGACAATCAGTAGTGTTCTCCGAATCAAATGGGCAGCCTACATAACCTAAACATAAACCTAAGCCTGTGCACAGGTTAGGGTTCTTTTTAACCTAATGTCACAGCTGCATGGGGCTTGAGCAAACTCGAGCAGCTTATGGGCAAACCATTTAGTTATTTTAAGGTATTTGGGCTGACTACTGGGTCACTTTTGCTGTTGCCCTGGTGTGACTTTAGGGCAAAAATGTCAATTTCAGCACACAGAGCAAACAGTGCAGGCGTAGTTATCCCACTTGTGACTCTTCTGAAGCGGACCACAGGGTCTTAGAATTGTCTCTACCCAGAACAATGTCTTAGGAGCAAAAGATATGGCCCTTCCTTAGATCAGTGGCACTTGTACTCATTACACAGAGCCCTACAGGTTTGCATTCCAGCTGGCTAATCAACACCAGGGAGACAATGAGAATACAATTAGCGTGGCAGGTTAGAGAACCTGCAGTGCTGTGTTGTAACAGACAAATAACTGACCATACTCTACCTATAATAAAACATAGACACGTAGCGTTTGCAATACAAGTTTGTATCTGTTTTATAAAGTTCTGTTCTCCATTTATTCATATCTGTTCTTACACATGATAAAACCTACTATCTATATTAGAACAGTGATGAAATGCAGTAAGATGCTGAATCTGCTGCATTAAGCCAAAATAAGATCGCACCTGACCTCTGGACACATTTAAGGACAAATTTGTTCTCTCAGCTGCTGATAATACAGTGACCTGCTGTGCTTCTAAAAAGTAAAATCAAACAAAAATCGCAATGAGTGATAATATTGCTAATGCAAACATACCTCTTATGTTTCCTCATATTGAGTATATTATTATTTGTTCACTATTTTATGTTGTTTGTCTGTTATGAAGCTTTGTTTGATAGGGCTAATGTAAAAAAAAAAGTGAAGATTAATCTCAGTGGGATCATAATTTAAGTAACAGGATTAAATGAAAATGTTTACCAAAAATAATTAGGTACGCAAATTTAATTCAGGGTGCAAAACATCACAACTGGACAATACTGACTTTGATGATCTTTTATTTAATGGTAGAAAACATGAGAGTCTAAAGTATAGTATACAATATAAAAAAGAAATGTTACCGACAACTAACAACTAGGCATCGTACTGACAGTTACAAACACACTAGATTTAAAGTAATATAAAGGTTTGTATGTACACTGTGTGTGTGTGGGTGTGTTCAGGAGGGAACCCAGATGTTGCCGTGAGTGTCGGGGGCCTGGCTGTACGAAATGTTCCAGATCCAAGGCTGATCTGAAAACAGACAAAAAAAAAGGAGGCCACTAAAATTAAACGTGAATCCTTTGGTTTCATAAATAAAGGGGACATTACATTTGACAAAATGGCATCATTTATTCATGCTGAAATGAATCTATTCATTCACACACTAAGAGGAATGACGTGCCTCAGACACGTATACTGATACGACTAATCATGGTGAACAAAACACAGGATATAGTGCCAACAGGGCAGAGGCTCCCCTCCGATATGTCAATCCCAAAACATCACTTAACCTATGATGACAGTTTGGGGAGTGGATTTTGTTGATGTCTGCCATTATTTAGGAAACTACAAACACTTTACAACCACCTTTCAGCCCAGGAGAGAGTCTGATAAGATTTTGGGAGATATCAGGATGACCATGTCATCATTTTAAAGCTGTTCATACTCTCAAAGTAGCAAATTTGCTTAATTTATAGAAAATAATCTTTTTTAAATACAGCTCCATTTTTTTGTTTTTTTAAAATTAAAAAAACCTAACCTACAAACTAATACAAGTTAAAATTATCTTTAGGTCTGCCCATGTTCAACAATATGCCATTATATGAGTTCTACACAACAAAGCATAAAGGGGCTGATGCTGTCACATTACTTGACAGAATGTTGGAGACACATTTAAATCTGCGTTTTGTGGAATAAATGATGCACTCTCTTAAACCTGTTTACAGCTACTGTTTCAGTATACTCGCTTTGTGTTGTAGAATCCATCTAAATGCCACTAGATGTCACTGTAAGAGCAGTTGAAAATAAGACAGGGCAGAAGGTCCTTTTTGTTTAAACACAAACAGTCCCAGGGTGCCGCTTAGCTAAGTAGAGCTCTTGCCCTATTTACAAGGCTGAGACCTAATCACAGTGGCCCAGGTTTGTCCCTTTGCTGCATGTCATAGCCTCTCTCTCCTATTCCTATTTCCTATCTATGCTATCCAAAATAAAGGCAAACTTATATTTAAAAAGAAAATACAAAAACAGTTGCTATATCGCTCTCGTCAAAGACCGTTATTGTTGGTCTTTGGTGACACCAAAGACCAACAAACACAAACAAACTAACCAACTGAGGCAGCAGTAGACCAGCAACTTCCTTGTTCTGCAAGGTAAAATAAAATGTTTTGGTCAGTGGAGTCTGATGGCTTTTATGAGAGCGATGTAGCAAATGACCAACTGACTTTTTAAACTGCAGTGTGAGTCAAATGCTATGTGGGGCAGCAACAGACTTGAATGAATGAATGAATAATCCAGTCTGTACACACACACACACACACACACACCTGTACCTTTAGGAGAATAGCTTGTGGGAGGGAGGTCAAAGGGCACAGGGAAACCAGAAGAGGAGGAGACCAGAGGAAATGGATTTTTGTGAACAGGGAAGGTCTTCATGTTCTGGAAGGAGACAACCATCAGCTCTCTATAGTTTTTATTGTTATTCAGCACATGATACTAATAATAATAGTAATACTTTTTTTTCTCCACACTGTTGATCATATTTTTGAACGATGAAAAGGCTTAGAGGTGTGTACCAGATTACAAATGCATTTTGTGCAAGGTAAATGTTTATTACATGATTACCATCTCTGTAGCATTTAAACATATTAGCATAGAGCTACTGTTTGTTCACATGTGTTGCTCTTACAAACGCAGAGGGCACGTAGAGGACTCCCAGCTCGTATGACCGAACCATCACCTGAGTGTTGTTCTTCTCCAGTGCACCCCACGCTGCTTTGGACAGGTTGGCACTGAAACACACGCATTAACACGCCATGGTTAACATTTCAGCACAGCCGTGTGGATAAAGAAAGGAACATTTCAGCATATACATAATATGAAATGATCATTTCAATTCACTTTCAGTAGGGTAGGGTTTGAATTACTCTTTCTAGAATGTAAAATAATTGTCATGAACAGTGTTGGCATTATGTATGGCAAATATAATGAAGATGATGAACAATGCATAAAACCACAATACACACACCATAAAACCATGGTTTATTATTAATTATGTTTTATATGTAACATACAGTTTATTGCTAATTATTTAGGAGGTGGAAATAAGACAACACTGTAAATCAGAAAATGACATATGCAAATAAAGACACAAATAATTTCACATGAAGACATGTGAAGCTGGCACACGCACCTTGTCACGAGGAACCAGGCAAGCTGAGTGAAATCTGGTGAGGCCCTCATGTATGTCTTGATGTGTGGCATGGCATGACTCCTTCCTGTCGTATTCGCCTTCCAACGGCTACGTGCACATATGCAAACAAGAGTATTTTATTCAGTTGAATTACACTTACAGGAACTATCAACAGGGCTGTGTAGGTCTTTACTAAGCTAAGAATAAAGTCTGCACACCAGGGTGCCTCACCATTTCTGACCAAATTATGAACGCAATTTAGGTGTGTAGATATCATGACTAGCAAACTATTTTTACAGACATGATGTGACATAGACGTGCCAGGCCATAGGACTGAATTTTGATTAGTAGAAGTGAACTTACTGAAAGTAGGAGTGGAGCCAGAGTTGTTTCTGCGCTGTCTGGATGCTGTAGGGAAGAGAGCCTCCAGCTGCAGGACAAAAAAAGATGTGCATCACAACCAAATCCACAGCAGTCCCTACACAATCAAATGTTAGATCAATCAAACAAATCATTAAGAGAGTACATCTACAACACAATATATTAACAAATTACTTTTTTACTCACCTGGGTAGCCTTCTAAACTGGTTCTCACATCTTCAACTGATGGATACAGCTGCAAAATATCAACCCATTAGTGATTTGTATTACATCTATCATTTCTACATTTGACAAAAAAATAAACTTAGACAATCAAATGTCCTGCAGGGACTCTGAGGAAGTGTAGAAATTAGGGCTGGACGATATGGTCAAAAATGTTCATATCTTTCGATATTGATAATTATCACGATAAGTATCAAATCGTTATTTCTTTGGAGTTTAAAGGCTGATTTTTGCTCCTCAGTGAAAGTTGAAGAAACCTGTTGGTTAATTGTGGTTTAAACTTTTCTTAAATATTTGTCAGAATGTGACAAATATTTGTCAGAATGTGTCAGAATGTGACAAATATTTGATTCCAAACAGTGGATCACTTCACAAATCTAAGGCTGAACATTCAAAACAATTATGATAAAATCTTTGTCAACAAATATGCAAGAGTAAAATTAACTAAAAGCTTTTTTTCTGACCTTTTTCCTCAACAAAATAAACATCTTAATAAAAAATCTGTCCTGATTCATGTATGATTCTAGTGAATCAATTCAAACATTCATTGAATATTTATTGAACATGTTATATTGTTATTGAAAAAAATTATATCGCAATAATTATTGTTATTGTTTTATTGTCCAGCCCTAGTAGAAATGTAACCTCTAAATGCCATTTCTGTTTTTTACCACTTGGTAAATGAGGCTGAGGCAAATGCTAACACAATACTTGTAGTAGCAGCGATCATAGAAAACCTCATTTTTTTAGGTATGTTTTTATTCTATCTTTCTCAAAGTAGTTGAATGCTGCATCAGATAAGTAACATTAGGTTTCAGTTGAAGGGATGTACCAGGTGCATGGGGGGGTCTGAGCGAAAAGAGGATTTCCCCAGCGTGGTCATGGTGCGCTGAAATTCCCCTGCCAACCATTTGGTCTTATCCAGTCCCATAGAGCCGATGCTGGAGAACTGGCCAATCACAGGCCATTTTTCTTCGCCGGGAATAGGCTCTGTGTGGTCATACAACAGCTAATGACATAAGAAGAAAGGAAGAAAGAGATGAGGAAATTCCAGTTAGAGACTCCACAGAGGTTGTTAAATTTCAGTGCTGTCATATTATTGTGAGAAATTACTCTTTATTTTTAGTTGCATTACACTGGCAATATTTTAGATCTTTTTCCACCTGGTTATTGGGGTGCTGCTGACCTGAAACGTGTTCCTAATGGACTATGTACATGCAGGAAAATAAAAAAAACATTGATAAAAAATCCTAACAACAGAGTTTTTGGAGGAAATGCTTAGATCCAAACTACCAGCCAGTCAGCATATAAAAGGAATTTACCTGAGTGTTTACATGTTTTAGAAACTGTGCACTACTGCTGACCATTTTCCAAAGTAAACCAGATGTTTTCCTATTGATTCCTTACCGGCAGCAATTTTTTCCTCTTTACTACTGTGTTGTAATGCACCCGATTTTTAATTTTCATTGTTGTACATGGTCATGTATGCAAACATTTCAGATGTTACTGCTTTGCCAACAAGCACTTGAACTTCTTTGCATCTGGTGCACTGCCATACAACCATAATACATCTCTGACAAATATGAAGAGGGTTTGTGACAGATGACCAAATTCATCAGAAAATCTCACATGTCTAAAAGTTGATGTTTTACATTGTACTGAAATTAACTGAACCCAAGACCATGAAAGTAAAAAATATACATATTTTCATTTTCATTTAAAAAAAACATTAACCACTTCTTCTTCTTGTAGAAATGTTAAATAAAAATATATGTAAAAGAGACAAATTAGAACTACTTGCTGCTATTGACTTGCCATTTGTTTTCTGTTTTGCATTAGAGAGGTGAGTGGGAGATGAGGAGAGTAAACAAACAAACAAACAAATATTTACCTTCCTCATCCTCAGGTGGCCCCAGCGCTCCATGTCTGAACCAACATATCTCCCTGGGGTTGAGCCGACCAAATAAACCCTGATAATAGAAGTTAAGAGTTTAGAATAAATGACTTGTAATCCAGATTTTATATTTACTTATTACTGCTTTGGATGTTGCAGGACCATCATTTAGCAGCAAATATATCTCTATCTCTATTTATCAATGTACTTGCATTACCTGGTTTGATGTGAAAATCATTATTAACTGGCATCTGGATCAAATCTGTGCTCATATGTAACGGGATGTGCCTCGCGTTTACCTGGTCTCTGACAGGTCGTGCTCTTTGATTCGTTGGATCCACTCCTCAAGTTCTGGAGCACGGTATGATGCCAGGTATTCCAGCAGGTCCCTCTTAAAGAAGGTTGGTGACTCACCTGCGCTCGCACTGCTGCCCTTTGGTAATTGTGGAAACATGGGGCTTATCCACATCCTGGTTTGGAAAAAATATATTAAGGAGGAATAAATACAAAACTACTGTCTTTCTCAAATTGGACTCCAGTTTTAATGTGGCTGCACAGATTCATGTGAACCCCCAAAAACTTTCCTTGGTTAAATGCAGGTTAAAAATACTCCACATCAGACAGACTCACCCTTGTGTTTTCTGGTACCAGTCAGCTCTGATGAGGTTGGAGGTCAGAATGATGACTCTGAAGCCTTCCTCGTACCACAGCAACATCATCTTCCTGCACAAAGATACGCAACAATGTTCTGTATAATATATCAACAACAATGAGAACAGGCAAGACCTGTATTATCTGCAATGTAAGTCCAAATATTTTATCCTCTGCAGTACCACTGTATCTGTGTGTTAGCAACACATACATTTTTAATAATTTCATTCAATATACAGGGAGTTTAAATATACTCAAAAGTTTGTATAGGGGGATAACAGACCAGTTATCTTAAAAGCTGCGTTATATTTAATTATGATTAATGATGGCTGCACTCCACTTAGGGTAGGTGCTGGTACTGTGCATGCTGGGTCACGGGAACAGCTTTCTTAAGATGTAAAGGGAACTAAGCCATTGTTAATGTTATTAATTACACTCAAAATGTCTGCTGTGAAAAAGCTCTTTACTGTGCTCTAAAAATATGATCATACAAGTGTCACACAGACAACCCCTGACTATCGAACACTAATGGCAAACCCAGTGTGTTTCAGTGTGGGATAACTTCAGGAAACAAGACTGAGAGTCTACAGCCATGCTCAGCTGAAACTGTACCTAGGCACAGCAGTGCTCTGTGCTTAATGCTAACGTCTGCATGCTACCAGTGTCAATGCTAACATACTGATGTTTACCAGGTGTAATGTTTACCATGTTCATCATCTCAGCTTAGCACGTCAGCAATAAATGCAGAGCTCAGTCTGATGACAAAGACATTAGTTTTGCAGGTACATGGGCATGAACCAAAATATTAGATAATAAAACTTTAATTGAATTAATCTGTAAAAATTTTTTTATCTAAAGCCACTCAATGGTTGGTGAGATATTTCACTTAAAGCCACACATGTTAATCTCACAGGGGCGTTGACGGAAAAGTCAGGGGATCACCAAAGTCATTAGTATTCATCCTGGGGGGAACTTGAATATATGTCTAAAATGTCATGATAATCTATCTAAAATTTATTAATATGTTATTTTTGACCAGTGGCGGACCAACCAACACTGGCATCCATAAAACTGCAACAAAATCCAAAACTGATCTGATGTGTAATTAACAACAAAAGAAAACAATAGGTATAATACCAAGCATGAAAAGAAATGCTTACGTGTGGTGAGTTCCAAAAGCAATATCCAGCTTGGCCTGTCGGGGCAGATCACAGATATTAGTCCTATTTAAAGGGAAATTCAGAGTCCATAAAGAACAGCATTACTAACAGGCACGTCCTACGTTAGAGATCAGATGAACATAATATCAGACAGACTGCACTTCAGAGAAAGTTGTTTAAAAAGTGTTTTAGTCTGTACCTGGCAGAATCGAACATGTGGAAATGGCTGAGCCTGCTGGATCAGCCGGGCCTTGGCCTCCCTCTTATCACCATGGACGATCAGAACTGGACGGTCCCTGTAAAGACAACACAGAACCAAGGGTCACCGGATTGTCATCGTCATTGCTTTCATTTGTTGATACTTGTATTTGTCAGGGATTCATTTATTATAGCAAAATAAATAAAAATAGAATGTTAATATCCTAATTTGAATTAGGAGTTGTAGTATCTCTTGATGGCTTAATTAGAGTTTCATATGCTTTGCTACCCTGACGAGAATGAAATCTAAGGAAACATGAATAATGTTTAAGGATACAAATTTAAAATTTCACAAATATACTGTAACTGGACATAAATAAAACACCAGTAAGAGCTTTGAGAATGCTACGTTTCTAAACCCCCAAGCCTAGCCCCGCAAAAATCTCCTGATTTCTTACCAGAGACACTTTTTTTAATAAGAGACATTTATTGTGTCATCCCGTTTTAACTTTGAGTCGCTGTTAAATAGAAGTATAAACAAGTTCACGGCTTGTTGCACACTTATTAACTTATGTAACAAAATAGCTTGTTAGAGATGTTTATAATTTTCTCCAGTTTATTTATTCAGCATGAGAAAACATCTCACATACAGAAAGGCATTTGAATCCATATCACATAAGTCATAATACGCTCAAGGGCGGTGTCATCGGTATAATAATGACATGAACAGATTCTCACAAATCAAATAAATGGGGATGTTCATGATAATGTGATAGTAGACCTGCAACAATTATTTGAATAATCGATTAGTTGTCAACTATTAAATCACCAACTACTTTGATAATTGATTAACCGTTTGAGTAATTTTTTTTTTTTTACATAAATGATCTGCTTCTTAAACATGAGTCTTTTCTCGTTTCAATAATTTTCTACGACTGTAAAGTGAATATATTTGTGGACAAAACAAGACATTTGAGGATGTCTTCTTGGGCTTTGGGAAACATTGATGGACTTTTTTGACAATTTTCTGACACTTTATACACTGAAAAACAAATCGATTAATCAAGAAAATATTGACAGATTAAATGACAATGAAAAGAATTGTTAGTTGCAGCCCTAGATGATAGTAAAGAAGAAGCACAACTCACCTAAACTCTGGTGGGTATTGCTTAACCATCCAAGCAATATCAAAGCAGTAGTTAAACTATGAAAAAAGAGAGTATACCAGTATTAATAGTGAAATTACCCTTAAAACCTGGTACAAAGATGTATACAAGAACTGTAAGGCTGTACTTAATCACAGTGGCGCTTTATTCTAAATGGTAATGTCAGCTTGCTAACATGCTCGCAATAACAATTCTAACATGCAGATGTTTGGCAAGTACAAAGCTTACCATGTTTCCCATCTTAGATTAGTGTGTTAGCATGCTAAGATTTGCTAAACAGCAAGTACTGCTTTACAGTTTCGTATTTTGTTATGAACACCTAATAAAAAAATTTTACACAATGAAAAGTTAAAAGATCACCAGAGTGTTGTAGTCAAGACTGCCCAAACTGAGACCAAGTCAAGACCAAGACCAGAGTTTATCGAGACCGAGACAAGACCAAGACTTTTAGGGGCTGAGAGCAGTCGAGACCAAGACCGGGGCAGGGCAAGACTGAGTCAAGACCAAGACCATTTCCCTCCATTGCATGGCACGTAATAAAATGTGAAACGAGATCATTGGTACTTCACAAATTGATCTGAAAGATCCACATTCCCATTAAAACACCAACATGCAAACACTAAGAACTGAAGTCAATGTAGTTCGAGTCCGAGACGAGACCAAGACCAAGACCAAGACCGGTCTCGAGGACTATAACACTACACCAGAGTGATTGTTTTTCTTCCTGTAGGGCACATGAATGACACCAAATTTCATGGTGATAAAACATATAATTGTTGAGACATTTGACTTAAAAACAGTCTCAATGTTATGGTGGTGCTAGATGAAAAGTCAGGGATCATCACAGTCAGCAGGTTCATCCTCTGTAAGTTGGTTGGTGTCCGAACAAATTTTGACAGCAACCAATCAAACAGATATTGATATATTTCTGTTTGGACCAAAGTAGTAGGCTGACCAACCATCTGACAGAGCGACATTTCTATCTCTAAAAGCCATGCCGATAGCATGGCTAAAAAACAGGACATAAAATTGTTGTCACAGTTTATGTGGTTACTCACCTGAACAGATTCTTTAAGGGTCCCAAATAATGGAGAGAGAATGTCTACATGAATGGAAAAAACAATAAAGATAACTATATAAAACAAATATATAAAAGACGACAAAGATGACAATAGGTGATAGCAGTACTTTAAACTGGGAGATCCCCACAGGCAGGGAAAAACAGATAATTGTGTTGGGATTAAAACTATATTACATAACAAAAAGTGCCCAGAGTTACCAGACTGACTTGTAGGAACCACAGAGTCAACGCAGAGTCACACTCATTTGACAAAAACAAGTACTGTTAAGACATTCAGCCTCCATGAACATTTTCAACTTTCCTTCACTTGGACTCTGTTCGACAAATTCAGACTGAGAGCTTCCCAGTACAACTAGGTGTTTACTGCTGGCCACTGAACAACTCTACTGAAGCAATAAAGTGCTTCAAGGAAATCTGGAGCATAAAAGAATGTCAGATGTTCTAAATGCTCTGTTTTGTGTTTCCCTGCTGATCTGGGAATTTAACTTGCAACCTTTGCCATCATAAGTATGATTCCATTGTCTTATTTCCTCAAACTTAGAATGAAACTGTCGGCAACAAATGTCATTAAATGAAACTCTCCTCACCTCTGATGTGCAGAGCTCCACTGTTGTACTTCTTGTCCAGGCCTGTGACTTTGTTGAGGTAAAACCTGTAGGTGTCATTTAGACAAGGAATACTGGATTCAAAAAAGTCCTCTGGCTCGTCGATATAGTACTGCCGGCCGTGGGGACTTGGAGGTCGCTCGTTCTCCACCTTCACTTTCTTTGTTTTGGGGCTCGGAGATGCCCTTTTTGGTAAATTACTGAGACTCTTCCCCTTTACATCTCCATCATCATCATCACTATCTGAGAGAGCCCAGCCTGAGCCATCTGACACCTCTTTCTTCCTCTTTCCAGCCAATGACGGACTAGTTTCATACTTCACTGGATTCAACTGGTTCACTGCTGCTGACTGTCTGGCCTCAGAGCCGATAACGAGTGAGGACACATGGGTGTTAGCTGGTTCTGGTTTCACCTCAACAGTGACGGGCTGCAGTTTGGGGCTGGGGGGAGAGTCAGACCAATGGGAGCTGTGATTGGATACTGCGGGTCGGTGGGGCTTAGAGGTTGTAGTCCCAGAAAGAGGAAGATCCTCATCATCGTCATCACTGCTGGATATGGTCCACCTGCCGTGTTGACTGTCCTGAGACATGCCTGACCAGAGATAGAGTTCAAATATCAGCTAAGCAACAGGATGAGAGCAGGCCTGAGGTGAAGCCACTGATCAGTCAGGCTGGATGTTACCAACCTGAACTGATAGATTGGATGTTCAACTGTTGTTGATGTTTACTGTGACACCTCTAGCAGCCTGCTACCAATGTTATACCAAACACATTAACATATGTCCGTGAAATCTTGCAGGACAAGCTTTCGGTGGGCGACTCATTACACCTATGAGCTAATCTGATTTCATTTTAACAGTGATGGATGTTCACAGCTGAAATAACCCAACTGACAGTCTGTCAGTTTTTAGGTGCATCTAGGTCATTTTGAATGGTTTTGTATCGTTGCAAAGTCAATAACAAGGAAACTTACTGGGTGTAAATTTAACACGTGTGAACATCATATAGACTGTATGAATATATACAACAACAGGCGAAATGGTTCAAAAATATGCAACATGTGAAACTGTGGGAAAATATACAGCACAAAAAATATTGTTACTGTTGTTACTTCAGATAAACATATTAAACAAAAAATGGCAAAATAATAGAAGCAAAGCGGATCATGCAAAGTTCTGCAGTTTACAAATGGAAATGATAAAATGATATTATGCTATTATGAAGAGTGTGAATAATATAACGGCCGAGTGTGATATTTGCTTTACCGGGTCAGATAAGTGAGCAGCAGCACAGGTTAATGCTGTTGTGAATGGAGAGACTCGACACAATCCACCGATAAACAAACTTCCATGAAATGAGCCACAGCGCTGGAGGTGCACAAGGAATACGGGTCCGGGTCGGAACTCCTCCACACCTTTTGCAGTTCCGCCACAACGGCGGGATCTAATAACCAAGCAGCCAGCTTTTTCTAAAGCCTGCAGTCTATGGCGACTCATTAGTATGTTTAACAAGTGAGGGTTTATATACAAGCATCACTAAAAAAAATAAAGACATTTTGTCTTTGAAGTAGGCCTATGTGTTGTTTTTTATTTAATACTAAACGGATTCGTTTTTTGTGCACTGATTATGGTTTTTTTGTTTGTTAAGTTAGTTACGTTTGTCACAGTGACACTATGTAAATGTTCAGTTCACATAGACATTTAGAGAATCTAGATAATGGGATAATTTTTATGCTAATTGTCCTATCTTGTTATTTTTCAGAAATAATAACTGAAGAAGTGGGCACAGTCAGGTAAGGGTAGACATTTTTACAAAGCACCAGGAATACAGGAGTAATAGGTCCAGATGTGGTGGAGGACAGTTGTGAGGAAAAAGTTGTACCAAAACACAGAAGGCCTACAGTACTCATTATGGACATGAGTAGAGATAATTACTGCAAATAGAATTATTTGTTAGCCTACTGTTTTACTCAGCTGTGCGTCACTAAGAACTTTGTAGAACAAAATTTTAAAAAAGAACAATATTGTTAATGATCTTGGTGTCAAGTAAAGGTAGGTAAGTGCCTTTGGAGCCCGTTCGTTTTCAATCAGTTGTTAAGTACTGATAATAATACGCCATGATGATAATTATTTAAATCATGAGCCGGATGTCACTCAGAGACTGTGTTAAAAAGGTGTCACTAAGTCAGGCTCGAGTGGACTTTAATTATAGCATAATCTTGCCACTTCACTTTGAATTTATATAATTAATTTAGAGCTTGCAACATTACATCTATGGATGTTCAGACAGCTCTAAAGCACATTTGCTTCAATGCCATCTTTAATGGCAAAAATCTGCATGCTGGTGCCAGATGTTTGCAAGGCAATTTTTTTCTTCAGTCATACTTTGGAAAGTAATGTATACACAGGGCTTTTGGGGTTCCTAAAGTGCTGAAAGTAGCCTGGGAATGAACAGGAGTTAGAGAAGGAAAGGGAAGATAATGAAGGTGTAGCTTTTATGATTAGATCAATTTATTAACGCATTGTCAACATTTGTTTTCAAGTAAGCATTGAGCATTTACAGCCAAGGGCTGGGATTAATGTATGTACACACACATATGTCCAGCTTCTTGAGAACTTAAATATTTATTTAGCATGACGTCGGTGTAAAACAAAAAACATGTCAACAAATGCAGAGGAAATTCTTGTAATTAAAATGAAAATTTTGATTTGATTATCTTAATATGCTTATTATGCAGATTTCAATGTAATACTCCTCAATAATAAACACAGAAGCAAGAACTCATTGACAAAAATGAAGCACAGATTTCTCTTTCACAGAGGATGTCTCCTCCCTTTGCCCTGCTGAGGTCCTGAGCTGACAGACAGCCTGGCTGGAAGCAGCGGTCTCCATCTCTTTGATGGAACAGGCGACACTCTCTGTGGCAGTGAAAGAGCTTTCATTGTAGTCCATCAGTTGGAAGGATTTGGAGCGCTGTGCTCTTCTCAAGCTCCAAGAGCTCTGCTGTTTTTTCCTTCTACAGGGAGTGGACTGCTGGTTATCTGAATGCCAGCAAAGGTTTTCAGCAGCTGAATGAACAGGAATGGGAGGAGGGTTTCTACATCCTCCTCTGCTTCCTGGGTGGATGACAAAAATTTGAAGGTCCTCCAACGTGACCTACAGGGACAGAGAGAGAAGATGAGTAGGCCCTATGTGTTTATATGTGACAAATACTAAAGTTTTGATTATGCCAGACTTTTGTTCTTACCTCCCTGCTGAACTGCTGTAAGAGGCGTTTTTCTTTGTCCAGTTCGTCCAAAGAGCTCTTGCTGCTCACCTGACTGAGACAGAGGTGCCTTGCTTTGTCCAGGCCTGTAAGGCCAATAATTATTTAAATAAAGGGTTGATTATTTCCTTTTGTCTGATGATTTCTGGTGTGCATTTTGTCCCAAGTCTCATGTGCAGGAGCCCTGTGTTGTACTTTCCAATTCAGCCATGAGGAGCTTTCTTTCATCTGTTATTTCACCAAACATTTAAAAGTAAAAAAGAAATTCTCTTTCAACATGTGTACAACGATTCAGTGTAATATGTCAGTTTTCCTTCAGTGTGAAAGTCACATCACTGAGTTGTTTAACTCTTCCAAGAAGATTCTTCCCGCCAGCAGCCAGGTCCTCATGTCTTCATGTCTTTGAAAGTTAAATAAGCAAGTTATTTAAGTATTTAAATAAGTACTTGGTCTCTACCATTTTTTTCAGATTCAGTGTACAGTTAGAAGCAGGTGACACAGAGACATCATGCTGGGCTAAAATGTTATCTTCATGTGAACAGTGCACCCGTGCAGCCGTTTCCAGTGACTGGCCTCCGCCTGGTAGCAATGTGTGTATTTTTAACACATGTCAAACTTTGATGTTCGTAGTGAGTGAATTATTATGTTCATCTAGAGGGTCAGGATAGCTGAAAAAGCTAAATATACTCAAACACTCCGAATAACTGAGACTAAATAGACCTCAGGAACGTATGACATCACTGTCATCATAATAGAGATGGTTCTGACTTATTATTATTCATGCATTAACCTGGACATTTACTTTTAAAAACACCACTGAGAAGAATTAAAGCCTTCACTGAAACTACATATGTTGTATGATGGATATCCAAGTGTCCAGTAATTACACACAAGAGGAAAGTGCAGATTACATGACTTAATATTAAATTCAATTAACTTCTAAATTCAGAAACACATCCCTGTAATCTCATATAGGCCTATCTTATTTGTATATATAGCCCTATTCTATCTATCTATCTATCTATCTATCTATCTATCTATCTATCTATCTATCTATCTATCTATCTATCTATCTATCTATCTATCTATCTATCTCGCCTGTTGTTCGTACTCCTGTACGCCTGGTGGCAGCATTGCACCATTAAGTTGTTGGTAAGCAGTCATAGCAACAAAAGAAGTCGTACCCTTTCTCCTCACGCCTGCTGCCTGTTACCTCTGGTGTGCTTGTTGTGGAGAGTAGTCTTGGTTGCCTGCTGACTCCTGTTGGGTCTCTTAAACAGAAATAAGGCTTCACCACTGTGTGGAAGAAGGATTGCACAGTATGGCGTTAAACCTCACCATCAACACAAGCAATCCGCCTCTTGGTGAGTTGCAGCCCACAATGCCTGAATAAATACTTCCTCAGTGTGCAGGCACTTAGCTAGTGACAGCTGGCTAGCTAGCTGCTAGCACTGCTGCGTGTCACCCTAATGACACAAACTCAGTAGGTCTTCTCTTACCTATATTTGTTTTCTTATAGTCAAATATAGCTACATTAAAAAGATTGGAATAATTTAGATTTTATGGTTGATACTGCAGACATGAACACAATTAGTAAGATCAAAAGACACAATTAAGTTACTTTTTTAAAATAAAAATTATGCCTAATTTGTTTTGTGGAAACCAGCTGAATTTAATATAGCTACGAACTAGCTATCGTTTATTTCGCAAATAAGCAACGTCTGTACTGATCTATAACGTTTTATGAATTAAAATTGGTGCGCCGGCGTGTCCATATAAGTTCAAATGGGGCGTGGAGTTAGTTGACGGTACTAGCCAGCTAGCTAACTGGAGCAATGGCTCTAAGATGCTAATGTTTGCTAGCTTGTCGTCGTGGCACTCTAAACTACGGTACATGCGGGCATGTCGTTTAAGTGTCCTGTCAATGAGAACAGCTAGATTCTTCTTTAACGTTACACCTCCACTTTACAACTCTCTCTGTGGGATGCCTATGAACATTGCTTCATTAAAATGCAAAAAGTCTTTATGAACTTGGAAATGGCACAAAGGGACATAATTAGTTGACACACAGACTTGTGCTAACCCAGTTACATTTCAGCAACATATACCGTTACATATGTAACGGTACATGTTGCTTATAACCTGACGTATTTTATAAATATGTGATATAGTTCATTGTCTGGACGTGGGTTAGCGTGGCTAAACAGCGACATTGTGCGTTTGCAGGAAATACAGCAGGCTGATGCAATTACGCTGAAACGAGTGTTGGATGGTAGCGTTAGTGCATATTCTTTACCCTCATGTTTCCGTTTCATATGATAAGACCAAATCCCGTTCCTGTATAAGTGGTAGACTGTTGAGATGAAAGCCACACCTGTGCATGAGATAAACTAAGTCAGGATTGCTAAAAGTATGAGGAAAAAGATCTTTGATTGATGATTACACCATCTCTTTGCCTATTCCAAACATTACATTACATTTATTCATTTAGCTGATGCTTTTATCCAAAGCGACTTACAATTGCTATTCATGTCAGAGGTCGCACTCCATTGGAGCAACTAGGGGTTAAGTGTCTTGCTCAGGGAGACATTGGTGAATGGGTCACAGTGGGGGATTGAACCCGGGTCTCTCACACACTCTCAAAGGCATAGTCTTATCCATTGCCCCATCACACCTCACATTAGCCCACATCAGAAGAACATCATACTCTTAAAACCCAAACTACATCTCTATTTTTGCATTGAACATTTTATTTTTTAATAATGTGTTGGTGTTTGGCTTGCTAGTGTTTTGTTTTGTTTTGTTTTGAAGCGAAACGGTGGCTGTTGCTCAGGTGGTAGAGCAGGTTTCCCATCAATTGAAAGGGCAGTTGATCTGGACTGCATCATGAAGTGCCCTCAGCATACTAAACTCCAAATGATGAATGTGTGGAATGTTAGTTTCTGTTTCTGGTGAGCAGCTGGCACCTTAGTCTCTGTTCAGTGTAAGAATATTGGTGAATGTGAAATAGTGTAAAAGCATTTTGAGTGTACAGAAGACTGGAAATGTGCAATACAAGTACAGACCGACCATCTGCTTTACTTAAATTTTGTTTAAAAATCGGAATTTAAAGTGGCTATGTAGTTTTTCCAATGCAATCACTGATCAGCCACTATTCTGCCTCTTATGTGAAGACACCGGGTCAGGATGTAGCTCCATGCACGCTCCCGAGCTTCTCCGACTACAGCGACAACACCGCAACTAGTGAAATGCAGTTCACTAACACCACACAATGACTGGCTGCCAGCACAACACAGACTCCAACACAAACTCGAACATTATCCCCACGTACGGATAAAAACAACAACAAAGTTTCATGTGCTGGAGCCCTTCAGGGCAAACAAGAATCAGATGATGGGTAAAACCACACTAATCCGCCGGCTAACGCTGAGCAGTTGCCCAGTCTAAAGTTATCCAGTGCAAAATATTATACTTGTAACCAGGGCTTGGTAATAACTTGTTTGCTCACTAGCCAATGTGGCTAGTGGTCTTCCAAAGTTGCTGGCCACACAGTATTTTAACTAGCCACATTTTTGTTGTTGGAAAAGGTTTTACATGATTATATTTAGTTGCCTATAGCGTGATTAGAATGTACTACCATTATCATTAGCTCTGATGAGATTGTGTGTAAAGCTCCTTTATATGAAAACGTGTAGTCTATGAAGATAAACACATAGAAAGAGTAGCTTCTTATTGTATATGATAAAAGTGCTGCGTTGGTGTAGAAGATTAATGATGATGAAAACTAAAAGGAAAAAAATGCATCAGAAACACTGTTTAAATATTTATAATTGCAGTAAATACTGTATACAGAGTGGAAAAATGATATGCTTAGAAACAAAGAGCAAAGAAGAAAAAATAATTTTTGTCTAAGAAAAAATGTTCTCCACACTGGTGGCCATGCACACACTCACACACTGACAGCAGGTGGGAGGCTGACAGTCGATAGGTCTGAGGGACTGTGGCTGCCCTGCAACACTCAACTTTTATATTCTCCTTCGACAAAAGTCTGGATGTCATATTTGATTACTAGTGTAATCGCCACAACGTCTTCTTATTTACAGTGTGGGCGGTCAAGACAGTAGGCTTCACGAATGCACCAAAGAGCAAGCACTACGTGCAGGCAGTACTCATGGAGTTGTAGTTTGGTATTGTCACATTGCAATTCATTTGTTGTTTCAGATGCTTGTTTCAACACGCCAAAATGGCTAGCGGAAGTGACTATATTACCTGCTACAGCTGGGTTGGCGTATGTTAATGTAAAGCCCTGGTGTTTCCACATCATTTCACCAGCTAACGTGATCCATATTACTATCCTGTGTACCAACAGAATTATGTCGACGTGTTGATTTTAGCCTGCGAGAAATGATGTAACGGCACCAAGCAAATATGGAGCGATGTGCTTACGTAAGGCAGTGGCACCCAGCTAACGTTAGCACGGGTCTGCCACTGTTTGCTTCGCAATGTTCAATTTAGATTTAAGCCATGTTAACCCAGACTCACAGCAAATGTTTTTTTTTCTTTCCTGCAGGGGCGCTCCTGGCAGCAGAGCATGTGAAGACCAGTGTGCAGGTGTCAGTGGAGGAAGGCAAAGACACCCAGCTTCATGTCTCAGAGTAGGTGACTTATTTTATTTTAAACTGCATCTTGTAGGAAAGTTTCTGTAAAATTGTAGGCAGTGCAATTTATTGCTTTCATGTTTTCATTATTTCTCATTTATCTTAAGTCTCTGTTCTCTTTCCTTCCCTCAGTGCGCTCCAGTTCAATGATGTCAACTCTATCTGTCGGTACCTGGCTCGCGTGGCCCCTGCTCTTGGCCTCTATGGAGCCAACATGATGGAGCAGACTGAGGTGTGGGTTTGTGTTCAGACATTTTTTTTTGGAACAGTTTGGGGTTCTTTTTTCCTATTTGAGACATTGCGTCTGGTATTGGCAGGTTGACCACTGGTTGGAGTTCAGTGCTCGCCGTCTGTGTGGTCAGCCTTTGACTGCAGCACTGGGTGAACTCGATAAGGCTCTTTCCTTGCGGACCTTCCTGGTTGGACATGGCCTTACCCTGGCTGACCTTTCTGTGTGGGCTGCCCTCAAAGGTCAGTACAATCCAGTATGGCTCTGTTTTTGCTGCGTAGTTTTTTGCCTACGACTGTATATTTCATTTTTAATTTGTACACACTGCGCTGTTGCTCATACAGCATGATCAACTAACTGTTTAGAAATTTGCTCTTCACCTGGACCCTGACTTTTTCGCAATTTACAAGGGACACACACGCATGGATTAACTTCCAACGTGGAAGTCGTTTATTGAGTCTACACACCTACACTACTAAGTTTTGTTTAAAAACACAGCACTTTTGCTATGTTTGCACCTGTCGTTCAGTCTAAAACGACAAAACGGATGTTTTGTTTTATGTTTTAATGCCTGCTGTGAAGTTTTCAATGCAATGCCTGATGAACAAATGAAATTACTTTGACATTGAAATGCGGCACAACAGGTTGTGGTTGTTTCTCTGCAGGTGATGAGGAGTGGCCAAACCAGGGCAAATCCTTCTCTCATGTCAGTCGATGGTTCTCTTTCCTGAGCTCACAGGTTCCCTTCACTGCAGTGGGCGACAAGTACACGAGCAAAACATCTCCAATGGGCAAATCCAATGTAAGTGTAATTTTTGATGCTGAATAGTGATTTGAGATTTTATTCTAAAAAGATCATCAATGTGTATCAAGACAGGGCTTAACTAGAATGTTTATGCTCAGTATACTGGGAAAAAAAGTGAAAGTAAAAATAATTGTTAGCGTGAAAAGTATTTTATATGGTCACAAAAACAACAGCCCCGTGTAGAAGCTAAACTGATAATCAACATTGTGTTAAAAAAACACACCTCAGTCTTCACAGACTCATTTGTTGATTATGTTTGTGTGTATAATTCAGGTTTGTGCCGATTGGGGATTGGATCAGCTATTGCCGATTGAAAAGATGATAAACTGGTTTTTCATGCGTTACATGCATATTAAGGCAGTTTTAACTAATTCAATTCAATTTTATTTATATAGCGCCAAATCACAACAACAGTTATCTCACAGCGCTTTTCATAAAGAGCAGGTCTAGACCGTACTCTGAAGTTATTTACAGAAGCCCAACAATTGCAAACTAACTTACTATCAGAACTATGATGACATAAAAACAGTCTCTAGAATCTGCACCCAGCTGCAGTGTTTCCCATTCTTGGATTAATTTGTTGCAACATGAAAAGCCAACAGCTCAACGCTAACTGTATACTATTTAATATGAGTAAAATCTTAATTCATTGTGGAGCTGCACGCAGAGCATTGATTCACTCAGCCCCCCTCCCCACTTGCACAAACATTGAAACAGGGTTATGTGTTTGGAGAAAAACTACTTCATTCAAGTTAACTCTGAGAAGTTAGTCTTATCTATTTTCTTAAAACAACGCTGTCAATGTCGGCGACCCACCTTCAAATAAGTTATAAGCAAGCATGTAAGGAGTCAAGCTAATAAGGATATGTTAACTTTGGAATACAGCTGAGTTGTCGAGGTTGGCATGCTGTAAATAGCTGCAGCTGAGAAGATCGTTTCAACTTAGTATAGTTTTGTTTTGCGTTACTGTGAGGGGAAAAAGTGACAAAATAACTATGAAACAAATGCAGCTGTTTTGTTGTATTCCAAGGATGTGGGCAAGTTTGTGGAATTGCCTGGTGCTGAGATGGGCAAGGTGGTGGTACGATTCCCTCCTGAGGCCAGTGGGTAAGGTTTGATGTGGAGTTTAGGAGACGTTAAGATTATACATGGACGTTTGATTCCTGAGTGTGCATTGGGAGACCATTTTTCTGTATCTTTTTGGCCAGTTACCTGCATATTGGCCATGCCAAGGCTGCTCTGCTCAACCAGCACTACCAGGTCACGCTCAAAGGCAAGCTCATCATGCGCTTCGACGACACCAACCCTGAGAAGGAAAAGGAGGACTTTGAGAAGGTAAAACATTCAGATCTCTGAGTAAATGGGAAACAATGCAGTTGTGAAAATTGTGAATTATTCATTATAACCAAACTACTTTAAGAAATCAGAAAAGTTTTTTTATTATTCAGATTGGGGGCAATGTCTTTATCTCTTCTCAGGTGATCCTGGAAGATGTTGCCATGCTCCAGATCCATCCAGACCAGTTCACGTACACCAGTGACCATTTCCCCACCATTTTGAAGTTTGCTGATCAGCTGCTTTCTGAGGGCAAGGCCTACATCGACAACACGCCTCCTGAGCAGATGAAGCAGGAGCGGGAGCAGCGCATTGAGTCCAAATGCAGAAATAACAGTACGCCTGCAGAAACATTACATGATTGCCAGTCATAGGGACTGTTGAAGCTAATGTGCTACAAGCTACAACATGCACCTTCTCTCTCACCCCTTTAGCGGTGGAACAAAACATGAAGATGTGGTCGGAGATGAAAGCTGGGACAGAGTTTGGTCAGACCTGCTGCATGAGGGCCAAGATTGACATGAACTCCAACAACGGCTGCTTGAGAGACCCCACCCTCTTCCGCTGCAAGAACGCTGCCCACCCTCGCACCGGAAACACCTACAAGTACTTGACTTTAATACATCCAGGGATGGAAAACTTGATTATTAGAGTATGTGCATCAAATATTGGTCATATTTAAATATTCTAACAATGTTTGTTGTCCTCTTTTCTTCCAGAGTCTACCCCACATATGACTTTGCCTGTCCCATCGTGGACAGTTTAGAGGGTGTGACCCATGCTCTTAGGACCACTGAGTACCACGATCGGGACGAGCAGTTCTACTGGATAATCGACGCTCTGCGCCTCAGGAAGCCCTACATCTGGGAGTATGCCCGGCTCAACCTCAACAACACAGTGCTGTCCAAGAGGAAGCTCACCTGGTTTGTCGACCAGGGATACGTAGATGGATGGTAGGTGTAGTTTGATTTATCTGCAGACCGATGCTTAGAAGTGTGGCTTTTAGGAATGTATAGGGCTGTTAATACTTCACTATGTTCTTGTGGTCTCTCACAGCCCCCTCTTCCTCCCTGCATGCCCCAATTCCACTTATTCACCCATTCTCCTCTCTACCTTTACTGACTTTCTGTTCTACCACAATGTTCTCTTTTGACTTATCTCATCACGTCCTCCAGGGATGACCCTCGCTTTCCCACTGTCAGAGGAGTCCTGAGGAGAGGAATGACTGTTGAGGGTCTGAAACAGTTCATCGCAGCCCAGGTATGTCTGTTGTAGTTGGGTGTGGTCAGGGAATACCTCTTTAAAACAAAGATGGTGATTGATGATTGGAGATAAAGAATATATGAGAGACACGAACTTCCCTATTGTATTTGTGGACACATAAGTCTTTTGTGTCTGTTAAAATGTTTTTTTTCTTTTACCCGACTCCTTCCAGGGTGGATCAAGGTCAGTGGTGAACATGGAGTGGGACAAGATCTGGGCTTTTAATAAGAAGGTACATTTTCCTCCTTTATCTCATATCTAGGTCTGATTATCTGAACCTTGCTTTATTACTTACAGGGTGATAAAATGGATTCTGAATATGAATCAGCTGAACGATTTGGAGAAAAAACATTTTTTTTGCCAAATATTGCGATTACGACTCGATTTGCGAGTTTTAAAAAGAAGTTTAGCTACAGTTCAATATTCACTGTCCGTCTATTTTAGACGGAAGCCACATCAAGCAGCACAGAGCAGATGAACATGGCAGGAAATCAGATATAGAACGGCAAAGAGAATCTGGTCGTTTTTTCAAAATAAAACACCCTGTGGAGATTCCAGTTTGTCAATCAACAATACACACAGTTAAAACAGACAAAAAAAAGAAACGATGTAACTACGTAGCCTATGTAACCACACTAGAAGCACAAAATATCAAGGACAACTGAACAAATCAACAAACTCTGAACAAGTCAGCAAAGTCAGGAAGGCCAAACTGTCTTATTCTGAAATGCTGACAACGGCACGAATTTGTAAATGTATGACTGTTTTAAAAGGGGTTGTTTTTGATTGGGGTCTTTGCGATTAGCTAATCGTGTTGTTTAAAATTGTAATATCTATTTGAAAACAATTAATCGTTCAGCCCTAGTTTTTAGCACAGTCAGCATTGTCCTTCTGTAGTAGACCACTGTCTGGGTGAAAGTCTAAATTAAAGACGTGCTCTTGACTTTATGATCAGGGCCACTCAACTCTGAGTCAGTCTACATCTGCTTGACAATCAGACTGTTTTTTACAGCTTGTAAGATTCAAGGGAATAAGACTGTTTGACCTAGTTTGCATGTCAGACAAAGAGGGGACATAATGAATGAATATGACACAAACCTTACAGGCTAAATTCTATAATTGACAAAGGTTCAGAGAATTGCCCATTGGTTCACTGCTGGCATGGCTTCTTTGTGCTTTGCTGTTCTCATTCTGTTAAATGCTTTTATTTGCTACCTGGTTTCTGGCCTCATTACCCCACCCCCACCCTCCACGTTACCCCCAATAACCTGAGAAAACTCAAAAACCAAACCAGCTCCTTCATTTCATATCCCACATTTGTATTTGTACGTGTTTTGCCCGTTTTCATCCGTCTGGGCATCAGTGTTGCTTCCTCTGTGCGGTTTTCCTTGCTGGCACTTGCTGCTTCATCCCAGAGTACAGTAGAAGGTAATACTTTGTACATTAACAAAGAGTGGAGAAATGTTGAAGAAGTGTTCGACGTCATGCCTTTATGATGATAGGGAAAGAAATTAATTTCAAATCTTAGTTTGAATAATTTTGATACAATTGACAGGCTGGTCTGGCATCACTTCTGATTAATGGAGTTAAATACAGGTTGTAAGGATGCAGCTAACAAAGGTTGGGATGACATTTTGCGTCAGGTTGAGATTAAGAAACAAACAGCTGTTTCGGCATAGGTTAGGGCTGTTGCCGTGAAGTAATCCCCTTCCCCCTCCCGGCAATATGTTGGGGCTCAGCAGCGCAGTAGGACATTTAGGGGATTCACATTCTCCGACGGCTCTTTCAGTGTGTCTCTTTTAATGTCGTTCAGAATTTTTCAAACAAAAAGCTCAGTTCTCCAACTGGTTTATAATAGACTGTGGTGCAGAAACAGTTACAGTGTTTCACACTCTTGGCTTACATTTTCCATGTTGTCTGTCAGTGGCCAAGTCACAATAACATATGGTCTTACTAAATAAGTATATATAATTTTTTGATAAAGATAACTAAAGAAACTAGAAACTAGATGCCACTAAATATTACGCACTGAACCTTTAAATGGGTTATGGACATTCTTCATAATTGTTAGTTTTAGATGGTCCAATATTTAGATAAATGGCTCAGTGAACACGGGTGTACATGTGTTATTAGTTCAGCATCATACAGAAGTAAGAAAACAAACGGAAAATGACCATCGGATTCTCAGTGGTTCCTAAAACCAGTTTCATCGTTAGTTTCTAGCCTTGATCCAGAACTACATACCTTGGTCTACCTAAGACACTTGTTGATATCAACTGGGAAGTTCTACAGATTTCATTAAACTTCTTAAGTGCAAACTTATGACTCACCAAACTGCTTTACTTTCTGTAAATCTTCATGTTTTGTGTCTGTGTAGCTAATAAATGGAAAGTCTGCTTAGTTGTGCCCCACACTGGTGACTACTGGCACAGGTGTAAATAGCAACAAGTGTATTTAATTACGTTTGTGGTGAAAATATATTAACACCGAAAACTTTAACAAATCATAATTTACTTTTGTTCCGATATTCACAGCTCGAGCTGAAACAGGTTTGAAGTCAGTAGACCTTGCAATGTTAAGCTCATGTTAGTAACATTTCAAGCCAGATGTCTATTAATAGCACCTTAGATTTCACTACATTTCTATATTATCTGATATTTCAGTCCCATTTTATTCAGTTGGACAACAGAAAAAGTACAGATTCTAAGTGGTCATTAAATTTCTGGAGTACAGAATTATGTTTTTTTTCATTTATTTATCTAATTAATTTGTGTTTTAGTTGTCCATTTCTGTAATTAGGCTTGGGATTCCTTAGCTTGGTGGACATGTTGTTGATAAGGGGAACCGCTGGATAACAGACTAGCATCCTAGAAGGAGTTTAACATGATGTTCAATACTAGATTAAATGTTTGGTCTTTGCCGGAGGTGGAAATAAAACAGACAAACAAAAACAGGAAGGTGTATCAGTTGTATTGAGGACAGAGCAGTGAGGGAAAACTATGTAAACAGTCCATTCTGTGTAAATGTGTCTCTTCCTCTTTCTCTTCCTCCCTCCTTGTATCTGACATTAAACAGCATCTCACTCTTCTGTTTCCAAGCTGCCAATTAGCTGTCTGAAGGTACTCCTCCCCCTCTTGCTCATTTCCACACACTCCCTCCCTGCTTTCATCATGGGCTGGTTTATCTGAAAATCCACCAACAGCCTTCACTATTTTACCAGCCAAACAGATGTTCAGAGTGTGTATAGTGTATCCTAATCACGTTTGTTTACATGTTAAAGAACGAAAAGTATTAAAAAGCAAAAGGCAGCAGAGTTGTGTAGTAGTACGTCAGAGAGACATGTCCTCTACCTCTACCAGCTCCCAGGTGCTATTTTAAAGGTGGTCTCTGACCTATTTAGTGAGAATGCAGTAGAGGATTTAATGAAGTGGTTGGTAAATTAGTTATTTTGGGTTGAAATCTCTACAGCATTGAATTGCCCCTCTTTGTGAAAGCTCAAAAATGAATGATGATGAAACTATCAGTGTTACTCTGTTGCACACCGTGATCTTTTGTTTTGTTTTCCTTTTATTGAACCTATTTGTTGCTTTTATCACTTACCATTTTCCATCCCCACTGATTTTAAAGTGATTGTGATTAAAATTGAAGTAAATGTATTGAAGTTCTGTCAAACTGTTCCAAAAAACACAAGACATTTTGGTAGTGTTCAGATTTGTATGGTCGTATTTTAACCAACAAAACTAATGCAGTATTAAAAAGTGAAAAAAACTAAAAGTTATCACGATAGCTTGACTATACAGGAAATTCAATTTGTCTACACAACAAACCAATTATGGGAATAATTTGGACTACAGTGAAACAGCATTGCCTTAGTTACAGTACACAAGATGCTCTGTGTCGTGGAAATTTAGATTCCTGGTGAGAGATTAGGCAAATAATGGAGTTACAACCAACCGTTGTCTTTGAAAAATTTATTTAACAAAAGAGAATAAACAGAGAAGTACTACAACAAAATCAGCTGGACCAGAGGTTCTGTCTTCTAAGACAGTCACTAACCTCTGGCCCAGAACAAAGGGATGCACAGTCATTTACACAGTCTGAGTATCTATGTTTTGGGGAACAAAAAGATGCTCTGCCTGCTCTGCCTGGTCCCAGACAAAACAGGAGAGGAACAGAAAACAACTCCACATCCTTGACTTAAACCCTACACACCTGTGGACAGACTAGCAGAATGAGAATAATAATAAGAATAATAATAATAAAGGAACACGTTGAAGCTTAAACAATGTATAAGACATAATAATAATAAAAGAAAAATAGCACTATTATAAGTACTTGCATAAATGGATAATAAGTGTAAGAAGAACACAATTTTCTGCCCTTACACTCTGCCTTGCAGCCCTTCTGTGATTTAGACAGATTTTAAAACCTCTCTACAACACAGACTGGTTACATAAACTGCAAAAACATTTTTTAAGGTCAGACAGTACTTCACGATTATGTTCATATCCAGTGTTAAATCATGTCTTCCTCTTCATCTATTCCCTTCCCGTCATTTAGTCCATTGCAGCAATTGAGATGTTTCCTCTTCATTCATTGACTTTAAGCCCACTTAAAATAACATGTTTGTTTATTTGTGAGGCGGTCCATGGTCATTGTCAGATAATCAGCGTTTTGTCAGGCCTGATTAACAACTTTAACACGTTTTTCTGTACTTGCTCTGTCACCCTACTGTAAAATAGTACAAGATAAATTTACAAGTATAGTCCAATAATCAGTCAAGACCACAAATACTTAAAGTTTGACGTAATAAAACCTGTGGGTTAATGAACCAATTTTTTTTTTTTGATTTTGTGAAACTGCATAAAATCTTAAAAGAATGATCGACTAGTTCCCAGCGACCATTATACAACGAATAGTATTTCTGATTGAAATGCTCATCCTTAGTAAGAACAAGGGACTATTAGTGTTCTCACTGGGGCCTGCAAACCAAAAATGTCTACCACTACTGTACTGTGAAGTGGTTTGTGTAATCACGAACACTTCTGTGTGATCTCCTGGTATAATCAAAACCACATCGCCCCCGCTGGGATAATGATGATGTGTTTCTGCTTGGATAGTCTTGTCTGCAAATCCCTGAAGCCGGCTGGTAAAATAGTGAAAGCGGATTGTGGCTGAATAAGCAGCCGTTCACATACAATCATGGTTTCTCCACTTGTCTTTCTCCTTGTGTGTCTTACTTTCTTCATTTGTCTCTTACTGAGCTGGGGGGGTTTGTATCACATTTTTATTTAGCTTTGTTTTCAAAGAAGACAGCTTTTGAATAAAGTTGCATCATTTTCGGTTTTGTCTTTTCATTACTCAGCATTTTGTACGTGGACATTTTTAATAAAACCCCTTGTCGGCCGTTTCTTTGACTGACATGTTTGTGTTTGTATGTCTGTGTTTGTTTGTGTGTGTGTTAGGTTATTGACCCGGTAGCTCCCAGGTACACGGCTCTGTCCAGCTCCTATGCGGTTCCTGTTTCCGTCCCAGAGGCTACAGAGGAGATCAAGGAAGTAGCCAAACACCCTAAGGTTAGCCGTCTTATCTCATACACACAAACATGCGATATAATCAGCAGCTCAAACTGTGATGTTTGTGCCTGAAGTAGATCTGATTGACGGAGACGTTGCCCAGTAGCAATAATTAAAAACACATTGGGAGCAAATGCTAAATTTTTGCCATGATATCTCCTGTTCAACACCTTCTGAAGTGTTTTTTGGATGTGCAAACTTTTTTCTCCATGGTAACACTTTTTTCCCTATTTATATTGCTGGGAGGACTTACATTATCTGCTCTTGCGTGGTGCAGATGTTTACTACTGTGAAAATGGTGTGCCCTTGAACACCAGGCAGTGTTAAAGCACTAAGTTAACAGGAGGCTGAAGATGAATTTCCACATTTCAAGAAGCAGCTCACTTGTTAGTATCTACACTAGGGGAGTGAATCTCTAGGCACCTCACGATTCAATTAAGAGTACGATCCAGAGGGATGCGACTACGTACGATCATCGATGCAGCTTGATTCATTTTTATTCCTACGTGATTTCTGGATAATTACTAAGAATTGAATTTGCCCATTAAAATCCAAAAGAAACGTCTCCTAAATTGCTTAAAAGTCACTAATTTACTTTACTAGGCTCCTCCTGGTCACCTCAGTCCTTTATTTAACAACCAGTTTTCAGACTCAGGATGTAACATACAATATATGTAGTATATGTCACACTGTGACCTATACGTTCATTTACTGCCAGGCTGATAACTTATTAAGTAACTTAAATATTTTCGTCCACTAACTTTCACCGTCACTTTCTGTTGCTCGCGCTCTCTAATTCTCTCGCCCACTCCCTCGCTACACACACACAGGAGACACAGGGAGGCAGCCCGGCGGTGTTACGCACTGTATAAAGATGTTACCATGCTTGCACAGTGTGCGAGCGAAACTCAGGAGCTGCGCATTCTTGAATTGAATTAATTGTGAAATTTTAGTAGCAGCGGTTATTCATTCAGCAGTGGTGCAATGCGTGGGATAGGGTTGGGACGATAGACGATGCCATCATACATTGTCGATGGCTGACAGACATCACGACGTTGAGCCTGCATTGTGACTGTAATCGATTTTTTTTTTTCTCCCACCCCTAATCTACGCATGATTTGAATAGCGATTCAGTTCATTGGTTGTTGGTTACAAACAACACTGAGCTGCATTGTTGGACACATGGAGCTTTTAGAGGTCATTGTATTTGCCCTGTTTGGTACCTCAGTTGTGACCAAGTACATGTGCAAGTGCTGAAATATTTTCTCTGTCCCTCCAGAACGCAGAGGTGGGCATGAAGAAGGTTTGGTATGGACCTCGAGTTCTGGTTGAAGGAGCGGATGCTGAGACTTTCACGGAGGGAGAGATGGTCACCTTCATCAACTGGGGCAACCTCATCATCACCAAGATCAACAAGTATGTAGGATCACTGCTCAGCTAATGCACATTGTTGTTGTCATTAAGGTAACGGTTTTCTCACCCTGTCTCGCCACTCACTCAGAGGGCCTGATGCTAAGGTTGTGTCCATGGAGGCTCGCCTGAACCTGGAGAACAAGGACTACAAGAAGACAACAAAGATCACTTGGCTTGCTGAAACAGCCAGCGCCCCACTGCTGCCCACCGTCTGCGTCACCTACCACCCACTCATCACCAAAGCCGTCATCACCAAAGACGACGACTTCAAAGAGTACATTAACAAGAACAGCAAGGTATGTTCTTAATTTCACGGTGTGCGTGACATTTGCGGTGGTCATTTTTTAAATCGTCTGCTGACTGTCTCATTCTCACTCTCTCAGGTGGAGGAGAAGATGCTTGGAGATCCCTGTCTGAAGAGCCTGAAGAAAGGTGACATCATCCAGCTCCAGCGACGGGGCTTCTACATCTGCGACCAGCCCTATGAGCCAGTCAGGTGAGTTGCTTGTTTGAGCCACCCCAGTTCACTGAGCTCACCAAACACACACGCGGCTCTGCCCAGTACTGTCTTCTGCTGTCTAACAATGTTAATCGTCGCACTGTCTGTGTCTAACTGTGGTTAACAACTACAGTCCTAACAGCTGTAAGGAGAGTCCCTGTGTCCTGCTCTACATTCCTGATGGACACGTCAAGGAGATGCCGACTGCTGGATCCAAGGACAAGAGCAAGACCAAGGCCTCCAAAAACACAGTGAGTGCTTTTGAATTAGTATATTTCATATACTAATAATTCAGTATTTGAAACTTGTTCAACTGGAAACCAGCACTTTTTCCCTCGCCTCAAGTAAGCTTGTTAACTATTTTGACACTAGCGCACTCTGATGTTTCGTTTCGGCTAGTTGTGGATGTAAAATTGCTGATTTAGACCGATCTGCTCTTAGTTGGAGGAGATTTCCAGGCAAACAATGGAGATTGGGTATCCCTTTTATAATGGTGTTCAGGCTTTGGGTAGGTATAGTGAGGGCCAAACAAAACATTATTCAAACTGAAACAACGCCGTAATGTGTGGTGCTTCACTCGAGGATTTTCAAAACGCAGGACACCACAGACATAATGACAGATTTCACTGATTTGTAATATTTCAATCGTAAGAAGGAGATGATTCAGTCAAGACGCAGGACCACACACTTGCCATTTACTAAATGATTTTGAGTGGCAGGGGATTGGGATCTTACGGGAGGCTGTCACTTGTGTGTGTGCTATGTTTGCACCCAAAAAGAAAAAAATACTGAAAGATTTCATGGGTGGGAAGATGGAATAAGCCATTAGCCTTAGACATTTTGTAGCCTGAGCAAAAACACAACCTCTGGTTGTTAACACTTCCTTGTCAGATTGCTCTCGTTGGCTGTTGTACCTGTCAGTTTCTTGCTTTTCTTGTCCTTGTCTAAATCTGCCTTACCTCTCCTCTTAGCCTGCCACTCCTGCCAAGGCTGCCTCAACCTCTGCTCCAGCGCCTGCCTCAACCTCATCCGGTGACCTGTTCTCAAGCATTGTCACACAAGGTGAAACTGTCCGCCAGCTAAAGACTGCCAAGGCTCCTAAAGATGAAGTGGACAAGGCAGTTCAGGAACTGCTTTCTCTAAAGGTGCATCAGCTGTTACTGTAAAAGCAAATAAACTAAATATAGACTCTAAATTATTCAAATGATTTGCAATCCCATTCTCTCTTTCTCTCTCTCTCTCTCCCTGCAGGCACAATTTAAGAAGCAGACGGGTATGGACTATAAGCCAGGCATGGAGCCTCCCACCTCTGCTCCAGCCCCACCCACCGCATCAACAGACTCCACCTCCTGTCCGTACACCCGCGTTTCCCAGCAAGGCGAGCTGGTCAGGAAACTGAAAGCGGAGCAGGCACCTAAGGTACCTGGGCCTTTTTTTTCTTCTTCAATTTACTAATCATGTCCTCATCTGTTTGTCCAATCGCTGTTCTTCTCCAATCAGCACTCATGTCCCAAGCCATCTGTCCGTCCGTTGATATTGCACTGAGTGATTTCTCTTGTCATTTCTCGTGTCCCCCATTCGTTATCCGGTGAATTCACGTGTCCAGAGTCGTTTGTGTAGTCTCTAGTCCCTGCACGTTTCCCATATAATTTGTGCAGCCATCGCTCATGTCCTCATGTCATTGTGCATGCCAGTCAAATTTATCCATATCTACCTGCAACCGTAAGCTGGTTTGTTGATGGTACCAGGACCAGATTGATGTAGCAGTGAAGCAGCTCCTCGCTCTCAAGGCGGAGTTTAAAAAGCTGACTGGTCAGGATTACAAACCTGGGATGGCCCCTCCCACTCTTGCCTCCTCTACTCCTTCACCTGCGACCACCATCTCTTCTTCTTCTTCTTCTTCTTCCTCCTCCTCTTCCTCAGGCCTGTATGAGCGTGTTGCACAACAGGGGGAGGTTGTGAGGAAACTGAAGTCTGAAAAGGCCCCCAAGGTATTCTGATGCAACATCATAGACAGTAGAGATGTAGTGATAGAAAAGAAATGAATACATAAAAACCAAAGCTTAAAAAGACACTAAGTATAATTGTGTGCGTAACACCACAAGTAGCCTTCAATTTTCACTATGACTACATCTCATACAAAACACCATTTTAAAAAATTAATCGCCTACACATCTCTTAGATGACTAAGACGCTAATAATAAATCAAAAGTTACAGTGATCACACTACGGACAAAATTTCAATTGAAACTGTCTGTCCCAAGAGTTTACTGTTTAATATCAATGTCAGTGACCTCCAAATGTATTCTCTCTGACTTTGAATGGACGTTTAGCTTTATTAAATTTTAGTGTTTGACTTTTGTGTCTACACTGTATGTGGCTAGATAAGAAGAGTTGTGAGATAAAGGCCCTGCAAAGGCCTCAATCCAGATCCGACTATAAGTGATCAGATCCTAAATGAACATATTGTTTTCTTACTTTGTTTATATTTTATTCCTCTGTGTTTTTCTGAGTGGATTGAGTGTCACCTTCTTCTGTGCACCAGTTGAGCTTTAGCAACATTTTAGTCAGAATCCGATGACTGTTGGTCACACACATACCTGAAGCAGGTTAGCTTTTGAGTCTGAGAGTTAAATTCTTATTTGGGGGATGTGTAAAAGTATTTTTTTACTTTGATTGTTTCCTAATTAGCTATGAATATTTCATGGTACAATATTGAAGATTAGAAGCCAGTTTTTAGGGGAAGCCTGCTGGACTGCTGAATGAGAATCACTGGTCTACACTACCTACGACAACAACAGCCGCCTAGAGTCCTTTGCGCTAAAATGAAAAATTCCCATTTTCTAATCAAAATAACTTTTGACTTTCTGATGCCACCAGCCACTGTGGCTATACAATACAGAGTGGTAGGAATCATTTCAGGGTCACTTGCTTGTGTCTTGACTTCCCTACATCAGACTTCCTCAGACGTGTCTTAGTAGAACATGTTTGAACAGGTGTTTTAAAGGGGGCAATCTGATAACTTACAATGTACAAAACGCACAGTATCAACACTAGGGAATGTAGGTTGAAACAAGTTCTAGTGTGGGGAATCAACAGCAAGTCTAATCTCCTCTAAAAAGAGACCAAACACCAATGTTGATGAAAAGCTAAGCCTGGCTAGTGATAGTAAAGAAGATAGAAAATTAGCTTAGGTATCTAAGCTTAAATGAGATTTTCATATTTGCATTCATTGGCGTATTAATATGTTTGCCCACTGCTAATGTTAATTATGCACATGTCCTATTAGAGGATTATTAAAATGGTTATGAAGTGAGTCACAGTTTTCTTGACCTTCTGTACCCAGGACCAGGTTGACGCAGCAGTGAAACAGTTGCTCGTTCTGAAGACGGAGTACAAACAGGCCACAGGCCAGGAGTACAAGCCTGGAGCGGCTCCAGTTCAGAAAGCCGCCGCCCCGGTCCAGAACAAACCCAACCCTGCTCCTGCCGCCACTGACCTCTATGAGAGGGTTGCCGAGCAGGGAGAAGTGGTCAGGAAACTGAAGGTTGAAAAGGCCTCCAAGGTGAGACTTCATGGTCACAGCTGTTACTGCATATCCATCTGCTACCAGTGTTTCCCCTCCAATCAGCAGCTTCATATTATTATTTATATTGAGTAGTCCTAGAACTGTTGCTGCTGCCATAACTAAATGGTTCTCTTCTTGCTGGCTGTTCATCAGGATCAGATAGATGCTGCAGTGAAGCAGCTGTTGGCTCTGAAGGTGGAGTACAAACAGCAAACCGGACAGGATTACAAACCAGGATTACAAGCCCCGGGTAGCGCTGCCCAAACCAAGTCCAACTCTTCTTTGGCCCAGTCCAATTCTTCTCCGGAGGCCCAGAAACTGTTCTCTCAGGTGGCCCAACAGGGAGAACTGGTGAGAAAGCTCAAGTCCGAGAAGGCCCCCAAGGTAAGGAACCAATCACAGGGTGGAATTAAATCCAGCTAGCACTGGAGAGGGGGAAAAAAACTGCAACTGTCCTTTCATTTCAGGACCAGGTGGATGAAGCCGTGAAGACTCTCCTGGACCTGAAGACTAAGTACAAGACGCTTACTGGAGAGGAATACAAACCAGTGGCTGCTGCTGGAGCCGCTGGAGGAGAGGACAAAAACCGCAAGGAGAGGGAGAACAAGTCTGAGAAACAGGGCGGAGGAGGAGCAGGAGGAGGGAAGAAGGGAAAAGGAGACAAAGCCAGCCAGGGCAAGGAGGCCTCAGGAGGAACAGGAGGCTCAGGAGAGGGTCAAGGACCTAAGAAACAAACACGGTGAGAGACAGGAAACAGATTAAAGGAGAGGTGGAGAAGTAGATCCAGACAACGATACTGTTTTTTTTCCCCATCTGGTTGCAGTTTGAATGTTGCCAGCCAGCACAATGTTCTTATCTGATTTTAGATAAAGTTATAACCCTTATTACAATAAATACTGGAACATGATTATAAGAATATTGAGGAACAAAATGTTGTTTTACTTTTTGCATCTAAAGTCACCTTTTCTACTTGGAACTCTTTCTTTCAGTCTCATTCTGTAAGTGCAGACTTAACCTATCACAACATGATTTTCAAAACATCAACCTGTATTCAGTTTTATTTTGGTTTACTATAATGACTGGTGGAAATATTTCTCCCTCCTCCGACCTGTGGAGCAAGGCTGTGTGCTCCATGTGTGGCGAGATTATATGGCAGTTACAGTTAT
Organism: Lepomis macrochirus; assembly: GCA_024633595.2. Classification (NCBI taxonomy): domain Eukaryota; kingdom Metazoa; phylum Chordata; class Actinopteri; order Centrarchiformes; family Centrarchidae; genus Lepomis; species Lepomis macrochirus. The sequence goes on along the minus strand of JALXJV020000006.1, from coordinate 8,953,233 downwards.
TCTTGCTGAAAATGATTTGCCTGAAATTGACTGGTAGTGAAGTAAAAAAAATGTCTGAACCAATAAAAAGCCACAAACTGATCTGTTTTCTCAGAATTCTGTTTTGAGCACGTTGTAGTTAGTTAGACGAGAAGCTTCATTAGTAAAATGCATTGTGTTGTCTGGAGGTGTTAAATTCTTACCACAAAACACACAGCATACAGTAACTGGCAGTTGATGGCTGGTTTTGTTCAAACCATGCGATACATTGTATATATTAGCCTTCAATACTGGAGCTTTGTGGGGACAGACTTGGATTTGTTACTTGGACACTGAAGATGGATCATCTGTAAGCTCAACCCTCTGCTACTGTAGCTTAACAACTGAAGAGGGTTTTTTTTGGTACTCAGATGGTGAGTTTTAAATGGTTGGTGTGTATTTCATCTGCTTGATCAGTGTTTGTGGTCTGCTGTTAGCCTCAAGGATGAAATCTGATCACTCTTTGATAGAGCTGCACTACTAATGTATATACTATGTAGACATTTATATTGCGCATGATTATCTCTCCATGTTGAGAACAGAAATTTGGCACAGCAGTGTCCTTAAACCTTTTCATTCTGAAGACCTGCTAAAGTAAAAAAAAAAGGTCGTTTCGTGCAAAAAGTACAGTAAAAACTTTTGTTCCTCAGATAAAGACTAATAATCATGCTCATAATGTTGCCCTAATACTGGGGATTATGCTTTTGCCCTTACTGTGCAGCTCTCTGTTTTGTCAGCTAGCTGTAGGAAGCTTCACAGCAGCTGATGCGATCTTGGTTGCATGGTTGGCTGGATTGGGAATGGCTGTGTGTTTTGTTAAAATAGTTTGAATGCACTCCTGAGTAATCTTGTACCTGCACCTAGTCTTACTAATGAGGCCTGTCCTGACACATCGCTCTGCCTGTGTTTGGGCAGTGCTCCATCCCCACTGCCTTTTATAATTTGACAAATAGCTCTTTCAGCCAGAAGATAATACAACAACTTGTAGAGAATGCGCTAATACAGTAAAACAGTCTTTGGTTTTGAAATAATACATTAAAATATATGATTAACAGAATAACACACATTTACATTTAAAGTATATTAATTTCAAGTTTTGCATCACAGTAACTTAGTTGTCTGTCTCCTGACAGATTGGGTTTGGAGGCCAAGAAAGAGGAGAACCTGGCTGACTGGTACTCTCAGGTGAGTGAAATTATTAGTAACACAACAAAAAGGCGAGTCTTTTCTGAAAATCCTTTTGAAAATTGCCCTTTCAACTCCTCCCCTCCAGGTCATCACTAAAGCGGAGATGATTGAGTACTATGATGTGAGCGGCTGCTACGTGTTGCGGCCCTGGTCCTTCTCCATCTGGGAGGCCATCAAAGACTTCTTTGATCGGGAGATTAAGAAACTAGGTGTGGAGAACTGCTACTTCCCCATGTTCGTCTCTCAGGCCGCCCTGGAGAAGGAGAAGTCCCACATTGAAGACTTTGCTCCGGAGGTAAAAAGGACATTTATTTTTTTAATGACATCGTCCCTCCCATGGAGGGAAAAGGCTTGGATTGCACCACTGAGGAAAATAAAAAAAAACGCAATGAAAACACCAGCACTATAAACATAAATAATCCGATAATAGTGTTGATGTTGTCTTTGTCAGGTTGCCTGGGTAACCCGGTCAGGAAAGACTGAGCTGGCAGAGCCCATTGCTGTCAGACCCACCAGTGAGACAGGTCTGAACCATGGCTTTTAGCAGACCAGTCTGTATATATTAACAAAGATGTGTATAAACAACATCTAAACTTTTTAGTGTAGCCGTTGGCGTGGTTTTGCTGATTTGTCGTGTGTGGTTATGAACCTGTGGTCTGTTTTGTTTTGCTTCAGTGATGTACCCTGCCTACGCAAAATGGGTCCAGTCCCACAGAGACCTGCCAATTAAACTCAACCAGTGGTGTAATGTCGTGGTCAGTATCCTCCTACAGTCACATCTGCACCATCTTCATCTACAACTCCTGTTCCGTACCTCTTACTTGTGCATCTTTACATTGTGATTACAAGCTTGTTGAAGATAGTTGGTACACAGAAGACTGGCCCCAGAAGTGTTATTTGTTTATTCTCATCTCTTTCTCTCCCCTACTCCTCCCTTCAGAGATGGGAGTTTAAACACCCCCAGCCCTTCCTGAGGACAAGAGAGTTCCTGTGGCAGGAGGGACATACAGCCTTTGCCACCAAGGAAGAGGCAGCTGAGGAGGTAACAGCCCTGGCGACGCTGCCTTACTACTACCACGAGCGCTCCACCCTCCATTATGTTTAATAAAATACACAAGATGCATAACAGTGCTGTACATTTATGGTACCAAAATGAGTATTTCTGTATTGGACGAAACAGTAAGTCTTTCTGTGCTTTACACGTTATGTACTTGTAGGTGCTCCAGATCCTGGACCTGTATGCCAGGGTGTATGAAGAGCTGATGGCGATCCCTGTGGTTAAGGGGAGGAAGACGGAGAAGGAGAAGTTTGCAGGAGGAGATTACACCACCACTGTGGAGGCATTCATCTCTGCCAGCGGCCGAGCCATTCAGGTACTGTGGTTATACTGGATCACCTCCCTTGATCCTCTCATCCAATCACACTGAGCCAGCAGAATTTTACTTTTAATTCTTAGATCTCAACAACGGATTGGATGAGCTGCAGAGAAACAATGATTTATTATAATTATTCTCCTCTTTTTCACTCTTCATCCACATACAGTGATTGATTTCAATTGTATTGCAAAAAATTTTAAAGAAAAAACCCAATGAGTCATCCTGCCCTTGGCATTGCTTTGTGGTTCCTCAGGGTGCTACGTCCCACCATCTTGGTCAGAACTTCTCCAAGATGTTTGAGATCGTGTTTGAGGATCCCAAGAGGCCGGGTGAGAAACAGCTGGCTTTCCAGAACTCCTGGGGAATCACAACCAGGACCATCGGGGTCCTCACCATGGTCCACGGAGACAACATGGGACTCGTACTGCCACCCAGGGTCGCCTGCCTGCAGGTACACACACAGACACATGGAACTACAGTAGATACACTTGATGGATTAGTTTTATTTTTCAGCAACCCGTTAAGCCCAAGGCATCTGCTTTTTATTCTAGTTTTTTTTATATGAAAAACAACTCCTCGCACTAAAGTAAACAACCAATCTGTGATAAAGACTTCATACATGCACTAAATAATTAAAATGTCTCTTTGCTTTTCCAGGTTGTCATCATCCCATGTGGGATCACTGCCTCCCTGCCGGAGCAGGACAAGGAGGCAGTGTTGACCCAATGCTCTAAATACCTGAGCAAGCTGCTGGATGCTGGCGTCAGGGTGAAGACTGACCTCCGAGACAACTACTCCCCAGGCTGGAAGTTCAACCACTGGGAACTCAAGGTCAGAAATAAAATGATAATAAAAGTGGTGGTAGTAGTGAACTAGGTGCTTTACCTGAAGGCATAAATTCAACAATAAGAAACTTTTTTTTTTTAAAAAAAAGAAGGTAAAAGCTAACATTGTTTTGAAGGCATTGATAATGACAGGAGCTGGTCTGTCTGTGTCTCTCATCCAGGGAGTTCCTATCCGTCTGGAAGTGGGTCCTAAAGATGTGAATCAGCATCAGTGCGTTGCAGTGAGGAGAGACTCGGGCCAAAAGGTGACAGTTCCGGAGGCTGAGGTGGAGAAGAGGCTGGTCGCTATGTTGGAGGACATCCAGAGCAACCTGTTCAAGAAGTAAGATGCAGCACCACACACACTGGGGTCAGGCTTACACTATACTTGGCTGGCACTGGGCTTTTTTATTATAACTTGACATATAAACAGTCAAATATAACTGACCACAGAAAATGCATGTTTTGTTGTTGTTGTTAGAGGATGGGGGAAAAACTGCAGTGAAACCTGACTCGCCTGCTCTTAATCCCACCTAAAGAATTTGTGGACTTTAGTGTCATGTAATAGAACAAGAAAAACCCTGTTAGTCTCCTATTCTCATCTCAGTCAAACCTTTACTCAAACACACAGATTACAAAAAACGTGCATACATGTAAATGAAAGCCGGAAGTTGTTTTTAATGTAATAAAATACACTTGTATTTGAAATGTATGACATATATGGTCATTTAACATAAAAATTGCTGAGTGCGTCTGCTGTCACTACTGAGGATAGGTGCACTAGTCGTAAAAGCACAAAAACGCTGAGAAAGGTGGTATTACACATATTGCAGTACTGTGGTTCGCGTAGGTATAAATTAAGAGTGGCTATAATTTATGTATTTTTAATGATAGTGGATTAAATGATGTGTAATGTGAGTAGTTGTCGTAGTGATGTGAACCTGCAGAGAATTATCACCTGATACTGCAGCTCATTTCTGCTCATTGTCTGGACCACAGCTTTACTTTTTTAGTTCTCTCCCTCTTTTAAGCACAGGCAGAAATTTCCTTCAGGAATTACACACAATTATAGCAAAATGAAGAGATGCCTACATGGGTGTTCCTAAACATGGGTGTTCCTAAACATACAAGAGATGTGTGATGAAAATATGTGTGTGTGTGTTTGTCAGAGCTTCAGATGACCTGAAGAATAACATGGTGGCTGCAGACACGATGGAACAGTTCCAGAAACACTTGGACCAGGGCAAGGTGAGTAACAAAACCACCGCACTAAGCACAAAACGTTTCATTCTGTCCTCAACCGATTGATCATACATTCGTCTTGCTTGATAGATTGTCCAGATCCCGTTCTGTGGAGGAATTGAGTGCGAGGATTGGATCAAGAAAACCACTGCCAAGTACGTCCAACATGTCACTGTCTGACGTGATAGTTAGTGCTTTGCTGAACCTTTTGAGAAACACTCCAGACCGTGCTTATTGCATGTGTGTATTTTTTTCCTGTAGGGACCAGGACCTGGAGCCTGGAGCTCCGTCCATGGGAGCAAAGAGCCTTTGTATCCCCTTCTCACCCCTGAAGACGCTGCAGCCTGGTCAGATGTGTGTCAGCGGCAAGGAGCCTGCACAGTACTACACCCTGTTCGGTCGCAGCTACTAAAGACCTGCTCTTCTGGAGCATGACGATGAACTTCAGTCGAAAAGGGCTTTCCTACCTTGTTTCCTTCGTTTCTTATTACCTGGTCTCTTGTAGGTGTCTAAAGTAAACAGGGGTATGGAGGGGACTGGACTGCGGGGTTTTAGAATGGGAATATGTTGTTTTTGTTTTTTTTTAACATTGTTATAACACACATGAAAGAAAATGGAGGTGAGAGAAAAAGGTTGTAGCGCCTTTTCTCTCATGGGATGGGAAGTACCACCAGAAATCAGGAAAGTATTAAATCTTTCCTGTGTCTGGCAGGTTTGTCAACACGCAATGAGTCATCTTTTGGAGTTCTTTCAAAACATGGCAAGTAAAATGGTAAAAACAGCTGGTCAGTTTTGGAAACCACTTCCGAATTAATATTTATTAACTCTACTTATCTAATATCGTATGTTACCAACTGTCAAGAAAGAAGTTGCTGTCAACATTTATGAACGAGTAGGTTTGGTTCCTTTTGAAGTCTGGAAAAACTCCGAAAACAAGTAGTGATGAAAACATTTTTCTGAGAAACGTATTGTCTGCTGCTGTCTGGGGAGAAAAAAAGTACTGCTTGCCTGCCAGATGTCCCATCTCAGCCAAACGGTCTCAGGAACTCTGCAGGTACTCTGGCTTGTAGTTGAGCTGTTATTCCCACAGCTTTGTCAGCCCTCCCTCTGTGCGACTGGTTACAGCATGTACTGTATGGTTCACAGCTTATACAAATTCCTCAGATCCACCAGGCCAAATGATGGAAAGCTGTAATGAACTGTATATGATTAATAGCCACTTAAATAGCCTTCTGAAGCTTCTCTCCCATTAAAGAATAAAACACTCTACAAGTTGTCTAAAATAAAACAATTTTGGTGGCCAACTGTCCTGTGTTATTTTGGATCCTGGATAAAGAGTGGTGGAGATATTAAATTTGAGAATGAGTTATTACAGTGTTATTATATTGGGATGCGTTAGATTGAGCAGGTGCATGTAGTGGAATGTGCAGGGTATTAACTGTGCATTGTGCATGGGTTACATAATACAAAGTCCAGCAAACAAAAATCAACACTTCCTGTTTTTACTTTCAAAATAAAATTCATGGCAATGTGTGGAGAGTGGAGGGGTTAGTTTAGTTCCACTTAAAGTGAAGGGCAAAAAACAGCTGGATCTGGTTATGTGGCCAACATACAGTAATGACACGTCATAAGGACAGGGATCTCTGGGGCCATTTCCACAATGCTCCAGATAATTGTGAACATGGATTATCCCTGTATGTCTAATGAAAACGGCGTTTTGATCAATCTCTTTAAAGTGGATACATTCGAAAAAACAAATACTGGCACTGCATGCAAGTCAAATATTTAGCTGTGTTTAGGGTGCATGTTGAATGCATGTCAAAATATTTGGCTCACCAGGCTCACGCTCAGTGTACATTTTATAGTTTTGGGATTCAATGATTTTTACCCCACAGTCTGTCACATTATTTTACAGTGCATCTTTAATTATGACGAATGTGTTAGGGTTAACATTTTTCGTGGTGACAAACTGAATAAATCCCTGGATTTATGTTGTGGTAGGTTATTACGATGATCCTTCGTATATTTATCATGCCTACACCCTATTCTTTCCTATTGCTGTTAATCTAATTTTAACAAATTGATCACACTTCATGAAATGTAATCCAGTGATTAATTACTACAGTATGTTGATAGCATATGCTTTTATTTAATATTGCATTGTATGAGCAATATCAAATCAGTCTTAATTTTAAAGGAGTTTAGTATTCATAAAGGTTTTTTGAAGTGTCGCCCTGTAATATGACAATCCAATTATCGTCGTTGAGTGTTTTATTTTGAAAGCTGGTACCGGAAGGTGTCAGCGGAATCCTGCTCCCAGTCAGTCTTCCCCGCCGAGCTGCGGTTCAGCTTCGTGCCGTCAGTTTGCAAAAATGAGCGACAAAGGTCTGTCAGACGAGGCAGCGGCAGCAGCTTGTAAAGATGGAAACCCAATTACTAAGGTAAGATGATTGTTGTCTCTCTTGAAGTTCAACTAAACTTCTTCCTGGCACTGTCAAACCCAGACAGCCCACAAGGCCAACGACTCCCAGACAGGTTAACCAGCTATGCGCGCTGCGTCCATTATCGGACACGTTTCCTCAAAGTAAGTTATGCGTTAGTCACCCGGCGACAAGGGAGTTCTGCTCATTGTTGAAAATGATTGCCAATACTTATGACCAGCGTTTGAGCGACATACACAATTCAGGTAAATGTGTGGTGGTTTTATTGTTGGCTGTCGTAAGCTAGCTAACTTACAGGCGAACTTTGTCGTGTAAGAAGAACCTGGTGGGAATGCTGGGACGCACTTTATCCCGCTCGTACTCACAAGAAAGTTGGCATTTAGGTAACGTTACGGACCAAAATATACTCGCATGCTGTGGCGGGACTGGAAATAGGTAGTGTGAGCAGTGTTGCGAGCGTAAGCTCTTGGAGCTAACTTAACCTGTACAGCTGGCTAACAAAAACATAAACAAGTTGACGATCAAGTACCATAACATTTGTCATTCAACTTCCCTCCTATTGTGCTGCCTGCTTTTTTTTCACTATACATTGACAGTGTGTGCACTATATAACACAGGAATAAAAACAATCAATACTTGCTGCGATACCACTGTTTGAGCTAGCCCCTGCTGTACACATCGGAAGGACTCTTGGCAGTTCACGTTATGACCTGAGAAATAAAAGGTTACTTTAAGTAAGTGCTGGGAAACGTCCATAGAAACCTCTCAGACATGTCTTGCTGCATGATCTGCTGTTTGCTCAGTTTGTCATCACAGATGCACCATAATATGGCTAAATGCGCTGCTTCTGTGTCATCCCATCAACCCTCCTGAGGTTTTGAAGCCCTGCCAGAAGTAATGCGTTTAGCTACAAGACGGGGGAACTGTGACTGCATAGTTCTTAAAGTAGACCTTGAGAGGTTTTCAGGGGTTCCCCAGCAAAAAAGGGAATTGTTTTCACTATAATTCCATCCATAAGTAACACAATTACTATTTGGTCATGGGCTTCATGCACTTTCTGTAATGAAACATCTACCTATCAAACATTCTAATCAATCTTCCACCCCTCGTACCCCCACCCCATTACAGTACATACTGTAAATATTTTGCATATCACTGCACTAAAATTCGTACATATTCTTTATAATTCCTTTATATTTTTTATATCTTGTTTTTTTTTTAACTTTATGTTTATATAAGTCAGCAAAGACAATTCCTTGTTAACCTGCTTGGCTATAAAGCTGCTCATGATTCTAAAAGCAAAATTTTAACCCAGTCATCATATCAGATGGGGGCACTGGGACAAAATCTTATTACACGGGGGTCCATGGTCTAATATGTGTCAGTTTAGGGTCCTTGACATGAAAACGTTTGAGAACCACTGGTATAGGTAACCTGAAAACCGGGGGCCAGTTTACCAACTTTGCTTCATGTAAGCTGTATGAGATCATTTCTTCTTGGATTAGGTTCGACACATTTCAGCTTTCTGAAATGGTACAGTGTAAATTTCAGGACATCATCAGACTTCTGCACTGGTACTGCATGTAAAGTGTGCTTTTGCATTGAAGATGAGGAAGTAATCTCAAGCAGGCGTAACCCGTTCAGTATTGCAATATTACCTGGTTCATAGCTCACACAGATGTGGTGATCACATGCACTTGGTTGCACAAAGGTGCATTTCGGCTGAAATCCCTTTACACGAGTCCTACATAAAAAAATTCCTGTGTAGCAATTTAGGCACAGCCAACAGAGCCAAAGAAATATCTTTTTGTTATTTAAAAAAATGGCATGTCTTACACTTAGTCGGGTTTTCAGGCACAGAATATATATGTTCAAGTACTCTCAGGTAATTTGCATCAAAGAAAACCCAGAAAATCCACTGACTAGGCCACCACCCTCTTAATGTTGGCCAACATGCAAACTTTTGAAACTGCTTATATTTGTTTTATTATTTATTTGTGTATTGGCTGATGACTGGCGACAGTTTGTTTCTGAGTAACCTCTTAGGTCTGTGGCTAAACTAACTATGTGGCTCGCCTACAAAAGAGCCAGCAGTGTTTCAAATTGCAAATTTACATGTTGAACTGCTAAAATTGTTGTTTCTCCTGTCGGGAAGACGAGTTTTTAAGTTGTGCTCACTTTCAACTCTTTAATAAATACAAATAGAACATCCTGGAAAATTAGAATTTCTGCTCCATCAACATTGTAAAGAAATGTTAACCCACCTTCCTGTAATATTTGTGATTTGCTTAATAGTGTTGTAGACCACTTGGCTTAAAGTGTTGTGTGTGTGTGTATAAAGCTCTGTTACTGTGTGTCTGTGTCTTAGGATTTTATGATGCAGCAGACTATGCTGCGGGTTAAAGATCCAGTTAAATCCTTGGATTTCTACACCAGAATCCTCGGCATGACGTGAGTATTAGTGTGGGATTCAGTTTAATGTGCAGTTCAATTCAACCCTTATTAAAATGTGTGTGTGTGTGTGTGAGAGAGATAGAGATACAGTATTGGGACTGTTTCTTATGCATGAGCTGGATTTGGTGACTAAAAAGAAACTAAAGGGTTTTCTCTCTGGTGTGCAAAATCTTCCAGGCTCCTGCAAAAGTTTGACTTCCCCTCCATGCGTTTCTCTCTCTTCTTCTTGGGCTACGAGGACAAGAATGAGATTCCTGCAGATGTGAAGGAAAAGACTGCCTGGACCTTTTCCAGAAGAGCCACCATTGAGCTGACACAGTAAGGGTCTATGTCCTGGAATTAGTTTGGTCACTTGGAAACTAGCTTTACTGCACACAAACTAACATGCAGTAACTTCCTTCCAGAATAACCTTCTGTGGTTAAATTAACTGAACAAAAACGTTTTGGTTTTTGCTTTTCTTATTCCAGCATTGGCTTACTGTGCAGGGTGTTAGTGTTTTTTTGAGCTACTATTAGTGTTGTAAGGTATAAACAGTTGAAGCTCCAATTGGAATAATGTTTGTATCTGATCTCCCTGATAATTGTCTTACGGGACGTTCTCTCCTTCTTTCTTCTTCTCTTCATTTGCTTTCATGCTTCTTGTATTCCTCGTTTCGTCCCTGCTGTCTTTCAGTAACTGGGGCTCTGAGTCTGACGAGAGCCAGTCTTATCACAATGGAAACTCAGATCCACGTGGCTTTGGTAAGACTGCTAACAGACAGGAATGTAATGCAATTTTTCCAAGTGTTGTGGACAAGTCCAAGACATTGTTGTCCCAAAGAAAAAGCCTTCAATAAATGATTGGCATGAACATACATGCAACATCTACAAAAGAGCGGACATGTGGGTATGTGTAACTGTAGTGTGCCGTTTTAGTGAACCGTCTCTGTTTGTCTACCTGACATTTGACAGGACACATTGGAATCGCAGTTCCTGACGTCTATGCAGCCTGCAAATTGTTTGAAGAGCAAGGAGTCACATTTGTCAAGAAGCCAGATGATGGTAAGATGTCAAGTGTTTGGCGAGTGTGACAGTCATACACGTAGGGCTCAGCAATAAAGCAATAATGATAATTATCACAATATAATTTTCCTAAATAACAATAAAACAAATGTTCAATAAATTCATTTAAACCACAAACAAATAAGAGATTAAACATATTTATTCTGTTAAGGAAAAGGAACTGGAAAAAATATTTTACTTAATATTACTCATGCATTTTTTGTTGAAAAAAAGATTAATTCATCATAGTTTGTTTGAATCCTCTACCTCAAATGTGTTAAGTGATCCACTGTTTGGAAAGTGTTTGTCATGTTCTCACCATAAAAAATTGTTTAAAACCACTAACAACCATCTGGTTTCTTCAGTTTTCACTCAGGAGCAAAAGACTTTAAACTTGAAAGAAACAATGATTTGACATTTACTGTGATGATTACTGATACAGAATGATATGAATTTTTTTTTATTGTGAAAACATTTTTGGCCATATCGCCTAGTCTTACATAGATGCGTTAAACTTGGCAGTCTTTTTAGTACATTTTAGTACCTTTTACCTTTTTTGAGTTGGCTTATACACTCAAATTGGAAAATAATTAAAATTGAAATTACGCCTGAAATCATTTATTCAAGTAAAGAAAGAATTGATTCAAATATGACATTGAGTACAGTTCCGCCACCCACTGCACCATGACTGGAAATTGGTTAATTATGTAGTAAATTATTTAGTAGACATTGGGTGGGATGATTGTCACACCAACAAAAATCAGTTCTAGGCAGCTTGGACAGAAATATTCTCGAATGCACCAAAATCTACCAAGACTGTTGTCTTTCCTGCACTGCACAGCTTCAGCTTCATTCGCTTCACCCCAATAATATTAAAACAAGGCATATAATGAATACAGATTTCCTAAACTAGCAAGTAATCATAATTATTTGTACTTGCTTATCTGTAAAGTGATGAACAATAATTATTATTTATTAATCTAATTTACTATATTGTGGCTGTACTTTACCATGTACTGACTCTTACCATAGCAAGAGAAAGCACCTGCTCAGTACCTGTATCTACATTTGAAATGTATCTTCAGTGTCACTGCATTATGATTAGAACACAGACTGGTGAAAATCGGAAATGTTTACATTTTTTCTATTTCTGTATTTGGTACATTTATTCGTAGAGTATTAACAGTTCATTTTCCACACGCTCTATTCTCTTATTCACCTCTCAGGTAAAATGAAAGGCTTGGCCTTCATTCAGGACCCTGATGGTTACTGGATTGAGATCCTGAGTCCTAACAATATGGTGTCCATTACTTCCTAAAAACTGTGACAACATGCTACCTGCTGCAGTGCATACAGGCCAGACCTGCTGTCGCTTCACGGGGAGTGCAAGTTTAGCGAAGAATTTAGCAGCATGCGCCGGAAACATGGGAAAATGGAGCTGGATCACTTGCACAATGGCAATCACTGTGCCCTGGTATGGGCTGGACTAATATCGGACAGTTGATGAGCAAATAGATTACATTACCTGAGTCACTGCTATGGATAGCAACTACTTTGTGTAGCTGTTGACTTTGTTTACCATCATCAGTTTGTATGTCTTCAAAAAGTGATGCTGAAATAAAGCTGTGTTAATGTGTAATAAATATGAAAGCCACTCTTCAAATAGAATGGATTTGTGATTTCTTTTGAGAGACAAATGTGACCTGGGTGACCCACAGTTCAGCCATAAAGGGGGCAAAATGTGATATAAAGTTTAACATTTTCAGAATATATTTTATAAATCAACATTTGAAACACTTAAATTCTCACACTGTATAATGTGTCTTCCTCTTTGTTCCAATGTGTCTTCCTCACAGTCCAAAAACAGGTGAGAAATGCTCCAAAAATTCAACTCTTGACACTATTTAGTCAACATTTTGAATGTATTTATTAATTATTAAAATACAAAACTGCAAATTTGAAGGCCATTCTGCTTTGATTAGTAAAACGTTGCATTGAATTCATCCATCCATCGTCAGCCGCTTAACCTGTGTGCTTAACCAGTGGTTCTACAGATGTATTCCTTTTTGATCTTGCCATCAAACTGCTTCAGGACCTGGTTTTGGTGATAATGTAATGCATATTTGGGTTGGTGCAGTGCTAAACACTTTTAAAACTTGTAAAACTTGTGAAAGTCAGGGAGGGGCCTTAAAAGAATGCCTATGTACAGGGACAGATCCAGATTATTTTCAAATGGGGACACAGGGGGAGATAGAAGTTAAGTTCTTGACAATAAAATGAAAGCCACCTCTGTCTCTTCAACATTTTTAAGGGACAAAAAAGCTGCCTCCAGGTGTGTGTTTTTGCTATGAAGTGACTTTATTAGGTGTGGCTCCATGAGACTAGGATAAGTGAAGAAGCAAGCCTTGAAGTATACTAAAATATTGCAGACTAGATTCTTTGGCCACTTGGGGGCAGCAAAAATCAGGCTGTCATAACAACACTTGAACAGTGGCATGATAAAGTTCATATGAAATATCAACATGTAACATGAGCTGTAAGAGCAACAAGAACAAATGGAGAAAGGACCAAATGTGTTTTGCCTTTAAGTAAACAACATTATTCCAGATTGTAATTCAATTCATTTCAATAAGCTTTTACAGTTTGATAGAAATGTCCTCCAACTGTGTTGACCACTGGTTCATGTAGGATCCAGGCAACAGATGAATGCTGAACACTATGAATTAACTTAATAGATCTAAAGATGCAATAATGTGTGGCAGTTATTAACCTTTGAGCTATCTGTCATGAAAAACAACCCATGTGAAACCTACTCTGCTCTCTTTTCATAGCAACCTGGTACAAGAGCCAAACTTCTTAAAGCCATTAAATAGTTAAGCATGACATTTAAATTTTTATATGAATTGTGATGTACTCACAATCGCAATTGAACCTGCAACACCCAACAGCATTTCACGCATAATTTGTCATTTTTTAACAGCTCATACTCATAGCCTTCAGTCATCTGCTGTTGATTGAAAAAGTTCAGACTTTAATAGTGAGTCAAAAGACATTATTTTTCAGGAGGCTGGGTGGAGACAAGATATTTTCACTGGTCATTCTCACGACTACACTGAAATTACTATCCCTTCAAGAGAATCCCAGAATCACCCAAGGTAGGAAGGAGACTCGGGAGTCACGACCACACGGTATGAAAACTGACCCGTTCAATTGAAATTTACAAAGAAAGAGATGCTTTTTGCCGAGCAGCATGTCCACATGTGTGCATTCTACTACTTCCCTGATATTTTTCTATTCTTGAGAGGGAGAATTAACTTTTAAAAAACCATGGGAAATGTTTTAATCTATTCTTGAGAGGGATAATTAACCTTTAGAAAACTATGGGAAATGTTTTAATCAGTTGGGACTTGAACACTCAAACAGGAAAAAGTGCTGACACTATGAACACCCAGGGAGACAAACACTTACCTGGAGGGACCTGCTTCCCCCTCCCTGAATTAAACAGCTTTAACAAGCTTACTAGTATAAGCAGTGTCCTGCTTCTACAGCTCTGCCGTCCACTGGGTCTGGGTCAGAACATGTCCATACCCTAATGGTAGAACCCGGAACCCGTCAGTCACATACTGATCTCACTGAGAGAAAGTACTCACACTTGTTTCTTCTTGTGGACGGTTTAAAAATGTAGCTGTAGATTTTCTGGAAGTGATGGAGAATTGAGAAACATTAAACATCTTCCATCGGTCTCAGAAGTGGACCCAAAGGCGCCGTGATGATGATGAGTGGTGACCATATAAGTAACCGACTCTGCCAATCTCTCACCTGCCTCCTGAAACTCTTTCATAGTCGATTGCTCTAGAAACGTCTCTGGCATTTTAGAAAAGCATGTCTTTTCAACTTAACTGTAATTATTCCAGTGCCATTCAGTAATTTTGTTGTATTTTATTTCCACAGCAAACTGTGAGCCAGTGTAGACAGGAGAACCCTGACGGCGTGCCACACATTAGCCACTAGGTGAGTTTTATACCGCGTGTTACAAAGTGACGCAGATAGATTAAAGAAGAAAAGGCTGAACTTCTAACTAACTGAGCTGTTTTCAGGCAGTTCAGAGCAGAGCTTTCTGTGGGAGATAGGAACTCCCATTGGGCTGGACTTTTGCCTTTTTCACTTTGCAAACCTATTACATGCACAAAAAAGTCATTGAACTCAATAAAGGAACAACTTTATTGACTTTATTAACTTTACATTCATATATTGCGACTTGCAATTGCTATATATGTCAGAGGTCGCATGCCTCTGGAGCAAGTAGGGGTTAAGTGTCTTGCTCAGGGACACAATGGGGATTAAACCCAGGTCTCTCACACCAAAGGTGGGCATCTTAACCATTGTGCCATCCCACCCCTATAACTTTAACATTAAACTTGTCAGTTTGACATCAATACACCATGCCAAAAGATATTTTACAGAGCTTGAGTGAAGAGCCAGTGAATATTGTGAGCTGTAACCTTTATCAGTTGGTGCAACATCTTAGCATAGAATATAACTGCACTTAATTCTAGTTTTTGTATATCTTGTAAGAACAGAATTTGTGTTGTTTCTGAAGCGATGTACAGTGCGGTTATTTCTTGTCACATAAACGTACAGGATAAAGAATAAGGATAGCTTGAAAACCATTCAAGCTCTGGCACAGCTCCACACAGAGACCCTGAAGACCAAACTCTACGAAGTGTGTCTGCTTCTCATTAATGAGGTATTGTACACTTTCTTGGGATCTTAATTTCCGTCTTTGTGATTAATGCATTTTCAGTTGCCTATATGTGTCTTTGAGTGTGCACACTGGAGTCTTGACTAATGATGCTTATTCTTATCATACAGGTGAAAAACGTGCGCTCAGTAGTGTCATGCACAGTTAGGAACACCTTAGCTGAGCTATATGTTCCCATGCAGAAGGCCATGGACCCGGAGGCACAGATAAAAAGTGACTTGTGTCCACTGAGAATCCAGAAACAGCCACATCATTATTATTTCAATCTATCATCTCCCATCATCTGACTCCTCGGTCATGTCGAGGCTGATTTGAAATGATTGTGGGTTGTATGACTAAGGGACGAAGTGGACCAGTGGTTCAGCCACATTGACTCTGGACATGAAACCTCCAGTGCAGCCTTTTCTTTTCTGTTTGGGTGAACCTGAGATGACTCTGCCTGTCTGAGTTATCCCTCCATATTCCCAGAGAGAAAAAACAGCAACAGACAAGCTTTGGCACTCTGTAGGAAGCGACACAGGGCTAAAAATAAATTAAACCGGTTTTCTAATTCATAAACCTCCACTGTTTCCTTTACTGCTCCACCTCCGACTGCAGAAAAAAATACTGGAATGATCTCATTTGTTTTCATATATCATAAAACTCATTTATTCCAGATTTTACAATAATGACATGTAAATAGAGAGCCTAAGTCCCTCCACCATGGGACCTTACTTTGGAAAAAATACGTACAGTAGTCAGAGACTAGAGACAACTAATTGTTTGATTCCGTTTGAATTGTGCTCTGAATTACACATATGATGTAAAACTGTTGAAGTGTAAGAATGTGAAAATGCATGATTACAAAGGCCATGAACCCAAAAGTGGCATGTGTGACGTCGTAACTTTTTCTCTCAGTGACAGAATCTAACGTTACTGAAGCTAACCTCAAACAACTTGTGTAGATGATGTGATTAAAAGACTTTGAGTCGTTGGATTAAACACATCAGGTGAGATATATTTCTGCAACAAAGTGAAGTTATCTAGCTAGCAGCAACCAATGACCCCAACATGTTGGGGACGTTTATTGTGCGAGACGAGAGATGTAGTTTGTTGAACAGTTTTCACACAGATGGACATGTACCTTTACTGTTTTACGAAAAATGCAACTTTCTTGACAGACAAAATTATCTTTTAAATAGACAAACATCACAGGTGTAATTCAGGGCACAGTTCAAACAAGATCAAAAAATAAGTTGCCTCTCACCATTGACTACCATACATATTATTCCAAAGTAAGATCCCATTGGCTGGAAGCAGAAGTGAGTGACTTAGGCCCTCTATAAACTCTTTATTGATTATTTGGATTCATATAGATTCATACAGTAAATATAATTTGTTCCTTTTATAGATTAGTGTGATTAAATATATAGTTTCATCATTGCTCAGCTCAAACTCTGTTTGCGTATCTGCCCTTCTTATTCTGCAGCATTTTTAAATATGGCCTTTTTTGATTGTTCATTTTATCCACATAATGAAAATGAACTTATTCTGTCAAAGAAGGAAAGTCTATTTAATCCATTTCCAGATCTCTGAATGGCCATCTACAGACATGAAAATGAAATTATGTTTCAATCTGTTTATAGCTATTGTCTGTTATGGAATCTCATCCCGCTTTCAAAGCTATGTTTAATAAACATTTGGTCTGCCTTTTTAAGTGCAAATTGCAATCTGCCTTTGTCTCCCTGGGTTGTGTTGGAAAACGGCAGCTAATTTGACTCTGAATTAAATTGTGGCCTATGATTATGGTTTGGGAGATTCAACCATCCCTGCTGCTCTCAGCATGTTAATGTATTTTCTGTTATAGTTTATATTTTAGTTTCTCTTGTGTGACTTTTTCAGTCGGAAGTACAAGAGGTCAGTGGTTTCAGTTTCCTCCACCCAGTCAGTAACATTTAATCATGTGAGTGTGTGCTCCTCATTGCAGTGTGTAAACTACAACTCCTTTGTATTATCTAATTCTAAGACAAACCAGTTGCATGTATGAGAAACATCAGCTGTCAGGTAACCATAGCCTCTTTATGGAACACCACAGCTTGTAGCATGAGTTTGCAATGACAGTGTATAATGTCTGGCTGCTGAACATTCAGTAGCTGATCCAAGAAAAATAACCACAGTATACTGTAAAAATGTACAGTATATTCATATTCATTCAAAACGTATCATTTGGTATGATGAATGATTTTAGGGGAAAAACCTTTGCGTTTGACCTTTTGAACCTTGGTCATAAGGTAGTGCACCTTATGGATGTCATTTAGGCTGACAATAAATGCATTTAGGGAGGGATGCATTTTGACTCCTCAACTCCACTAAATGCAAGAAATGTCTGAGGAAACTAATGTGTGGCCTCTTGAGCAGAAAATGTAAATTAATTACAATAATCATCATTACTATGTACTGTACATCCATTAATGGTAGCAGGTGGACATGACACCCTCATAGTTCCCACTCCTTACCTAAAAAGAACCACCCTAGAAAACTCATTTAGATATTTTGTACTTTCAGCCATATTTGTGATGGGGTGGAGTTTGTGGTGTAGGTTGTTTCCATTCTTTAATCCTTTAAATGTGATGTTAGGTGACTTAAATCATCCATATAAGTGTGTTCCAGTTTATCACATACATGGCTGATCTGATGAAGGTGGTGGAAGTACAAGTCAAGCATTTGAACTCCAAAGTAATTTCTCATCAATGCCAATATTGAACCATTTGATGACACTTGCAAAGTGAATCATCTTGGTTGCTGCGCTCTGGCATTTGTGTATCCTGTCAGAAAAAATATGGGCAGTACTGCATGACATATTATGTTAGTCGAAGTAGCAGCTGTCTTTGCACGCTCTGCAGGGATTTTTAAAAATAACAGCAGCCAGCCTCTTTCTATTAAGAATGAAGACAAAACAATGGTAGTAAAGCTGGCAGTAAACGGACATTAATGGTGACAAGGGAAACAAACACATGGGTATTATATTTTAAGACCCAACTTGCTACACATATCCCACTGTCCTTACAAATTAGACTGAGTGCCATGATAGAGATGGTATCATGTTAATGTTATCATGATTAAAAGGATAGTATGTGATTGTAATCCAATGCTGTTTTTGTTAAATTCAGCAAATATTTCCTTACGGTTCGCTAGCTCTCCGTTTTGTTTGTGGTCTGAAAAAAATCTGTTTTTTTCAACACAGCCAAATGGAAAACATAGAAAATGGTGTGCAGTCAAACAGCAACAGGTGGCGTTAGTGCTCTTACACAGGAGTGATGGGGGGAGGGGAAAGTGGGAGAGAGAGTTATGTACACCAGCACATTTGATAGCCAATAGGCTTTTTTTCTATTGGCCTAGTTTATAAAGAAAATACAGTTGCAGAGATTCAGTACCGCACAAAAGCCTTTGCCGTGGTTAAAGTGGTGTTTCCTCACAGCGCTTGTTTGCCTTTTTGTTCACAGGAGTAGGCAGGAGGAGGGTTGCTCCATGTCTGAAACAAAAGCGCTAAAACATGTGGCCAGCTGCCAATGTGGAAGCTTTTAACACTGACAGAGAGAGAGATAACGCAGACATGGTAGATGCACTGATTGTTCTGCTTTCTAGGTTATTAAAAAGGTTATTATATTACCACTGCTGCTGTTCAAAGTGACAATTAACGGCAGGACCAAACACCCCGCAGGCCACCAGGAAATGCCCCTACGCTCCTAACAGCTAATCCACTCCTGCTCTGTAAACAGTGTCTGTCACACTGCTATTCTAATGTTGATTCAACTCAGAGAGGCAATGCATAGAAAACATGCACATTGTGGTATAGTTTCCTTCACTGTTTGCTGCTCTTGTGATAAACCTAGTGAATACTAAAGAAGACCATGATGTGAACTGATTACTTTGTACACATCTGATAAGTATGAAACAATTGCTTGAGTGTGAGGGCATTAAAATAAATTGGTAAGGAAGTCATAATTGTGTTAATATATTTAACGTTTTGTTGTAAAAAAAAACCAAAAAAAACAATTTAAATTGATAATTGCGAGAAGTGCCCTTGTTTCACTTTAGCTCCTGCCCCTCAAAATTTCTGTGCACGTTCCTGCCCATGCGTACTCAATACTCTGTGTCTGCTGTCGCCTGCAGCAAAAAGCCATACTAATCAAAATACTCCATATGCCTGGTGATTTTTTCTGTTATCTCCCATGCACAGATAAACCTCTTGACTGTGAGTTATGTTGAAAAGCGTGTGTCAGTTATCTTTCTGCCGCTGTACATCCAGCTGGTAATTGGAATGGAAGGTAAAGCGCTTTTGTCACGCACAGCCAAAGCGTGGAACACAGAAATACAAAGGATAGGACGCAAATGCAGACAAGGGAGGCAGACCAGATGCAGTTCATTAATTTATTTAAACCACAAAAAGGGAGCAAAAACTTACTGGATGGTGATAAGGCAGGCAGAGATTAAAAAAAACTGGGAAAGCCTAATGCAAGCAGGCAAAAATCAAAATCCAAAGTCCACAAACAGACAATCCAGTTCAGAAAATAAAATATATAAATTCAGAATATACGGGGAATCTAATACAAGGATTAAAGCTGGTCTGGAAAGCTTGCAATGTTTGGAAATTCTCTAATACATTCAACAACATTGTTACGGTTCTCTAAAGAGCCCATTTCATTAGTCAATGTGTTGTCCACCCTCCATATAGATTAGAGGTGAAAATTACGCATCATCTTGCTGATTAAAAATAATTTTGTTCAGTGCAAAGATTTGTGGTCACTGATGCTCTAAGTCGCTTACTTTTTCCAAGCAAAGTAGTCGTGTCACTGCTAGCTTCATTACTTTTGGCAGTAAGTTTAATGTAATTTTGGTACATATGGTACATCAGTAAGTGAATCACTATTCAAAGGCATGTACAGTAAAAACAGTGGAAAGATTTGTTCATGTAGCCTGCAGAACACTTCTAGCAGACCAAACACACAAATACACATACAGTTGACACAATATCATAGAAAATAAGACAGAGTAATGTCAATATGCTAACATTCTTGCCATGACAATAGTAACATGCCAAAAACCGCTACAAGTTGAAGGTTGAGGATCACTTCTTATCTCGAACTCCAACGCCCGACCACTAACCTCTTCCTCTGATATCGCCTTCCTCAACAAGCTTAACAACTTCTACCCTTGTTTTAAGAAGAACTACCAAGTACCCATATCCAAGGCAGAGCTGACTGCTGACGACCAACCCTTAACACTCTCCCTTGCAGATGTCAGTGCAGTGTTAAGCAGGATCAACGCACACAAAGCTGCAGGCCCTGATGGTATCCTTGGATGTGTGCTCAGAGTATGTGCAGGGGAGCCGGCGGGGTCCTGACAGACCTATTCAACCTGCCCTCAGCCCATGCTGTTGTGCTGACCTGCTTCAAATCCACCTCCACCGTGCCAGTACCTAAACACTCCACTCCAACTTGTCTCAATGGCTACCGCCCAGTAGCACTGACACCCATCATCACGCTCAAGTGCTTAGAGCAGCTGGCACATCTCACAGGACCTCACCTGGATGACTAACTACTCTAACCTGGTCAAGAAGGCTCACCAGCGCCTCTTTTCTTGAGGAATCTGAAGAAAACCACCTCTCTTAAGACATCCTGGTAAACTTCTACAGCTGCACCATCGAGAGCATCCTAACCAACTGTATTACAGTGTGGTACGGGAACTGCTCTGTCTCAGAACGGAAGGCGGTGTAGAAGGTGGTGAAGAACCGCCCAGTGCATCACTGGAGCGTCACTTCATGCTATCAAGGACATTCACAGGAAGCGTTGTCTCAGGAGAGCAATAAAGAAAAGACTCCAGCCACCCAGCACACAGACTGTTTGCCCTCCTGCCCTCTGGGAGGCGCTACAGGAGCTTACAGACAAAAAACAGCAGTTTAAGGAACAGCTTTTTCTCTACAGCTGTCTCCCTGATGAACTCTGCCCCCCAACACCCTACCCCCTTCACACACATACACACGTACTCACCAACCCCCATTCTTCATCCCTTCACATTCACACTCACCAATCTCCCCTGGACTGAACCAGCTACACCTCAATTGCACTGCCGTCATGAACTTCGACACCACTGCACTATTAACTGCACCTTCCATCTAAGCATACCATTGCACTACTGCACATTTGTACCACACATTCTGTATATACTGTAAATCATTCCCTTACACTTCCCTTACTCACTACTGTACATACTGTACAATCCCCACAACAATTACATTTGCACTACTGTACATACTGTATAGTTATTCATACCGTACTGCCATAGTCATAACCTGCTCATAGCCTGTACCTACATGTATCAATAGACATTCATTTAGACATATATTTATATTTATATATCATTCATACCTTGCACTTTATATAATAATGTATCATATTCTATCTAATTACTGCTTAATACTTCTGGTTAGATGCTATCTGCATTTTTTTGCATTTACTTTAAAATTTGACCTGATGATGGTGCTAGATGACAGTCAGAGGATTACCAAAGTAATTATAATTAATCCAGAAGGGAACAAAAACGTCTGTACCAAATTTCGTAGCAATCCATCCATTAGTTTCTCACAAATGTCAACCTCATGGTGGTGCTAGAAAAAATGTCAGGGGATCAGTAGTCAGGATTTATCTACTGGGGACCATCAATGCCATGTCTGTACTCAAATCCATGGCATACCATCCAACAGTTATATAATAGTCTGTTCCAAAATGGTGGAATGACCAAGAGACAGACAGTAGTATTTCAGCAATGAAGCACATACTGTTGTGTTGAACCACCAATGAAAACAGACAGTTTATTAGCACTAAGTTAATTCATCCACTGGTAAAGTATTAACTGGCACTATCCATTATTAAGTGGTTTGTCAGATGCTAGAGGTAGGCTTACTTGGTGCCTAATGTATCTGCTCTGACTCTGCCAGGAGGGGTTATATTACACAGTTCAGCATGGATGACAGTCAAGCTCAACCTTTTTGCTATATATCAAGAAAAGTTTAATCATCTGTGTTCTGTTTTGAAGGAAGGCCCCTCTGGATATTTTTATCATGCAGTCCATTGGGAAGAAGCCATATTTCATTATACTCCTTATCCTTGACTGCCCATCAGAGACGACTAACAGCTTAGACTGCCGGCAGGTAGACCTAAAATTTACCTGTTTATCTGTTGTCCTATTTACAGCACAATGGAACAGAATATAAAATAATCGACAATATATAACAGAGAGTGTTAGAAAGCATAGACTTTCAAAGGATGTGCCAACGTTGACTCTGTGGTGAAGTATGCTTGAAATTTATCTAACTGGTCTGATTTCATCTGGCTGGATTGAAAGATATAATTGGGTTTCATCCGCATAACAATTAAGGTTGAATGTTTGCTAATATTATTTCTTAAATGAAGCATATAAGGTGAATAGGGTTAGTCAAAGAAACTCCAAACACAGAAACTTGTGGAACTCTGTAACTTTGATGTGCGTAGAGGATTTTTCATTAACATGTACAAACTGAGATTGATCTGATACATAGAACTTAAACCAGTTCAGTACAGTTCCTTTAATGCCAATTAAATGTTAAAGTCTCTGTAATAGGAAGTGATGGTCAGTGGTGTAGAATGCAGCTCTAAGATCTAACAAGACAAGTTGGATTTTGTTGGATGCAATTAGAAGATAATTTGTAATTTTCACCAGTACTGTCTCTGTGCTATGATGTAGCACAGAGACAGAGATGTATTTGTGTAGAAATCCACTTAACAATGCTACATCTGAACAGCTGCCATTTTACACATATGTAGATAGACCAGAATTGTGTGAACACCTCACCAAAACTAAACGAGTTCCACATGATAATAGCAGGAGTTATTGCAGGGCTAATATATTAGATTGTATTAGATGTAATTAGGTTGACCTGAAAAAGTATAAACTCTCTTTATTCCCCAATTCTTATTCCTTTGATTATAAAATGCAGTGTGTACTAGTGTTGTTTTCATGCTCTGTTTACATCTTGACCTATCATACCTCTCTGATTACCATTCTGCTACAATCAACTCCTGAAAAGACCATAAGATGTTCATCGAGTGTACTGTAGTATAGTTCATATTATTGCAATGGCACTGGGGTGGTTAGGGGATTCTTCTGAATTTACCTCACTTACTTTCATTTGTCATTTTTTAAAAGTATTTTATTATTTATATTCATGTCTTATGGACAATCAATGGATTATCTTAATGTCATTGAGGTAAACTCTGTAATTTGCGATATACATTCTTCATCATAACATTACAAATACTACAATAATCTTCACTTACTATAACCTAAAGTAAAATTACAAGCAACAAGACGTAGTCAAAGGTCACTGTACCAAGACTTGTTATAGGAGAAACAAGTATCCATTTGACAACAGAATGATAATCCAACTTAGAGAAATGATAGCTGAGGTTTGTGATATAAAATAAATAGGCTAAATGAAAGAAACTACCAGCCATTAAACTGTCCTTAGCGTGCAGCCCAAAGAAAAAACAACTAAAAGTCCATTGCTGTGTTGAGCAATGCAATTACGTGCATCACTGCTTCCAGAGGGAGGTGGGGAAAGTGTAAGTTGTACAGTACAATGAACTATGGAGTGTATAGGGGCAGATGCTTTGCAAAAGCACCAAACAAGCGTGCAAAATAAAGACAACATAGCAGAGACCGATCTGAAGATGGCAGAACTCCTCACATCCACAAACAGAGTACCTGTTATAGACTAAGAAACCATGGGTCATCCTGGTCGCCCATCTCTTCAAAGTGATTACGCTGCACTTTAAAGCAAATCTGTTTACGCTGAGCATGTCAGCTCAGCTTTCAGTCAAGGCTGACTTTGCTCCAGCAGGCTGAATGTAAAATTATTCGATAAAATTGTTCAATTCAGGTGACCTTCGATTCAGGAGTCCACAGATAATGAAATGCTCAGTGTTAAAATGTTTATTTATTGGATTGATTGGATTTGAAAACACTGCATTAATGCTGCTATAGTGTTTTAAATGGATGGTTGAATACAGTGAGATTTTGAGGAGTCATCAGCTGTGATGTCCATTAGTGGAACAGCTTCTTAAGGCACATCCGCTCTGGTTGCTGTTGAAACAATTTGATCAGCGTATTGAATTTCTTATAATAATGTTAGAATAATTGTATTACCTTTACCATTTACTTTTCATTGTTGTCCAACAACTGTGGAGAGTCATGGCTTGTCAACATTTAATGGTTTTAGATTGATTGATTCAATGATAAGAGAGTGGTTGTTTCACATCAATTGAAAAAACAACAATAAATAATTGTGGATGGACTGACATGCACAGTTCTTCTATTGAATTTGACGTCTGCAGGTGGGAACTACATATTGGAGCGTTACATCTTCATACTAGATCCTCTATGAACACATTTGTCCTATCTGGAATAAAATGGGCTAATCACACGTTTGTCACATTAGTAATGGATTCATCACTTTCATATTTTTAGGCATTTACTGAGTGTGCACATCTGGTCCCTGATACTGTGATACAGTATCAGCGGTGTGGTTATAAGTTGACTCCCAGTATGTTTTAGCCTGTTAAATCCCATCTGGCAAACATGTAGGTCATTATTACAAAGCCTTGCCTTGTGGCCAAGTATTGTTTAAACAATTACTAAGAATTTACTTAGATCAGATCAAAAGTGTGGGTTGTAGAAGGGAGGGGTTTCACCAAGAGCACAGTGAAGAAATGAAAAATACTTAGCTTTAATGCTCTTACCATAATTGCTGTGGATTAACATGAAAATGAGTCTGATGTCTGTGGAGCTGGGAAGGTCACAGCCTGTTTGGACAGTAGCCCGTAGTCTGACATCTGCATAAACCAACAGCAAGCACAAATCAGGTGCTCCATCCCTTTGAACAGCTAGGCTGTTGATAAGCCACTGCTGTGGATAGAGAAGAGCATCTTGCTGAGAGGTAAGGCAGTGACATATCAACAACATGTCTGTTTTCTCCTCTCCATGGCTACGGTCCCATGTCCAATAAATAAAAATGTGCATTTATTTATCAAAGAACCTTTTTCATTCGGTTGGAGGTGGTTAAATGAAGTACTAGATTCTACCTAGATAAAAGACAGCATGTTGTAATTGAACGTCTCATTTGAATTTATAAAAAGAGTTTGGCCAAAGACAGAGAATTAAGGAGCACTTACATGAATGAATCCGGTGAGCAGCATAAATGATGGTATAATAATATCCTCTCCTTTAAGAGCGGTTTAGTTTAGTTTCCAAGAATACAACATATGTCAAAACTGCTTTCTGTTAAGAGGTGTGGTAGAAATTGAATAATATCAGAATCAGTTTTAATGGCCAAGTACAGTTCCGAGGAATTTGACTTTGCTTTTACAATGCTCTCAACAAGCATTAACAACAGTAGACAGACATTTGTAGACAGACAGACATATGTGGTACATGTCCTTATAGATTCAAACCTAAGTGGCTCTTATATATATCACTACTTTATCTCATGCATTGGTGCTCAGGTGCTACTTTCTGTGGTCAGAGGGGAATAAACAGATTCCTCTCTCTCTTCTGTTCAAAGCTGATGCCTTATCATGTTGTCAGCAATCATCCACAGTAACACAAGGCCAGCACAGTGAGCTTAGCAGGCTACGTCATAGCCTAGTTGGTTTGAATCCAGGTCATAACCTTTCCCACAATGTCATCCTGTCTCAACATCATTTCTGTCGCTCTTGGAGTGGAAAGGAAAATTTTAAACATTAAAGAGGTCATATCATGCTTTTTGGCCTTTTCTCTCTCCTTTATTGATTTATATATCTTTTATGTGCACGTAATTGGTTTGCAAAGTGAAAAAGCCCAAAGTCCACCCCAAAGGGAGTTCCCATCTCCCACAGAAAAGACTGCTCTGAACTGCCTGAAAACAGCTTGTTTGTAGTCCAGCCTTTTCTTCTGCTAAATGCCGACATCACAAAAAACATGCATCATAATTTTCGCCTAGCGGCTAATCAGGCACACCCTCAAAAACACAGGTGGAAAAATACTCTGAGCTGCAGGACACAGTGCCTTTCCTCTCCATTCCAAACATTAGCTACCCTCCAGGCAGTCCATGGACATAAAATTGATACCATGATACAAGATTTGTATCTTGTATCATGATACATGTATCAAGATACATTTGTTACAGATTAATAACTCACCACTCTGAAACTCATCCTCCAGTCCATGTTGCTAAGCTGGTAAACGGAACATATACAGCTGAACGAAAACTGTGTTTACCCACTTCTCACTGACCCGCCCTACTCTGTTTCTGATTGGCAGTAGTCTTTAACTAGGAACTGCACATGTGCAACTCCCAACAAAAATCTAGAAGTAAGATTCCATAGCTATACGAAACGAAAATGAAACCATGTAAACCCGTTCTGGTAAAACCCCTAACTAAAATGATGAACCTGAAAATGAGCATAATATGACCACTTTATAGTATTTCCTTTTCTAAATAAAAAACAAGTATTAGCTCTACATCTGTGATGACATCAAAATAACTTGGTTTACATCAGCACTCTTTTTTTATAAACTGAACTAAATCTTTAACTCCTGGCTGTGGTATTATGAGCAATGTCTTCCATTAAGCACCTTTTCTGATTTTGTCCCTCTTTTTTTCTTAAGCGCCTGCAGGCTATGGGAGACACATATAAGACTTCTTTTGTTACCTCATATAAAGAGCTCAGATTATGCAATGTGTCGAGGAGCTGAAATGGGCAAGGGCGCTATATGTGTGGAAACGAAGTTCACTCATTTCTACATCTATTACATATAACTGCCTGGCCCATTAAGATCAGTTAAACGTCAAGTACTGCTTAAGTTCAAGGCATTGCAGTGGCCGGCTGCAAATGTCAGCCTGGAAATTAACTGTAAAAGAGTACAATCACATATACAAATTATATAATACTACTTTGAAGCAACCTTCTAATGTTCTGAGTTGTAGATGTACCGGAAATAAAGTAAAGTATAGTGAAATATTTCTTTCTGTACACTCTGATGGTCCACATTGTTCTGTGGAGACTGTATCAAAATGAACCGAGCAGTAAGATGATCAACACAATGACCGAACAAGACTGTGTACAGGGCTACTTGTGTTAAACCGCACAGCAGATGGCAAACAGCAGCTGGAGGAGCACCATCTCCCCTAAATATTCTTTCTGTTATTTGCTTATTTGAGCAATGCTGCTAATGGGATTTGAATGTAAGAGTGGAAGAGGTTTTTCTGCTTTGACAAGGAAAACAAGAACACTGTGTAGTCTGAGAAAAGGCTTACTGATGGAACTTATCGCATTGGATATGCTCTGTCATGCAGCAACACAACATATGGCCTTAAAAAAGACGACCACAGAGTACTAAATCAAACAACAGCGCACTGACAAAGTGTCAACACTGAGCAACAGCCTTAAAATTGGATTACATCCAATCTTAAAGCTGTTAAGATTAAACCAGTTTATTTTGTAGGCCTATATTCTTGTAATTTGGTCCACACGTAGACATAATTGCCAGACATAATTAATGCAGTTAATAAGAGCAGGTTTGGTCTCACGATGAAAATTCCGCTAACAGGGGCTGCGGTGTCTCATTACATTTAGTCTGACAGGATTAGAATCAGAAGATCTCGTGTTAGGGCTCATTGAACCGATGCTCCTGGGACGCGGTGGCGCTCGTAGCCGCGCCCACCAGGGACCGGCGCGCACAACGGAGGGGAGAGGGTACACAATGCGTCTGCAAAAATCCCACTGATGTAAAAGACGGACTCTCCAGACTGACTAACAGACGAATCTAAAACTCCGTAGGCTACTCATCATAAGGAGTCCAGCAGGCAAATGGAGCCGCAGCAGGGTCCGGAACTTCCATAAAGAGGATTTCACTTTGTTTTATCAATATCTGATGTGGGAAATACATCGCTTCAAATGCAACACGGACGTTAATGTGAGTTTCATGCAGCTATTTCTTGTATTAATATATTAATACATATATTCTTGCGCTTGCACACACAAAAAGAAAGAGAGGAAGTACGCACGCAGTTATAGTTTAAAGAAACGTGTCAAGTAACAAGTTAAATAACCCTTTGGTTTCTAAATACTTTCAGTATTCAACGTAGAAACAAAATATAATTCAACATAATAACGTCACTCATTTCGTTGGCTGTGAGTCCTAACTTTTGATTTAATCTTTATATTGATCATTAAAATTACACATTTTGCAAATTAGAGGCCATTATTAAGCTTTTATTCTTTGCAAGACTTGTATGGCCCAAATGTAAATGTTTTGTATTATAAATAACAGAATGAATCTCACCACAGAAAATAAATACGAGCAAAGTTTGTTTAAAACATTTCCCTCTTTTTGTTACATTTGTCATTTTTAAAATTGGTTGTCAGGTGTTGTGGTTGGTGGTGCAGCTAATTTCGGTGTGGAGTCCCCCCTGCACATAATGTGATTTGTTAGAGGCTATCAGCATCGTACTTGCCTACATTAGTGAGCATCAGAGAGATGTGCCCCTTCTCTGTCAGCCACTGTTCACAGAACTCATTTGTAGTCTTCTTATGTAAATGCATGCAGATTAATCTTTTGCACCAGCTTGATTAAGGCTCATGTAAATATTGTGCCTTATCTCCCTTTGGCTTCACCAGCCTCCATGTAACGGAACAAATAGCTGACTCCTTGGGGAGGGTCAGAAAATGAATGCCTCCTCCTGTTGTGATACTCCAGTCATCATGTATCAGCAGAGCTCAGGATCTGACCTCAATGCCAGCTGTGACTGGCCTTCTCCTCACTGTAACTGGACATCAGGGGACAGTGCACCGCAGCTGCCTACATTTTCCACTGCGGCCAAAGTCAGAGTGATCATTACCTTCACCTTGTGTGGCATTTCCACTTTCTGTAATTTGGCTGTGCTGTGGGCAGCCAATGGCCACAAACACAAATCCCATGTCCGAGTGCTGATAATCAACTTGACTGCAGCTGATCTCTTGGTTACCTTCATCGTGATGCCCGTGGACGCAGTCTGGAACATCACGGTTCAGTGGCTGGCCGGCGACCTGGCTTGCAGGTTCCTGATGTTCCTCAAGCTACAGGCCATGTACTCCTGTGCATTTGTCACAGTGGTGATTAGTCTGGACAGACAGTCGGCTATCCTCAACCCTCTGGCCATCAGCATGGCCCGGCAAAGGAACAGGGTCATGCTGATGGTGGCATGGACTATGAGTGCCTTGTTCTCAATCCCTCAGGTAAGGCCTGGTGACACTGGTTTGACATGAAACACAGACACTTTGATTCAAATGATCAGAGAGAAATAGCTTTGTTATGGGATAGATTGTTTCTCTCTTGCTCCCCTGAAACCTCTCCTCCATGCTCCATACACATTGCAGTGAGCAGGCTATACCTTTACACCTGGCAACAGATGATTGGATCTGCATACATTATCTCAGTCTCATGCAGGTATTAAACTGTAGGCAAACTGTGCATGTTACAGGACATTCAAATCTGGCTTTACATTTATTTGTAATAAATTCTCATACATTTTTCATCATTCTCTCTATTACATATGTCTTTGCATTTACATAAAATGTGGCAATTTCTAGAGATGTACGGAAATATGCCGCATGATTTTAGTGCCCCACCGGGACTGCTAGGGATTACTGGCCCTATCACTGAATTACAGGTGGATGGGAATCCTGGTAGAATAGATGCTTCTCTTTTGTGAGATAAAAGCAGGAGTGTTGCGATACAGATATATTTTACATATTTTGTCTTAGTATTGTGAACAATGGGCCTATGCACCAAAATATAAAAACAAATTCCTTCCTTGCATGTGAAACCTACTTGCCAATTAGCTGATATATGATTCTGGTTTCCGATCATTTCCAATCAATTATTTTGATATTCAATTAATGATTTTAAGTCCTTTTTCATGCAAAATACCAAACATTCCCTGTCCTCAGCTTTCTTAAATGTGAGGATTTAATTTTTCATATAGCATAAATAAGCAATTTGAATATATCAAATATGTCCTACATTGGGCTATCGGGAATTATAATTTGCCATTTTACGCTAATTTTGGACATTTTATAGATAAAATTATTAACTAATTAATCAAGAAAATAATTGGCAGCAAAAATTATGAAAGATGATCTTGAAATGATTAAATATTTCAGAAAGTCAACACCAACCAATCGTTCTCTAAGCACCACATAGTTACTGTTGCTACACTTTTCATTTTTGCACAGTAGGCTTTCATAAATTTACAATATAACAATTACTGTGGCAGATTTACCATAACATTTTTCTTTGAAACAGTAGGTCTTTTATGTTAGACAAAAGAAGACAAAAGCTTCTCTGTCAATTTTGTAGGCTGAAGTGACCTAACATTTAAGACCACAAAATAATGTACTATGAAGTTACATTATTTGTACATTTTCACAATTTCTTATTTTTTATTGTTGTTTGGATTTCTATTGTGTGTTTTTCTTTGTCTGCTTCACTTCCTATTACCACTATCCCGTAACATGCTGCTGTCACATGCAAATTTCCCCCATGTGAACTCAGACAATCAATTGATCAGCCACCACGAGCTTCACATCTTTAGATTTTGTCACAATAGGTGAAGGACACATTAGTCATTTTAATCGAAAGCTGGCATTTGGAAGTAAATCATGTGACCTTCATGAATGTAATTCCTGGGGATACTGGGCTTTTGCTCAAACCACTGGGATATCAGAATTTCTTAATGCTTTAATCTTTCTATCACACTTCTGCCACGGAGACAGGGCTTAGATCACATTGGATGACAACTGCTGCCAGCTAAATGCTATCCTAATGAATGTTTAATTTTACAGATCTTCATTTTCCATAATGTGACCATCACCTATCCAGCAAACTTTACTCAGTGCACCACTAGGGGGAGCTTTGTCACTCACTGGCAGGAAACAGCCTACAACATGTTCACCTTCTCCTGCCTCTTCCTGCTGCCACTGGTCATAATGATTATCTGTTACACCAGGATCTTCATCCAGATCTCCAAACGGATGACAAAAAAGGACTGTAAGTTCACAGCTAAGCCGTGTGTATGGTTGGTGAGAACATAGATGAGTGCATCAGAAAAAGATGATGCATTTATTTAAACAAAAGGTTGTTATTACTTTGCATGCTCACAACCCAGACTGACTTTCTTTATTTATTTCCACCAGTGTCCTCAAATGAGCCACATCTCCGTT
This sequence comes from Lepomis macrochirus, assembly GCA_024633595.2. NCBI lineage: Eukaryota > Metazoa > Chordata > Actinopteri > Centrarchiformes > Centrarchidae > Lepomis > Lepomis macrochirus. Next base: position 8,921,571 of record JALXJV020000006.1, on the reverse strand, counting down.
GCTCAAAGAACAACATCCCAAAAGCTAGAATGAGAACTCTGAAAATGAGCATCGTCATAGTGATCTGCTTCATAGTCTGCTGGACTCCGTACTACCTGTTGGGTTTGTGGTACTGGTTCTTCCCAGATGACCTGGAGGGAAAAGTCTCTCACTCCCTCACCCACATCCTGTTCATCTTTGGGCTTTTCAATGCCTGCCTGGACCCCATCATCTACGGCCTGTTCGCCATACGTTTCCGCAAGGGGCTGAGGAGCTGCTGCCGCAAAGCCCCAGTGATGTCAGCCCTGGAAACTAACACAGCAAAAACAGAGTCTTTGAAATGTACTGCCACTTCTTTGTCCCCTAAAAGAGGGATGACCACTTGTGAAAAGGAGGGTAACTGTGGACAGGCTGAGCATCTGACAGCAGGTGTCTGACTGTTCAGTCGAGGAGAAGGAGGACAAAAATGCCATTGCAGCACTGAGAGGTCAATATGATGCAATGAAAAATGAGTAAAAACAGGAACTTAAAACTGTTTATTGAACTGGTTGAACTATTTCACTTTTTTTCCAGTGTTATCTGTATACTGAACTGGATGTTTATTTAACAATCACACTGAACATGCATGTGTAGAAGAAGTATGAAAACAAAATAAATCTGTCACTTAGATTCATCTCTGTTGTGTGTGATGGTTAAGGCTATCCATCTTACTTAAGGGTTATATAATAGCTTTATGAACACAGTAAACGTATATGGAGCTGTTTGATTGTGATGTAAATTGCTCCCATAGTCTGCCATATGTAATATACATGTACCAGGGTCTGGAAAAAGCTTAAGGACTAAATGAAAAAGAGAAGACTGTCAGGTTACACAACAGTGCTGTGGGTCATGTATGTGGTTACACACCGCCTACATGGCTACTAGGAAACTTCAAATGACTGTTGAGGTTTCTGAGGTTGCTGACTTAAGAACAAGAATACTTTTATTTTTAGAGCACTTTTCAGCCAATAAGCACAAATTGTTCTCCAAGCACTCAAAACATAAGCAACAGTAGGCAACTGCAAGAGGTAAATAAATAATAAAATATGGGCTTTTTAGAGATGCATTATCCATCCCACTCCCTTAGGAAAGAACAAAGAACCACATGTCTGTCATTTCAGTCAGACAGCAATCGTGTCTGAAATTGGCTGACCTTAGTATGTAAGCCATAATCCATAACATTGTTTGTGCAAGGAAGAGAATGGTAATGAGGAGATAAAACCGTGACAATGAAGAGAATTAATTTCAGTAGAACCACAAACTTTGCTCAGAAATCAATCAATGCTACAGATACCACAGATATAAAAAACTGGATACAAAACCTCAAGATTAAATCTAATCCGTTCCCTGCTTAAACTGTCAATCTAACTTTTTATAGACTTAGACTGTGACAGATGCAACTACAACATTTACATTTATTAATTTTAGCTGACGCTTTTATCCAAAGCAACTTACGATTGCTACATGTCAGAGGTCACACGCCTCTGGATTAAGTGTCTTGCTCAAGGTTACAATGGTGGATGTGTCACAGTGGGGAATTGAACCTTGGTCTCTCACACCTAATGTATGTGTCTTATTAGCTGTTCCACCAACACCGCTACAACAGTCCTCTTTCTTCATATTGTGACACAAAAACGAGGGTTCCACATTTGACTGTACTCTTCAGGTTTAAAGATCAGGTTTATATTTGGACAACTGCTGGAGGGGGCTTGTACTACTTCATGCACTTTTAATCCAGATTAGAGTAATAAAACACTCTCTGGTTGCAGATCTGTAATAAGACCAGCCAATCATTTTCCTTCGGCCTGATTAAAAATGACCTACCTGCCTGTACACACACTCGGCCCGTGCACTCATCGGAGATGAAAATGTGTTTTGAGGGTGTGGGATTTTTTTTTCTTGGTTGGAAAAAATCTAGCTGTCTCTTGCTTGTTTCTTCAATGTTACCCACCCCACTTTTACTATAAAGTTTTTTTTTCAAGTATTTTGCTATGGTTAAACAGATTTGTTGCAAAAAAATAGTGTTGCTACAAATTTATTTTGATATATTTTATGAGCATGTTTCTGCTAAAAAAATATTACAAGGAAAATGATGTCACTGGAATATAACTTATGAGCTGCAGCATCAACAAAGATCAAACATTAACGATGATGGGGCTAATAGTCAGTTTATTACTTATTACCCAAATAATTGGTAACACAGTTAATAGACTATGTATTAGATTTAGTCAGTAACACACGGGCCCATGTAGATAACAGAACATCATGTTTCAACAAGCAACCAGAGGTCACTGCTTTACTTACTTCCACAACGTAAAGGCTCTCCTGTCTGCCATTTTGCTAGCTGAGCTACGCCTGAGCACTGACACAAAGAATACCTTCCACTAGTACACAGCTACCCTCCAAAAAGTTGGAAAGAAACATAGTGCAATGGATTTTTGTTTTTCATGTCAACAAAAGGAACACAGTATCAGGAAATACAGTATCACAGTAACAGATATCGTATTTGAAAAATAAACCAAATAACTGATTATTTGATTTGCAAAACTGAAGCACTATGTCACTCGTTACAAAGAAAAAATAATCTGAGTACTCTAACGTAACACATTATCCCAAGTTGACACTGCATAAAACAGTGCACGCTATAACTCTTACTCCTAAAGAACACTGTGTAGGCTTTACCACAGGGTTCTATCACCATAAACTCAATTTTTGAATGGATGGTGATAATTTGTGAACAGTTTCTTGTTGGCCTTTGTTGGCTACACAGTATAATATACAATAATAATATATTAATAATGGAATAATTATTGTAATATTCTTGATGAAAGGTCAACACCTTTTGATATGTTGAATTTTTCTATGTAGAATGTATGGATATATATACATTAATTAATTAATTCAAGAAGATACATATGGATTCTGTAAACTTAAGTTGCATGTTTGCAGTTGTGGCCCACTTAATTCACTGGTCCACTTTGTATGACAAATGCAAACAAGTTGTGGTATGATCTGTGATACGACTGTATGATGCAGAGTTTCTTCCTCGAAATGCCTGCCTTTTAAAATGATTTAATACCTGCTGACGTCATATGACGTTCATATGTGTGAACCTCTAAAGCCTGCTGATATGCAGGAGGAATGATAAATAATAATCATATCTAATAATAAATTCTAAATTTAAGTAAACTAAAGGCTGCCTTCAAAAATACATAAGTTTTTTTTAAAAATGTGCATCTTAAAAGAGAGTGCTTAATAAAGTGTAGCTTGAAGTGACTAAAGTGGCATAGATAATAAACACTCAACACATTTTAATAACTGAACAGTTTTAATACCTCCTCTTCTCTTTCATTCCCTCTTATAAACCACATCATACTTTGTCTTGTTCCCTTGAGAAACATGAGCTGTGGCTTGTCTTGCGTGTGTATCTCCCTCGTGGACTCAATTCGTAATGCTTATCGGAATGCGCAGATTTGATTGGCTGAGCAGCATCACATGAGACGATTGGAACACATGCAATTGGTCTGTTGGTTTCCTGGGCCCACAAAACCAGTATAGTATATGCTAGAAAATCATGACCAGACCACAAATCTCCTGTGACTGTTTAGTACAGCAGCCATATCAATGGAAACTCTGCTACTGCTGAATGACTGAAGTTAAGCAGGTTTGTATCTGGATGGTAGACCTCCTGGGAATACTATAGCCCCTTTTCCACTGCATAGTACCAGCTCAACTCGTCTTTGTTTGTTTGTCCATTGTGGAAAAGTTGTACCTGTACCTGCTTCCAGGTACTTTTTTCATATCGCCTCATGTGCCTTCATATCACCGAGCTGAGGCAAAGCTAAAATGTGACGCGAAAACACGACAGACTATTGATTGGTCAGAGAGAATCGTCACTATTCACTGCGTCAGGCCAGCAACAGAAAGTTTTATATTTTACAGTTTTCATATGTAATTTCATCACTAAATCCACTTCTGAGAAGTTTTGAGGTGAGAAATCAGTTGTGTAGTATTTGAATATTGACAGTTTTAGGAAAAGTAACAAAAATCAAAAATAGCTTGAAAGTTTTCGGAGTTGAGGAGCTCCGCAAGTGGCGGCGGGGGAAGCCTGCGCCAACCCGTGGGAGGAGCTCCCGACCAGCCGGCGTTGTCACGTTGTCCCTTCTCTGCTTTCTGATCAAATGGAACACAATGATCACAGACCAGAATGCTTTGATGTTTTGGCTCACTTCTGGGACTCACTGACTAGGAGGTGATATCAGATAAATCCTTGAACTCTTGAGGAGTCAACAGAGCCAGGGACAAGGGTTTGGAGAAAAGCATCCATCAAATGAATGACATTTTTAACAAAAAATCATACACTGCTGGTTACAGAGTTCATTTATATCGAGTTAGTATAAAGCGTTGTGTTGTGTCAGTGGTAGTGTGCTTGAGCTGCAGTTATTTGGACAATGTTACGTCCCCAGAATGTCCAGGGGTTGTGGGGAGTAACACATTAAAAATGACCAGTGACCGGACACTGAACCTCTTTTGCTATGAGTGACACAAGACAGTCAAAGATGAATGGTTTGAAACATTCATCAGGCTCTTTTGGAGAAGTGGCTGGCTACTGGAGATATTTTTTTAACGTACCATACCCCATTTGGCTGCTTTAAAGCTGGACCCTGCTGTTAACATGCAGCACAGTCATCAATTAGGTGACCAGACCCTCGACAAAATAAACAATTCCTCACCCTTTTGACCTGGCAAAGCATTATCATTAGTGTCACATGCACATCACCAGTTCTGTGGTACAGTGGGAGGAAGAGTCACATTGGGAGTAATCATGCAGATTATGAACATTTTTGTGGGTGAGTGCAAACTTGTTGGATGAAATAGCGGCTTTCTGAATTAGAGGTTACTTTTTCTCATTTCAATAAACCACAGTAAGCTCTGACACAAATTCCTCCACTAACATCCGCTCACACACAGAGCTCAATCGCTCGTAAGATAGTGCCTTCAACCTTTCCATAGACCAAACCATCTTCCAGCCTCCTGACTTACCAGCTAACTTATACTGCAAAAAAATAGCCCACACATCTTTTGAGAGCAGCAGTGCACTCAAATGAAATGAAGTAAGTCTCAACCTCAGAATCATAGAAAACAGTTGTCCTACCAGAGAAATTTGCTACTCACATCAATTGTACCAGTTGAATCTGACAAGGGTTGTGCACCAACAGAAACAGCAGCAAGTGTACCAATGTTTGCCTGCTAGGAAATGAGAGAGCGAGATGGGATCAAACTGGGGAAATGTGAATGGCTTTCCTTTGCCTCTTTACTCTTAAAGACTGGTGTGACAGGCTGCAGCTCGACCACCTCCCCGACCAGAGAATCAAAGCAGCCCACCCCTGACACTGCTGCCATGGCTCCGGCCACTAAGCAAGGAGAATCAACAGTAACAGGTAAATCAAAAATGCATTTGCTAACCAAGCCACCGTGTATTGTCACTCTCAGTTCTTTCTTAACAAATGGAATCAGAGGTGGATTGGCCACGAACATATCCAAATCAAAGGCTGCCATGATCACAACAACACAACCAAAACAACACAGCGCAGCTTAAGCACAACAATTCAGAAAACTATGAGATATCTTCCAGTGGGAAAAAAGTACTGATGCCGGATGTTGCACATGCAACAGGTACAGTGGGTACGGAAAGTATTCAGACCCCTTTAAATTTTTCACTCTTTGTTTCATTGCAGCCATTTTCCAAAAATCAAAAAAGTTCATTTTATTTCTCAGTAATGTACACTCAGCACCCCATCTTGACAGAAAAAAACACAAATGTAGAAATTTTTGCAAATTTATTAAAAAAGAAAAACTGAAATATCACACGGTCATACGTATTCAGACCCTTTGCTGTGACACTCATATTTAACTCAGGTGCTGTCTATTTCTTCTGATCATCCTTGAGATGGTTCTACACCTTCATTTGAGTCCAGCTGTGTTTGATTATACTGATTGGACTTGATTAGGAAAGCCACACACCTGTCTATATAAGACCTTACAGCTCACAGTGCATGTCAGAGCAAATGAGAATCATGAGGTCAAAGGAACTGCCTGAAGAGCTCAGAAACAGAATTGTGGCAAGGCACAGATCTGGCCAAGGTTACAAAAAAATTTCTGCTGCACTTAAGGTTCCTAAGAGCACAGTGGCCTCCATAATCCTTAAATGGAAGACGTTTGGGACGACCAGAACCCTTCCTAGAGCTGGCCGTCCGCCAAACTGAGCTATCGGGGAGAAGAGCCTTGGTGAGAGAGGTAAAGAAGAACCCAAAGATCACTGTGGCTGAGCTCCAGAGATGCAGTCGGGAGATGGGAGAAAGTTGTAGTAAGTCAACCATCACTGCAGCAATCCACCAGTCGGGGCTTTATGGCAGAGTGGCCTGACGGAAGCCTCTCCTCAGTGCAAGACACATGAAAGCCCGCATGGAGTTTGCTAAAAAACACCTGAAGGACTCCAAGATGGTGATAAATAAGATCCTCTGTTCTGATGAGACCAAGATAGAACTTTTTGGCCTTAATTCTAAGCGGTATGTGTGGAGAAAACCAGGCACTGCTCATCACCTGTCCAATACAGTCTCAACAGTGAAGCATGGTGGTGGCAGCATCATGCTGTGGGGGTGTTTTTCAGCTGCAGGGACAGGACGACTGGTTGCAATCGAGGGAAAGATGAATGCGGCCAAGTACAGGGATATCCTGGACGAAAACCTTTTCCAGAGTGCTCTGGACCTCCTGGGCCGAAGGTTTACCTTCCAACAAGACAATGACCCTAAGCACACCGCTAAAATAACGAAGGAGTGGCTTCACAACAACTCCGTGGCTGTTCTTGAATGGCCCAGCCAGAGCCCTGACTTAAACCCAATTGAGCATCTCTGGAGAGACCTGAAAATGGCTGTCCACCAACGTTTACCATCCAACCTGACAGAACTGGAGAGGATCTGCAAGGAGGAATGGCAGAGGATACCCAAATCCAGATGTGAAAAACTTGTTGCATCTTTCCCAAAACGACTCATGGCTGTATTAGATCAAAAGGGTGCTTCTACTAAATACGGAGCAAAGGGTCTGAATACTTATGACCGTGTGATATTTCAGTTTTTCTTTTTTAATAAATTTGCAAAAATTTCTGTTTTTTTTCTGTCAAGATGGGGTGCTGAGTGTACATTACTGAGAAATAAAATGAACTTTTTTGATTTTTGGAAAATGGCTGCAATGAAACAAAGAGTGAAAAATTTAAAGGGGTCTGAATACTTTCCGTACCCACTGTAAATATCAAGTCTAACCGAACTGTGCCTCAGATCCTGCTTAACCCAAACTTAACTTATCTGTTCTGCAGCAAGCCGGACACAAAGTGACTTAGGCAAACAACATCAGTGATTGGAGCCCTATCATGCGTACCCCCATCTGAGAACTTTTATCTCTGTCCAGGATTTGCTCTGAAAATAGAAAAAGACAAAATAAGAAATGAGTTCCTGATGGAAAGCATATCTTAACTGAGAGATTAATAGTTAAGGCTTGACAACGAAAACCCAGACAACAGCACTTACCATGATAACCATGGAGATAATGCCAACACACAAAATTACCACCATATAAATATACTAATCTCCTTTCTCCTCAAGGACAAGCCCCCATATATATGAGGTCCAAAGAATGTCCAGAGGTTGCGGGGAGTAACACTATATAATTTCCTGGGAAGAAAGAAACTAAGGAAAGCTTTCGTAAATCAGACAATAGGTTTTTAGTACAAATAAAGTTTGCACTGGGGCTGACAAACAACCAAACACACTCAAACCTAGGGGCTATTTAGAGCCACCAATTAACCTGTACACGTCTGTGGATGGTGGTGGGAGGAACTAGAGAGAACCCAATGCAAACTCTACACAGAAAGGCCTGGGTTCAAAACCAAAACTTTCTCACTGTTAGACTGCAGTGCTATCGACTGGACAACAGTCAGAAGACTTCAACTAGCTTACTAGAAGCGGAATCCGTACATACAAAGACATTATTGTAACTAAGCCACAAGGCAAAACTCTTAATTTAACTGAACAATCCTTATTCCAACTATCACCCTTTCTTGCAGCCTGTAGCCATGAGCGTAGGATAGTGATCTATGCAGCCAAAATGATGTGTCCCCAGAGATTTATGGAGAGCTTAGAAATCTGAGAAAACAAAAGCCTATTTGCTCTGGCACCCATGACAGATGCCACCTTGATGCCTCTCTTTAAAAGTGCACTGGGACACGATTACCTGGGAAGATAATCTGAGGAAGATGTAGCTGAATTTTAGTTTCATGAAATAATCTTAAACCCATCATGGTACAGTATTGTGGATTGTGTTGTTGTGACACTGCCTATGAAGACATGTTCATTGTTATTGGTTTGGGCAAAATTTCTGTCGAGACTGACTGCTGCGTTGGACAGAATAAAGTGAGTGGCCCCAGTCTCTGTCAGTCAGAGAGTAAGGGAGTCCCCTTAGATCTGTAAGTCCAGAACATTTTATCGCTGATGTTGTCATCAAAGCAAACAGTCCCACTGAATCCTCATGAGACCCTGAAGCTGGGTCCCTGTTATAAGAGCAGTCAACACATCTGGTCAAGGGCGATGATGTTACTTTGTCCTTTCAAACCAAATGACTAAAAAGCCCGTTGGCTTAAAGAAAGACATACATTATTACACACATAACAACACTTTTGTTTTAATCTAGTTGGTTGAAACTGGACCAGTCTAATACTATTTTCAGCCCTGACTGAAAGATGGTGTGGGTATTACTGTAAATTATTGGTAACATTGTTTTTGGACTTTTGGCCCGCATTATTTTTTCATCTCTTCTCAGCTTGAGAACGCCAACTCATTCATTGCTAGTAGTATATCACTGTCAGCAAAGCGCGTGCATGTGAACGTGCACGCGCATAATGCGCGTGACAGTCGTGCGCGTGAATTAATTTGTGATTAATTTGTGATTAATTTGTGATTAATTAATAATTTAATCAAATCTCAATTAATAAAAAAATTAATTACTTATGAATTAAAATATGGATTAAAAATATTAAATTAAAAATATTAAATTAAAAATATTAAATTAAAATATTAAATTAAAATAAATTAAAAAAAAAAAAAAAAAAAAAAAAAAAAAAAAAATGTAGGGTCATGCTGAGGTCAATCACCAAACGGGATGGGGGAGGGTGTGAATGGGGGTTTTGTATTAGGGTGTGTCCGGACTTATCCTCTATTAGCAACGGCGGGGGTCGATCACCAAAAGGTGAAGACAGGGGTGCGAAAAAGGGGGGTGCTGAGTATGGGGGATATCCTCTAAAAGCGGATGTTAGGGTTTTAGCAGACAGTTGTGTATATATAGAGGGGTTAGTTTTTCGACATACATCTGACCGAGAGCGTGGAACAGTGAATCGGACCGAGCTATATTCGTGCAGAACAACAGTACCATCAGTGCATCGTCACAATCATGGATGTGAACATGGACACGGGTAATCAAGCGGGAGTAACGACTCCAAAACGACGCATAATTCTAAACCCGTTGCAATGTGCATGGCTCCAAGAAAGAAGCCTCCCTCGGCAACATTGGCTGATTTTCTGGATCGAAAGGCTTGGGAGCCACAGTTTGAATGGGCAGTGGAAGATTTCAGAATGTCTGGATTCTTGTTTGAGCATGGAACGGTTTATCTTTATACAAGAGAGCTCGATGAAATGTTTCTTCGCGAAACTACACCACACATTAGTTTCTCAGCCAAAGACTGGAATTATTTCAGAAACAAAGTCTGTAAAGAATTGAGTGTTTCAAAAGGAGTCTATTCCACGCAATGGCGGGGGAGTGTACCTGGACAACTATACCGTGTAGAGGCGGACCTTGAAGTCTACGACCCAGAATCCTACATCTTTTTTAGACTGTGCAAGGATGATTCTATCATTCAAAAGGCAAGGAAGGGGACCCTCGATTATCAAAAAGGCTACCCCCTCACGTCTAAAGAGTGGGAGATGTGGTACAGCACTGGCTTCGTGGTCCAGTGGGGTGGATGGGATCGAGCCCTGGAAGTGTTCTCGCACATTGATAAATTATTCAGATGGTATAAACCTTATCTCAGCTATACGCGGATCAAAAGAAAACTTTTTGGTCCTGAGGACAAGGAAGATGAACAACAAACATTGCAGGAGATAACCTCAAAGACAACCTAGACATGATGGAAACCAACGGTGGTCTAATTAGTAGGTACAATGCTTAGTTTGAATCTTTGGATTGTAAAACATAGACCCGTGTGTGTATGTGTGTACTGTTTTTTTTCCTGAAAGATGTATACATGAAAACTCGTATATTTGAAAAATAAAACACTTGAACACAGACGCTGTATTGTCAGTCTTTATATTGTAGATGTGAAATCTACTCTACTCGACATAGCAAATGTTTCTTCCTGATAATGATTATCATACCGAACATGTATTTTATTATGTACTTTTAGCATTGACTTGTGTGTTTTAATGTCAACCATTTATAATATTATTACACATTAAAAAATAGTACTACAGTAAGAGAAGACAAGGTCAGGACATCATTGCAGACAAGGCTTTTTATTTACTTTTCTCTTTGGCATATACAAAACAGACATGTCTAAAAAATGTTAGATCAGAGTCTGAAATCATCAGGTGGCTTAGCATTAAAATAAACTATAAGATAACCACATGGAACACTTGCTGAAAATGCATAAAAAACTGAAATACATGATATACTAAATAATATTTTAAAAAATGACTATAACTTGAAAAAAACAAAAACAAAAAACAAATAACCACAACAACAAAAAATATTCAGAATTAGGTATAAAGAATATACATTTCAATGATCCATCTATTTGTAAAACACATTTTTGGACCTCGATGTTATCTAACAACACTTGTTAAACAATAATAAATGATACACGTATGTAGGATCTGAGGTGCCGTAGCATTAAAAATAAACTATCAGATAAAGATAGGGAATACTCGCTGAAAATGCATAAAAAGACAACCCTTTGGAAACATAGTGAAATACAAGATATAAAAATTATTAGTAAAAGATGACTATAACTTGAAAAAACATACAACAACAACAAAAAATATTCAGAATTAGGTATAAAGAATATACATTTCAATGATCCATCTATTTGTAAAACACATTCTGGACCTCAAAGTTATCTAACAACACTCGTTAAACAATAATAAATGATACATGTATCTAGGATCTGAGGTGCCGTAGCATTAAAATAAACTATCAGATAAAGATAGGGAATACTCGCTGAAAATGCATAAAAGACAACCCTTGGAAACATAGTGAAATACAAGATATAAAATTATTAGTAAAGATGACTATAACTTGAAAAACATACAACAACAAGAAAAATATTCAGAATTAGGTATAAGAATATACATTTCAATGATCCATCTATTTGTAAACACATTCTGGACCTCAAAGTTGTACAACACTCGTTAAACAATAATAAATGACACATGTATAGGATCTGACGTGCAGTTAAAATAAACTATCAGATGAAGATAGGAATACTGCTGAAAATGCATAAAAGACAACCCTTGTAGGATCTGAGGTGTCAGTAGCATTAAAAATAAACTATCAGATAAAGATAGGGGTAATACTCGCTGAAAATGCATAAAAAGACAACCCTTTTGGAAACAAAGTGAAATACAAGATATAAAAATTATTAGTAAAAGATGACTATAACTTGAAAAAACATATAACAACAACAAAAAATAAACGTTTTATCTACAGATAGCAATGTGTTAAACAGTAAAAATATTGGTGATTACTCAACAAAAATACATTTCAAATTTACTTAACTGAGTATACATCAGGCACCCTACATGTAAAAACAAAATAAAAAATAAAATAAAAACTGTGTTTTCAATCTGTTTTGGAAAAAGACTCATCAGTAGCCATATGGCAGAGTTCGCAGATCAGGAAAAACTCTGCGTTTGGTGTACACAACTTGAACCCTTTTTGCAAGTGTTTTGTTCTTTAGTTCAAAAGTCTTCTTATTTCTCACTATAGTGTCTGATTTTGTCATAACGTGTCGTGGTGTCTCATCACTAATCACAAACTCATGTACAAGGTCAATCAAGGTATCTGGAGTGATGACTGAGGCGTTATGAGAAGTTAGCGTTACACCTTTGCATTTCAGTTCTGCTTTGTTTTCCAAAGTGCGGTAAGCGTAACATTTTGGACCGCCAGACACAAACTCTGTAATATAGTCATTACCGCCGGTGTCCCCATTAATCTCGTCGGTGAGATCTCCTAAATAAGGACCGGTTTGAGGGATCCAATCGTCTGACTTTGACACGAACAGCACACTATCTGTGTCAACATACAAACAACGTTCACCAAGCTTATCCATAAGCTCATAAAGCATAAGCCTTGCATAAGCTGTAGTCATGGCACCTATGAAGATGTTTATATTTTTAGTTTTAGCAGACTGTGCAGTTCTATGACGCCACTGTACAAGCGCAACATCGTCAGAAACAAATGCAAATTGTCTGACGTCGTACTGATCGCTAAACATGTAGCGGGCAAAGACCTCAGGATCAGTCACTAGTTCGCAGTTAGCCTGGTTTTCACGCATGGAAAAACGACCCCACAGAGAGTTAAGAAGCAACTTGTTAATATTTCTCACGGCTTTATTGACTACTATTCTCTCAGGGTTCAGATGAATACCTTCTTTTCAAAGTAGTCTCGAATGTACTTTGCTCTGGATTCTTCATCATTTGCAAAACTAGGGTAACCCGAGGACTCCTGTTTTCTCTGTAAAAATGTTTTTACATAACCTTTGAAAAGATTGTCACTTTTATCGTCAAAATGCCAGACTTCATCAATTTTGGTTACCACATACCCCTTTTCAACAGCCTTCTGCAGCTCGAAACTGACCCATGTTCCCGAGAGAGACCTCTCAGGATCAGAGTGGTTGCATTCGGTGGTCTGGTTTAGTGTTTCTGCACACGTCCGGCATAGGGGGAACATCAGTTTACCGTTACAGCGAACAGGGAGTACAGGATGGTATAGGCCTCTAGGGGGTAGTACGGTACACTTTATCAGTCCAAAATACTTTTCAATCGGTTCAAAGTCTCGAAAAATGACTTTAGGATGACCGATAGGATAGCATTTACGGGCCTGCACAGTTGGATAAAGCGATGTGAAATCATAGTAGTGTATTTTTTCATCCTCACCAGTTTTGTAATGCAGTCTAAAAGCATTCGTACGACCCCCAAACAGGGCATCTCGGGGGTTGAGTCTAGCCGGTGCTGTGTAAGCTTTCAAAAAATCCTGAAGAAGCACATCTGTTTTCTTTGCATGTTCCCACTCACACTCCCACATCACTCTGACACGAAGTTTGTAGGATTGTCTAAGGGTGTGTATTTTAGCGCTAAACTGTCTGTGGAGAACTCCGAATGCAATATTATTCACAGTGTTTTTATGTCCAGGATTGTAGCACCTGGGACATCCATGCCAGAAACAACCGGCAAATTCATATGCGGTGTTAACGCCGTTATGCTCACTATAACCATCGACATGATACGGGCCAAATTGTTTCTCACCGTGATTGAGAGCGTGACATATCTCCATGCTGTTTTTCGATGATTCATATTCAAGCCACTGTATTGAAACATTGGAGAATGTCTTGTGTTGTCTTACGTATGCACCGTCGTGTGTTAATGCCAGGGTGTTGGGGGGGAGGAACTGTGTTTTGAAAACAGACATACAGCACGACGCGAGTGTAGTGTAGTCAAAAGGATCGATACCTGTACAACCGATGAACGCTTCCCGGTATGCTAAACAGGCTTTGCGAAGAAGAACGACATCATTGATCCCATAAGATCTCAATTCGGCCTGAAAATCAAACGTTTCATGGCGAACTGTATCGTACCATTCGAGGAGTTTTGCTTTTTCAGTGTCAGACATACTGTCATAACCATAAAAATGTAAATCAGGGTATGGACCAACATAATTAACATTGTCGGGGGTGTTGAAGAGATGAGGGAAGAATCCTTTTGCGTGGGAATCTGAAAATCCCATAGCGGCGGGTGTTTTGGATAAACGCATGGGGAGGAAGCAGTATGAGTCTATCCACCTCTGTCTGTAGGCGTCATCAAGCATTAAAAGGACTTTGCTACCTCTCATGATTAGCTTCGGCGTTATACATTGCTTTGTGAAATATTCAAGCATGATGTAGTTGTCAAATCCCGACGCATTATGTGCTATGAATGTATAGTTTTTATATTTGGGCTGTCTGTATTTTTTCATAAAGTGGTCAACGCAGTCCACTCCTGAGGCACACCATCGATTGTTCTCAAAATCAATAGCACATACAAACATGGGTTCGTGTTTACCGTCAATCGTTCGCGTTTCAAAGTCATAAAACACATATTTTGTCTGGGGCGTTGAGGGTTTTTCGGGTTGAATAAAACATTGATGTTGCGCGTTTGATGCTAAATTGTCCCCACAATAACCACACCTCCCTCTTTGACATTTATGCATTACACCCCCTTTTTTTATAGAAAAATGATGTCCGCAGTCTCGACAGTATTTATAGCGTTCACATAATGTAAAGCCCTTGTACACAGCTGTATCTCTCACGGTTTTATGTCTGTTAAAACATTCTGATGATCTGTATAAGCGACCACAGTCTGAACAAATGCCAGAAGTACTCTGCATATAACATCCATCAGAAAAGCACACGTTGCAATAGTGTTTACATTTATGGCCGTCTTTGGTTGCATAGCATTTATAGCAGAAATCACAGACGTAAGAACTCCCAAAAAATGCAGTTTTTTTCTCTATCAGGTAAAAGTGTTCGTCGTGCAGATACAACCACACTGTTTTAGGGTGTATTTGTTCACGCGTCTGAAACAAGTCCAGTTTTTTTGCGCCGCGATTGTGATGAAACACAATAATCTTGACATCCAAAAACTTTTCAAATTTAGATACGTCAGACAGGGACACTTTATGATTTGTATTAAAACCGACATCTGTTTGGAGTTGTTGTGCATGCTGACCGAGTTGTACTTTAGACATATGAGGATGCAGAGAGCGTGAGACACAGTAGGAAAAACACAAATTATTGTCAGTATTTGTGGGTACGTAAAGACACGCGGATTTCTTTTGTATAATGTCGTCGTATGGGATGTTTCCTAATTTTAACCGTACCCCACCACCCCCGCGCTTGTTAAATACCATTGTGACAACAATATCCAAGTTGGAGTCAGATGCCATTCTGGAATTGCTCTGCATAATTTGTTCAACTTCATTAAGAAACGTCGATGTGTTATAGTCGTCAGCAGCGTTTAGAATGCAACACGCATCATTAGCCATGGAGTGTCCTCGCAAAACTACATTTAGCTGTCCGTCAGGAGCAGCCAGTCTTGATGAAAAATCGACAACTTCTGTTAATTGGTGTTTTAAAGCATGCAATGATTCACGCAGATTTTCAGGAGTGACAGAGGGTAACTTTAGCCTGTGTCTAATCTCTACACCATTAAATTTTTTTCTCTCTGTAATATTAAAACCATGTGTGCCCCCGGCCTTATGTATGAGATCAGACAATTCACGACTATACCGATGGTTTTGTTCACTTGTTATACAGTCGACTTGGTTATTTTGTCTTCCGGTCATAGAACTAGCACCTGTGTATGACGGATGAGACGCTCCTGTCTGTAAAGTGTGTGCAACATCTGTGTGTGGTGTGCTAGGTATTTCAGCGTTCGCAGGGGGTGTGGAGTAAGCGACCGTGGAGGAAACGACGTCCTCCGGCTCGATATAATCTGAGACATCCCCCGTCAAAATACCCATGTTATGCAAGTGATGAAGACTTTCAACAGCAGACACACCCAAATCGCATTCGTCGTCATCTAAATATTGTTCTAAATCGGACATAGGCTGGTCATATGCTATCGCATCATCCCAGAGCTGACGCTCCTCATATTCTAAATCCGTATGGTCGAAACAGCGATTAAACTCCCGCATTACATCTGAGATATTAGAGAAATCCGATTCATCATAATCACTTTCATCGCTTGTTACAGGGGAGATACGTTTTTGGTGAAAGGATTTGCACAGACGTTTACGACTCATGATTAAAAAACGCAACTAATACACTATGAAAAAATCAGACACTAGAAACTCTTAGGCTTTTGAATTTTGTGACATGTGATCTATTTTAGCTTTTAACTCTAAATATTCACTCCTAAGTCGCAGACTCTCTTTTCTAATCTGCTGATGGGCCTTTAGTGTTAAGAAGGCTAAATGCGTTGTATTCTTAACAATTAGAGATTTTGTAACTCTACTGGTATACAAATTGGCTTTACAGAGTCTAATCAAACGTTGATACTCTCGGGCTTGTAATGTTACTGTAGGTTGCTGTGTAGGATGCTTGTCATATACAGATGTAGAGGGCTTACTGTGTGACGAATCCTCAGGAAAGACACAGGCATGCCAAGACGAGAGCTGATCGTCGGTCCAACGGCATGTATCATGTGAAGAAACAGGTGTCCCCAAAGGTTGAGAAACACTGGCAGACTCCGTGTCGACCAATTGTTCGTCCCCGCTCCAATGTACAATCTGAGCGTCAGACCATTCGGTGGAGAGAATAGGGTCTTCAAAATCCAAGACGGGCTCTACCAGATCGGGAGCAACATTTTGAGCAACATCAGAAAGCTGTATGGTGTCTGGGTATACGGCATGTAGATCTGTAGGACAACCGGTTTCTTCTAGAGAAAAAACATGTAAAAAACAAACAAAACAAAAAACCCCAAAAGACAAGACAGTTATTAGTTATTTATTTATACACTTCTATTCTTAATCTCTAAAACAACATAACCTATAACTACATACCTATCTCTTGAGAATCCGATATGATTATGATGTCATCTGGGGAAGGATGCACCGTTATTGCTGTAGGAGATGTAATTAGAGAGGTATAAACATGCAAATAAAAAAAGATTCAATATAATGATATATATCTATATCTATACATGATATCTATACATGTGATAAAACAAGCTTGGGGGTATATGTACCTTCAGGCTCAGGATAAGTTCGATTATCCCTCAGAGATTCAGTTCTGCAACCCCCTTGCGTCGTAACATTGTGTTCATCGATCAGTAGTGGGGCATACGAGACACAGTTAAGGGCTATAAAACACATAAACATCAGCATGTTATACTATCCTATGCGTTAGACGTATAGACCCCTAAACAACCCAACCCCATCAATACACGTTTCACAGTGCAAGTCACAACTATTATTATCAATAATGGACAAGTTGAGACTTTTCAGTAACAGTAATAACAATAAACAGCGTTTCACATCTCCTTCAATGATCCAAGTTAGTTTAATTTTAATTGGGGACCGAATGAACTCCGCATATTGTTGTTGTTTGCCAAACTGACGTCAGATCCTGGCTAAAGGCCGCGGAAGTCCAAAACGTGCATTCGGAGCCTCGTAACACAAACGGGGATGGCTTTATGAATGAATATGTGAAAGTTATGTCACAAAGCGACAATGCTACGTATCATCTCGCTATTTTAAGTGGGGGTATAGGAAATCTATGACTAATCCTAATGAGTATACGGATGATACCAGCGTATCACGTAGACTACACCAATGATTACACACAGCCTACTCCAAAACACTACACGATGTGGTACGGGGACAATAATACAATTTAAATTATCTTACCGTCATGCGGCGGTCGCTCTCTGTCAAATAAATGATGTTGTTCTGTAATACAATAAACAGTTTATATGAGATTACGAAGCTTACATTAAAACGCTCTAGGTATAACATTCAATAATATAACCAGAAAACATTATTTACCTAAAAAATGAGCTATCCGTTGTCTCCTTCCTTCTGCGTCGTCTCGGGAAACATTCACGGAATTTAGAGCTGTTTGATATAAACTTTTTATATTAAAAAGAAAAATCAGACAAATCGGATAAATAGCAGATACATCGTATTTAATCTTGTTTTTTAACTCACCGCCGATTAGAGACATCTTTGGAGAGAATCTGTAGTGAAACAGCTTGCAAAAGGCCCCAGAGACTCCGACCCGAAAAAGTGAAGTTCTCGCAGGATGATTTTTACTCATTCTTATACCTTAAAGCACGGCCCCGTTTTCACACCTAGTCTTATTTACAACCTTTACAACCTTAAACCCATTTGCATTGAGACATCTCTGGCTGAGGAAATCAGTCGTTAGAAAGATTACTATATATGTATATAATAGGGTTAAATAGTTTTTATAAATATACATATGCTCATATGTTATGATGTAATGTATCACAATTTTATTAAGATTTATAAGAAGTATGCTAGATTTAATCTATTCATACCCTTGGTAAACCCATATACGATACATAGGCGAACAAAACAATAGGGGAACTGCACCACGGATGTGCAGGGGCTGAGACAGCGAACATTTTTAGCGGATAATGCATTGAACTTAAACATTATTCATCTAATTTCGGTTAGATGTGTTACAAATCACAATACAATATTAATACAAATACACCATTCGACTTTACTTTAAATCACACTAATAAAGTCACGAACGGTAAAACAGTCTTAAACAATCCATCACATGCAGATAAAAAGACAGACAGATGTCTGTAACACTTATATGCAGCTGTCGCTACATGTCACATAACGCAGGAAAAACATCTTGTCTAAATTCTATATTACGCATGTTTGCAGGAGGTATGCGGTGTAAGTAGCACATAAAGATCTACAGGATGGTCTCCTTATGGCTACAGCAATGATGTTAAGATATTTACATCTCCGAGCCCTAGGCGCCGCGTAGACTAGACTATCGGAGCACTGCATTTAACTGAGAGATGTTTTTCTACAATCGTTCTTTCAAATGCAATCAGATGTGTACTTGTGACAGGTCTATGGTCGTCGCTACAAAAGGTATTGCGCTTATTTATAACAACCAACAAATATCTGGCTATTGATCGACAGACGGTATGGTAAACAGGATCAATCAGCGTAAGATCTAACAGTAATCAGACGTTTGTTAGAAGACTCGCTATGACAACATAGAGCAAAAGGCGCCTGCTTTTTAACACGTCGAGGGATGTATCACTTCCTACATCCGCGAGAAACTATGCAGAAATGCATAAACACGGCGCTCACGTTGTGTCACCAGAAAACCCTTTGTTGTGTCATGTGGACGGACCCTGTTCTTAACTCATTCGTTGTTAACCAGTTAACCCCATAGAATCTATTTTTAGGAAAAAAAAACACATAAAATAATATATCCAAAATAAATCAATAACAACCCCTCAACCATTGATGCATAATTCTGGTGTCCTTTGAAATGACAGAAGCATAGGAATATAATTTCATGTTCTCTCACATAATCAGGCGCTTAGACGGCGGCGAATAATTATAGCTTTTTCAAAGCGAGAGTCGACAAACACTAGTGTATAGTTTCATACTATATTGGTTTTCAAATGATCGCCTCCTAATCGAGCCAAACGAAGAGCCGGAATGTGATGCGATGCTTGTCATGGAAAATAACACTATTTCGCCGTCTTCACAACAAGTCACGGGCTGTTTCTTTTAACTCGTCGTCATCATTGTTAAGTATGTGGACTATCGGTGTAACATAAAAAATACATGTTTAAACATAGACGGACAGCGTTTTGATTATACTCTTATATCACGTACGCTCTTATCAAACGGTGGGGAATCCCTGATGATCTGCGACATACGTGTGTATGGGGGGTCCACAATCGCTCAGTGACGTCGCCGGACAGGAAAAATACAAGACAAATCGCTTTTACTGGTCTGCCTGTAAAACAACGTTGCCGAAACATCATACACATCGCATAACAACAATCAGCCCTATACATATAACATTACAGCGATCAACCCCCGCATTCAATAAAGAATTAAAGCGTAGAGTGATCAAACGCGAGCGTTGGTTCAAGACCGCGCTCCCCAGGAAGTCCCATAATGCATTACGCAGCCGGTCTTGTTTTAAATTTATTTTAAAACCTCCCAAATACACGTAATCACAAATGATACTTTATAATATAGGTGTTGATACATGTTTCTGGTTTTAATATAATGTTTTGTACTGATAATTGCCATTCTTATGACAAATTACAATGAAACCGTGAGCTAAGGGACAGCGACCCCCCGGAAATCCCATATTGCATTCAGTAGGCTAAATAAAGAACGAAAAAATCACTCGCGGATTTGAAACATGTTGTTACTGAGAAGGTTTTTAACTTAGGTCTAAAATAAAATGCTTCTCTCTCTGTCAATGAAACGGGGTCGTTTGTGTAACTTTAAATACATGTTTAAACACAGACGAGAAGTGCGTATGGTTGCACTCTTCAATTATGTGTTTTTTCTCCTCTCTATGGCAATGAAAAGGGTTACACGCCATCTCGAGAGATTCAGAAGAACGAAAATATTCATACTATCGTTTGTAAACATCTTGTGAGAATCTCGTGTGTTGTTGTTCTCTATTCATTCTAAATCAAGAACGATAAATAACCACTCACACATCCGAATCAAGGTATCACCATGAGTTTAAAACGAGCAAAAAAAAATATCGCCATCCTATTTCGTTAGCTGACAAGTCACGGGCTGTTTCTTTTACACGTCAGCTGTTAAGTGAACGGATTGTTTATGTAACATAAAAATACATGTTTAAACACAGATGAAATGCTTCTGATTTACACTCTCATCAGTCGGATGGGGTAATCCCCGGTGTTACGTATAAGGCCTGTGTATGGGAACCCCCTCCAGTCGCTCAGTGACGTCACCGTACAGGAAGATTCAATACAGAAGGAATATTCAATACAGATCATTTTTACTGGTCTGACTGTAAACAATATTGCCGAAAACATCATACATATCACATAACAATAATTAGTCCTATACATATAACATTACATCGATCAAACCCATGTATTTCATTAAAGAATTAAAAGCTGAAAGTACTCAAATGCGAACGATGGTATGAAGACCGCGCCCCAGGAAGTCCCATAATGCATTAGCCGCGAGGGTCTTGTTTTAAATTTATTTTAAAAACCTCCCAAATACACGAATAACAAATGATACTTTATAATTTATGTGTTCTTATATGTTTCTGGTTTTTAATATAATGTTTTTATAACGATAATTGTCATTCCTATGATTAATTACATCTCGATACCACGAGAGAAGGGGCTGTTCTGTCTATTGGGCTTGGCGATCGCGACAATGTTATGTCAAACTACTGCGTACAACAATTACGGTTGGAATGTCATGTCGGTCAATCAGCGAGACGTCGTTGTTATACTGGCGGGCACCCACCGTAGTCTGGTTCTCTGAATTGCACACGCATTGAACTAGACACGTTGTTGCAGTACAACAGCTCCTAACACGGGCTATGTGTAAAAATAAACTTCAGCGCCGCTCACGATCATGTCTTCTCGGCTTTAATGCATGGGGCCGACTATGAAATGAATCGTTAGAGTTACTCTTGTAACGGTATTGCTGCCGCCCCTTAGTGGGCCATGTAGAAAGATAAACCCTGACAAACAATGACTGCTCTGCAGAAACACCTATGTGGGAGGCGATGTCAAGAAATAAATCGCATTATCAATGAATCTCACACACACCATGTCAAAATACTTCTACACACAGTGTCCCATACACTCTAGACTTCTCCCCCAATGTAATAGTGAGGCATAATCTAAATAACATGTATGTGTAATTAGTTAAATGATATATCACACATTTTATAGGGTTTATAAATGTTTGTGAATATGTTTGTGTTATAATATATTATATTTTAATTAATAGGGGTAACTGTAATGTCATGAATTTTATAGGGTTTTACTATGTGTCTGTTTTGCGCAACCCCCCATCCGCCACCTCGGGTCATAAAACCCCCCACCCTAATAAAAAGCGCGTTCACGAGAGCGCGGGGAGGGGGGACCGGAAGGGGGGAGGGGGGGTTCGCGGGAGCGCGCAAAGCTGACAGTGATATACTACTACTATTGCTCACTGATGCTTGTCCACTCCTATTACGTCTCCTCTAGTGAGAGGGGAGTACATCGTCTGATGAGCGCATCATCACACAGGCCTCCTTTCAACATTTATCCCAGTCGTACCGCTCACAAAACAGATGTACGTACCTGTAGCTCACTGGAAGGCAGCTGTTGAAGCCAAGAAATGTAATTTTTGCGTTTGCCTCATTGCATCCGGCAGTTCAATGCACTGATGTACATGAAACCCCTACGGATTTACTGGTTATGTACAGTATATACAGCCGCTTGAAACCAGTTTAGTGTTACAGACCAGTGGCTCTGTGTAAATAATGCTTTGCTTCCAGAATTAGTTTAACATTGTGCTGTTTCATAGCACTGAATCAGCCAACTGCTCTCATCTGGATCTTTCAGCCTCTGGTGAAATCATGACATTCACTCATTCGCTTTTCTCACATTATGTCAGCGAGGTCAGATGATGTCTCTTACTGAGATATTATTAGCCTGAATATATTCTCTTGCCTACAGTAAATTAGCTTTGTAAGCCTCAATGAATTTTAATGGCCAGTAGAGTTCATATTTAACTAGCGATTAGGCCTTGGAGGTGTGTTCCTCTACATGGAGTCAGTTGCTTTTATTGTACACAAACCGCAATAGAAGCACAATTATACAGCATGTAACACAGTGCAGTGATGACTTACTGTATATACTCTATGCCTACAGTCTTACTCGGGTGTTGTTGAAGACATTTAACACTGACTGTTCAGTATTTCAAACTGCAGGACATTTCTTCTTTGTGCACTAACACGCTTGAATGAGCCCATTGGAGTTATTTGAGCAGCTTCACTAATCTCATCACTAAGTTATTACTGTGATTTTCTGTGCAGTTTTTATATGGTCCTAGGGTTTCATTTTGGGAAAGAAAGCATCACCTTAAATTAAATTCAGAGGAAGGAGTCAACAAAAATCTTTTGCTTTTTAAAAGTCCATTTAAAGTAATGGCAGATTTGTTGGGTTCAAGAGTTTATGCAGTTCAACCACTTTACCAGAAAGGCTAATCCAATTTCCTCTCTCCAACATTTGTGCAGATAAAGTGCAGAGATAGCTGAAAGTCATTAAGGGTACAGCCCAAGCCTCACTTTCCAAATGCAAGGAACTACAATCGTTGGTAACTGGTTTTGTCATGTCACTGTGGCACTATCTATAGTGATCTTTTGAAATATGGCAACACTATCAGGAACTCGACTGCACTTTGAGATCTGCTACAAAGTAAATGTGGAGACGTTCAAGTTACTTAGTTAAGTAATCAATTTGCATGCGAATGAATGTTTTTATTATCAGATCAAGTCAGAATACAGTTATATTTATTCTAACAAATTTCATTAAGTTAAACGCTATACTAAAATTAATCCTCCTCGCACAGACAATATACTGTGGGATGTGGTTCTTCAAGCACTTCCCAGGTGTTTTTCAGGATCTATGTTTAGTTCCTGCCCATCATGGATCAGAATGGACACCATCTTTACCAGGTTTCGGATCCTTCTCAACCACCTCCTTTCAGTGTGGAGCAGCAGCTGGACCTCTAACCTCTTGAACTTTTAACCTCAATTTCAATAGTAACTGAAAAACAAAGATCAAGAAGCAGATCAAATCAGATACACCTGGGCCAGCAGCTTGCTCATCCTTTCCACCCAATCAGGTTGACAAAATATGACTACTTCCTGAGTGATGTGCTACCTAACCCCATACTGATATGAAGCCAACTAGACACCCAGTCTCTCTAGTTTCTCTTTCTGCACTTAATGCTTGGGATTTTGATCTTCCAGCATCTGTCCTCAGCCAGCCAAGTAACAGATTCATAAATGATGCACTATTTCCCACACCAGCACCAGTATTTCTATGAGAATGCTATGCCACTGTGCATATGCATATGTACATGGATGCTTTCCACTGTGATTACAGTATTTTTGTGTGCCTCAACATTCAATTTATTCAATTCAATTCAGTTTTATTTATATAGCGCCAAATCACAACAACAGTTATCTCACAGCACTTTTCATAAAGAGCAGGTCTAGACCATACTCTGAAGTTATTTACAGAAGCCCAACAATTCCCACCAAGAGCAGCACTAGGCGACACAGGCAAGGAAAAACTTCCTTTTAAGAGGCAGAAACCTCGAGCAGAACCATGGCTCAGGGTGGGCGGCCATCTGCCTCGACCGGTTGTGGGTGAGGGAGAGAGACAGAGAGACAGAGAGAGAGAGACAGAGAGAGAGAGAGAGAGACAGAGAGAGAGAGACAGAGAGAGAGAGAGACAGAGAGAGAGAGAGAGAGAGAGAGAGAGAGAGAGAGAGAGAGCGACAGAGAGAGAGAGAGGGTGTAAGAGAGAGAGAGCAGAGGGAGGCAGCCTACACAGTATACACATAGAGGTACAGACAGTAAAGGTAATGTTGCTATAGACTGAATGAAAAATGGTACAGATATTTATAGTAATGTTAATGATAATAACAGTAATAATAGCAACAGCACTAGTAACAGCAGTTGCAACTGTAGCAGAGGGCGTCGAGCAGGAACACGGGGGCAGCAGGAGACTCCCAACCACAGATCCAGACTCCACAGCTCCAGAGCCAGCAACACCCGCAGGAAGCGACAGGAGGAGGAAGCACACGACCACGGGAAAGGAAAGAAGTCGAGTTAGTAATATGCATTAATGGGATGAGGTTGCACTCAGAGGGAGAGAGAGAAGAGGAGAGAGGAGCTCAGTGCATCATGGGAAATCTCCCGGCAGTCTAGGCCTATAGCAGCATAATTAAGGGATGGTTCAGGACTCACCTGAGCCAGCCCTAACTATAAGCTTTATCAAAAAGGAAAGTCTTAAGCCTACTCTTAAATGTAGAGACGGTGTCTGCCTCCCAAACCCACACTGGAACCTGGTTCCACAGGAGAGGGGCTTGATAGCTGAACGCTCTGGCTCTCATTCTACTTTTGGAGACTCTAGGAACCACAAGTAACCCTGCATTCTGGGAGCGCAGTGCTCTGGTGGGGTAGTAAGGTACTATGAGTTCTTTAAGATAAGATGGTGCCTGACCATTAAGAGCTTTGTATGTGAGAAGAAGGATTTTAAATTCTATTCTGGATTTTACAGGAAGCCAATGCAGAGAAGCTAAGACAGGAGAGATATGATCTCTTTAACTGGTTCCTGTCAGAACACTTTATGCAGCATTCTGGATCAGCTGAAGAGTCTTAATGGACTTTTTCGAAGAGCCTGATAATAAGGAATTGCAGTAATCCAGTCTAGAAGTCACAAATGCATGGACTAGTTTTTCTGCATCATTTTTAGACAGGATATTCCTGATTTTTGCAATATTACGTAGGTGAAAAACGTAGGCGATCCTTGAAATTTGCTTAATGTGAGAGTTAAACGACATGTCCTGGTCAAAGATAACTCCAAGATTTCTCACAGTGGTGCTGGAAGCCAGGGCGATGCCATCCAGGGAAACTATATCTTTAGATAATGCGTCATGGAGGTGCTTAGGCCCTAGAACAATAACTTCAGTTTTATCTGAGTTTCACTTTAGAAAAATGCAGGTCATCCAGGTTTTAACATCCTGAAGACACATTTGAAGCTTAGCTAACTGATGAGTTTCATCTGGCTTGATCGATAGATATAACTGAGTATCATCTGCATAACAGTGAAGGTTTATGGAGTGTTTCCTGATAATATTGCCTAAAGGAAACATATATAAAATGAAGAGGATTGGTCTGAGCACAGATCCTTGTGGAACTCCATGACTAACTTTGGTATGCATGGATGACTCATCGTTAACATGTACAAACTGAAATCGATCTGATAAATAGCACTTAAACCAGTTTAGAGAGGTTCCTTTAATTCCAATGAAATGTTCCAGTCTCTGTAATAGGATCTGATGGTCAATGGTATCAAATGCAGCACTAAGATCTAGTAAAACCAATACAGAGACAAGTCCTTTGTCTAATGCAGTTAGGAGGTCATTAGTAATTTTCACCAGTGCTGTCTCTGTGGTATGATGAGCTTGAAATCCTGACTGAAAATCCTCAAATAAACTATTGCTATGTAGAAAGTCACAGCTGTTTGGCGACTGCTTTCTCCAGGACCTTAGAGAGAAATGGAAGGTTAGATATAGGTCTATAGTTGGCTAAAACATCTGGATCCAGGTTGGGCTTTTTCAGAAGAGGTTTAATTACAGCTACTGTGGCACATAGCCTGTTGATAAAGACAAATTGATCACATCCAGTAGAGAACTTCTTTAAGCAGCCTAGTCGGTATGGGGTCTAAGAGGCAGGTAGATGGTTTAGATGAAGAAATTATTGAAGTTAGTTGATAAAGATTGAGGGAAGCAAAGCAGTCTAAACATATAACTGGTTTTACAGCTGTTTCTAAAGTTCGTGACTTTAGAGATAAGTCGTGCAAGTTGAGGGCAGGTCTTGGTGGATTTTGTTTATAATAGCTAGAATTTTATCATTAAAGAAGCTCATGAAGTAACTACTGAGAGCTATGGGAATACTTTGCTCAATAGAGCTATGACTTTCTGTCAGCCTGGCTACAGTGCTGAAAAGAAACCTGGGGTTGTTTCTATTTTCCTCTATTAATGACGAGTAGTACGCTGCTTTGGCATTACGGAGGGCCTTCCTATAAGTTTTAAGAATATCTTGCCAAATTAAACGAGAATTTTCCAGTTTGGTGGAACACCAATTCCTCTCGAGTTTCTGCGATATTTGCTTTAATTTGCGAGTTTATACCATGGAGCTAACTGTCTTTGTTTTAGTATTTTCTTTTTTAGAGGGGCTACAGAGTCGAGTGTTGTTCGCAGCGAGCCTGCAGCACTATCAACAAGATGATCAACTTGGGAGGGACTGAAATTTGCGTAAAAGTCCTCTGTTACTTTGATACCTGAGTGAATTTAGAGCCGATGGGATTGCATCCTTAGATTTAGCTATAGCACATGCAGACTGGAGGAGTGGGGGATCAAACCACAAACATCCTGATTATATTATGTGGGTCACATAAGTTACAGCAACTTAGACCAGCAAAGAAGCTCTGTACTTGAGTATCTATATATTAGCAATAAATCTAAATTGAATGTTATGAAGCAAACAATGCCAGATCCATTCTCATGCCGCTGGCTGCCCTGCCTTGCATCTTTTAGAAAAGAACCATTTCACATTTGCTATGTACTGCCACATCATTTCTTGACTAAATCAACACTTTAACATAATACGAATACCAGCGTCAGCTGGTGAAGTAATGACTCCAACGCCTTTACGATGTTGACCATGTTTTCGCCTGACAGTCTGTCTGATTCAGTCTGATTCTTATTTGGCCTGACGGACTTAAAACACATAAAACTTTGTTGTTGCATAATAATGTATCTTCCTTGTGACAACATGGCACTGAAGCAAAAGGCGGAATGTGTCATGATCCTTTAGGATGTCACACTGCCACTGTCCGACTGCACAGAAGTGCGAAAGAAAGCACGCTACCAACCACCTGTCAGCTCTGCCCAGAAGCAGATGTGTATGTGTGCCATGCCTGATGGCTGATTGCATTGGAACCAGGTGTTCGCGGATTACAGCACCTGGCTCCATTGCTCCACAGGAGATAAAAGCTCCACCTCTCTCTCATCCTCCCTGCCAGCGGCAACACGTTTTGGTTTTCATTAAACGTTTGTTTTATTTGAGCACCACAGCACTCTACACTACGATCACCCCTCCACACTTACACTACAGATATTGCTGACTAACCCATCCCATAATTTAAGCATTATTTTGGTCATCTTATGTTACAGTAAACCTTGCTACTTGAATCGCTGTGTCTTTCCAACTTTTTTTCAAGGCCTTCGAGCCTGGTCATGACAAGGTTTCGATTCTGATAGACTGCAGCCTCCTGCCAGAGGAGAGAGTCTGAAACAGTTTGTGCCCGGGATGGGAGGGGTCAGCTATTATCTTTCCTGCTCAGTTCAGAGTCCTGGAGGCGTACAGGTCCTGAAGAGATGGAAGATTGCAGCCAGTCACCTTCTCTACAGAGCGAATGATACGCTGCAGCCTGCCCTTGTCCCTGGCAGTGGCAGCAGCCTACCAAATGGTGATGGAGGAGGTGAGGATGGACTCAATGATGACGGTGTAGAAGTGCACCATCATCGTCTTTGGCTGGCTGAACTCCTTCAGCTGCCGCAGTGAGTACATCCTCTGCTGGGCTTTCTTGGTGATGGTGATGTTCAGCTCCCATTTGAGGCCCAGGAAGCGAAAGAAGTCCACAGTGGTGACTGGGGAGTCACACAGGATGATGGGGGAGGATGGGGCTGGGCTCTTTCTAAAATCCACGACCAGCTCCACTGTTTTCAGAGCATTGAGCTCCAGACTGTTCTGGCTGCACCAGGTCACCAGACGGTCTCCAGATTACAAGGGAAAATGTCTAGCTCAGGAAATATTGTTGTAGCCAGTGCACAAACACTAACTGTTTACTTACATTAATAATGTTAACTCATGTTACTTGTTGTAAACTTTAAAATCTCTCTTTTCATGAATGGTTAACATGAGTTGATACTATAACATTACGTTTTGCTATTGTGTGAGTTGTGAAGTGTAGGCTCAAAGGCTGCCACATTAATTCAAATAAGCTTACCTGGTGGTTAATATAATTGCTATTCTGGGTTACATTCCTTGTGAGGCAGAGCCAGATGACCCAGGTGTTGAGGGTGCTGAAGAGAAACAGCAGCATGGGGAGAGCTCCACAGAGTGAAAGCCAGAGGACATAGATGGAGAGATTGGTGAGGGCACAGAGCAGGAAGGAGAGACAGAGGAGGAGCCAGAGCCTGCAGATATTTTAGCCCTCTGAAAAGCCCCCACACACAGTATTTGACTCAACAACTCAAAAACTGGAAAAGGGCAACCTACAGAGAGGGGCCTTTTACAATCCATGCAAAGTCAGCAAGCAATGATCAAATGGAGGGACTATCAGAGAGCTGTGACAACTGATGCAACTTTGGCAAATGTCAAAATACAACTTTGGCAAAGGAAAAATACAAACTATCTAGAGAATGTCTAGTACACTAGAGCTTATACTCTTGTATAAATGTTGCATCATCTGTAACTTGAGCTGAAGCAAACAGGAATATATATATTTATTGACTTATGTAATTTAATAAAACTGTATCTAAGTTACTGAAAAGATCCTGTTACTGAACCAAATAGCCTGAACACTTTGTCTCAGATTGAATGTGCCCCTCTGACAAAATGACTGGCCCCAGCCTGGCCCCCTGAATAAAATAGGTCTAGAACTGTCACTGCTACGTTGAATACGTACGAAGAAGAAGGAGAAGAAGAATTAACGTTAGCACTAGTAGTAGTCTATTGGTTTATTAGAAGTAAGAAAAGAAGAGAAATTTGGACAAATGGAGGACCACACATTATTTAGCACAAGTGCCGACAGAGCGTGTTGGCCACTGTAGCTTCCCCTGTGTGCTTAAAAAGAAAGGTGTGAGCAATAACTCATGGTGCATTCATGTGGTGTCGGAATAATCAGAATCTTTTTTTCCTCCTTAAATCTTTATTGGTAAAAGAGAAAGTGTACGTGGGGCATAAAGAAGTGTACAGAACTTTGATTCATGCAAAAGCACATATTGCATTTGCATATTTTGCAAACATGTCATTTCAAATATGGTTATAACGCATAATTTGCTGTCCATGTGGCGTGAGCTACATCTCTGCGTGTATATGCAATGACTCACAACAAAAACATTAATCATATGGCAAATGCTGCAGGCCCCCCAAGTATTTTCTCCATTTATTTTAGAATATCACTAGAGCACTCTGCATTTATTTAATCTATTGTGTCTCTTCCTGTGTCGCTGTGAAGGTTGTTCTGGTAAAATGTCACGTAGTATCTTTGCCTCACGTCTCTCCCTCCCACTTGCCATAGAACTCCATTGTTGTCCAAGATCTATTAAAAACACACAAAAGAGCAACACTGTTGCACAGGGTGATGTGAACTAATTTTATCAACAGAATGTGAAGAAGTAACAATTCTGACATTATGTCAAAGAGGTGTATGTGCTGTGCTGCAGAGATATCTTCTAAAATTATGCTAACTAGCTCACCCCAGCCTATCCTTTGTTGTAATACCACTTTGGCAGGAGGCGACAGTCCCTCAGTAGCTCAGACCGCCTCCACATAGTTCCAGCGGCGAGACCCATTTTCCTTATCAAGCAGAAAAGTGCAACTGTACACCTTCTGAATTCCCCACCTTCTAATTGCCTTTTAAACTCATTGTAAAAAACCACTTTGTTCAAACTCCTCAGAAACAGAATAAAACTCTCCAACTCTAGTTTAGTCAAAATAAACCCTTAAAGTAATATGTGAAAATATTCTGGCCCTACATGCTGATCGCTGTCATCAAACTGGCCTCTGTTGGTCTCAGAGGTTTGTTTATTTGTTTATTTATTTATTTGGATCCCCATTAGCACAGCAAAAGCTGGTGCTATTCTTCCTGGGGTCCAGAACGAGATTTGCATAAATATTACAAAACATGTTTAAAACAATACATTACAAAATCTGTACATAATTCAAACAAAAACAAAAACAAAACCCCGGCAACAATTTTCAGTTTTTACATCATACAGAAGTTTAAAATAGTTTTCATAAAGTTATAAGACATTTAATTTTGATTATAAAAATTATTATTAGAACCACCATCTCAAATCAATTTAATATACAGTAAATGTTACAATAAAAAAGCAAAAAGTTGCTGTTACAAAAATGATTTAATAGAATTTTGTAAAATGAACTTTTTTAATTGAATCTTAAATTTAGGAAGATTTTCTATTAGTGTTATTTGTTTAGGGAGTAGTTTCCATTCCTGCATTGCTCTAAAACTGAATGTTCTCTTTCTGTAATTGGTGACTACTTTTGCTAAAGTAAATTTGTTTGCACAAGCATGTCTGGTAGCATACTTATGTATGTCAATACTGAACAAAAAATTTTGGTAGAGAGTCCGAGGAGTTTTGGTGACAGAAATGTTCCTGACAAACGTCAATAATGAATATAAAATTCTGTCATATACCAACACCAATTTAATTTTGCATGCATGAGTTTTGTGCTTGTGTAATAGTCACAACGAAGTACCATCCTTGCTGCTCTATTCTGTATAATTTGTAATTTTCTTATCTTTTCAGCCGTGGCACTGGACTGGATACAGTTGGAAAATAGTCAAGATTTGACAATATTAGTCCTTGTGCAAGTATTTTAGTAGTTTTACATGTTAAGAACTTTGCATATCTTTTAATCACAGTGAGAGCCTTACCCATTTTGACACACATGCAATCTATATGTTTTGACCATGATAGCTTGTCATCTATTATGATTCCTAAAAGCTTAGTTTCTTGGACTTGTTTAATATGGGTATCATGTATTTTAACATTTAATAATGAATATTGATGTAAGGCATGATCAGAACCAAGTACAATACAGTGTGTTTTTGATAAATTTAAAATTAAATGGTTATCATTTATCCAATCCACCACAGCATTTAACTCTGCTTGTAGGAAATTATTAAGCTCTTGGACAGTAGATGCTGATGCATATATTGTTAAGTCATCAGCATACATTACTGTTTTTGCCTTAGTCAAAACCAGTGGTAAATCATTTGTGTAAATATTATAGACTAAAGGACCAAGACTGCTTCTTTGGCTGACTCCGCATGTCACGGTATTGACGCTGGAATAACAACCATTAAAGAAAACGGTTTGTGTTCGACCGGTTAAGTAGCTGTTAAACCACATTATAACTGATTTATCAAATCCGTAGGCCACTAGTTTCTCAATTAATGATGTATGGTCGATTACGTCAAATGCGGCAGAGAAGTGTAGCATAACACTGCCCACTAATTTCTTATCTTCAATATCTGTTAGCCAGTCGTCAGTCATCATTGTCATAGCTGTAGCTGTAGAATGGCCCTTTCTGTATGCATGCTGATAAAGAGTAAATAATTCTTGATTGAGGAAATAGTTGTTGACTTGTTTGTATACAATGTTCTCCATGATCTTGCCTATAGTTGTTAACAGGCTTATTGGTCGGCTATTTTTACCAGAAAAAGATTGCTTTTTATCTTTCAATAGTGGAATAATATTGGCTTTTTTCCAGTCTTGTGGACATACACCTGTGGTAAGACTCAGATTTACTATGTGACAAATGGCTGGAGCTACCAAGTCTGCTACCATCTTCAGGAGGTTTTCATCCATGTCATCAACACCTGGTGGTTTATTTTTAATAGTACTTATCATTTTTGCAACCTCACATTCTGTTACTTTTTCAAATTTAAATATACAGGTTTTGTCTTTCATTATCTTATTTTTTATTTGTAAATGAGACGTGTTAATATTTGCTGTAATTTTCTTTTTTAATGTGTCCACTTTATTTATAAAATAGTTATAAATAAAATTGGCTATATCTACAGGCTTTGTTAAGAAATTATCATCATTGTCTATAAATGCAGGTGTAGATTTTCTATTTCTACCAGTTAACTCATTAATGGTGTTCCACAATTTCTTTTGATCATTTGTAGTATGTTTTCGTAGCCCAATTTCGTAATTTGCGATAAACTTGCCAATCTTCTTGATTCCCTGTTAAAATAGCTGTTTCTTTAGCTTGGTTCCTTTGTTTTATAGATTGCTTTAATTCTCTATCTAACCATGGTGTTTTAGCGCTCTTGACTGTAAACCTCCTGAGTGGTGCATGTTTATCCACTAAAAGCATAAACTTTTTTATTAAATTGATTAAGTGCTTCATTAGCATTTGTTTGAACAAATACATTGGACCAGCATATATTTCTGACATCTTCCAGGAAGGCATCTTGATTAAAAGTTTTGAAAGATCTTTTGCAAATAATTTTAGGCCCGTGCTTGCCCATTTTTGCTCTCCTTACAGTAATAATTAAATTATGGTCGCTACAGCTCATTGGAACAGAAAAAGTACCTGTGCACAACTCTGGAGCATTTGTAAAAATGTGTTCAATACAAGTTAATGTAATTGTACCATCATTTCTACAACTAATTCTTGTTGGTTTGTTTATTAATTGTGTGAGTCCAGTTGCATTTGTAGCATCAGAAAGCTTTGCTCTTAAAGGACATATTTTTGATAGCCAATCAACGTTAAGGTCTCCCATAAAGTACATCTCTAGACCTATAGTGCTACTTTAGTCCAACATCTCAGTCAGCCAAGTATTTACCGTCAGTGTCGGTAACATCCTCCAACCAGAAGAGGTTTTAAATGATGTAGATGTATCTGTAGCCATATAACTTCAATGTTGTAATCCATCAAATCTTCCCTAATTTTCACTGGTACATGATCTTGCACATAGAAGGCCACATCGCCCCCATATCTATTTCTATCTCGCCTGAAAATATCAAATCCACCAATAGCCAGCTCGCTATATTGTGTTCTGTCCCGGTCTGGTTGTGTTCACTGGAAGGCTGCCGAGCCTGGTTCTGTTGCCTGCTTGCCCTGTTCTGGTGCCCTGTCCAGACTCAGTGAGCCAATAGGACCTTTCAGTTTGGTTCACGGCTAACTGAACCAACTAGCAGTTAACAGCACTTACGAACTGATAATTGATTTGTTGCCCCATATTTTTAGTAGGAATTCGAAAGGTGGAGAGTCGTCTCACTTTTTCCACATTGCCCTAAAGAAAGTATTTATAAGTGAGCCCTTTAAAGAGATTTATGTCTTCAGTGTGAAGACATAGAAGAAAAATGGGCTTGGGTACACTGACAGGTTATGGAAAATAAAAGTACTGATGTGGGTTAACTTTTTTTTAATTGGATTTGTT
This sequence comes from Lepomis macrochirus, assembly GCA_024633595.2. Taxonomy (NCBI): domain Eukaryota; kingdom Metazoa; phylum Chordata; class Actinopteri; order Centrarchiformes; family Centrarchidae; genus Lepomis; species Lepomis macrochirus. The sequence continues at coordinate 8,887,624 of JALXJV020000006.1, read as the reverse complement.
AACGAAAACATTATCACCAGCTGTATCCCTTAAATCTCATGATATATAGAGCAGTGTGTAACCGCTGTGTAAAGTCTACCCTGATTGACCTAACGTGCAATCAGCTTTCACTGCACTGATGCATGAAGATAATTGGTCAACCCTATTTATAGCTCTGTTGGTGAATTGGTCAAGAACACTATTACAAGAAATCAACAATGAGGGTTGAACGCACTACAATAAAACATTCATCCAACGAGTCATTTCACTAACACCACCATGCCAATGTGAGGTATGAAAAGGTAGTTTATTCAGATGAGGAATATTTATGATGGAGGGATGAAGGGATGAGTTGAGAATGAAGGGAGGAAGGGGTCGTGGCGACTCAGTGTAGCGGCTTCTCTTGATAAGTGCCTTGCTTATCTACCCCCTGTGGTTCCAGTGGTAGAAACAGGACAATTACTATGGCAGAATTATGGATTTTTAGCATGAATGTCTTTGACGGTGGGAAGAAACTGGAGCGCAATACATGCAAACCCCAAGCGAACATGCAAACTCCACACAGAAAGGCCTGGGCTGACAGAGCTCTGAACCCGGGACCTTCTTGCTGTGAAACCACCGTACTGCCCATTAAAAGAGGTGGGAAAGAATGTTGGGTGGGGAGGGATGTGAGAAGTGAGAAACGGGAGAGAAAGGGTTTAGACAGGCTTATATAACTATGTGCAGGTGATTGGATTAGAGAGGCACAGGTGGATGAAATGAGTACATATGGTTTGATTGGAGGAATTGAATGAGGCGCAGGTGGTTGAATTAGTGAGACAGAGGTGTGGTCCCGTTCCTGGATTTTAGTTATATACCTGCATTTAGTCTGAGACTCAAAATACCACAAAATTGCCCAAAAGGTGAGTTGCATTTTTCAGGTGGAACTCAAAATTAAAGGGATGAACTTATTGTGACTATTTAATATCTCAATTTGTCCTCTGTAAACCAGAGTTTTCCTTTTACCATAGGTTGATTTTACAATATCAGTAGAGTAGCCCTGCATTTATTTAATATTTTGTGACTCTATGTTGCTGTGAAATTTGTTCTGTGGTGAAAATGTCGGATGGATTTTTGTGTAGAATCGCGAAAGGAGGAGGAACTTAAAGAACTTCCTCATCTGTGTCTGTGGATTATTCAGTTTATGGTTAATCAGAGAGTGTTTTCCCCCCTGGGAAAGAGCGTTTAATGTAACAGTGTCTTTAACCAGACCCACCCAGAGCTAATTTCCCAAAAACAGCATGACAGCAAAAAATTTCCTGTTCTTTCATTAAGGGTTATGTGATAAACGTCACCTTCCAGCTATTCCAATCAGAGGCACTAGGGCCTTCATCATGCCATCGCCATAGTAGAATTTGCAAATTCGCGTTTGGGATGGGGTTGCACCAACTATTCACAAATACATTATTATGTTCTTTGTAAGTAGTAAGTTCTTCGTAACTTAGTAACTACTAGCTTGTTTAAAACTACTGAATTACTAAATTTGGTTACGTCACTAAAACTTTAAACTTTAAACTAAAATCTTCAAGATTTACATTATTAAACTGCATTTATTTATTGTACCTATTATATTCAGTTTAATTTTTTCCGTTGGCTCATTTAGCTACGTCATTTACACAAAGCAGTTAGTGGCAGTAAATATTTAGCAACAGTTAATCTGTAAGAAGTAATCTGTTTCAATTTAGTATGCATAAAACTCCACTTAGTAAACAATTACCTTAGAACCAGGCTACATTTAAACATACAAGTCGTGCAATCGACTCCTGCTCCTTGAATTTTTTTCTTATCAGTGCTTCATTTCTATCTATAGATGAAAGGGCTGGGTAGGATCAAAGGAAGCTTTGAAAAACCTCAGTAAGGAGATGCTACACCATGTTTGTCACAAAATGTGAAGTTTGAGAACACAAAGATAAGGTGTGAGGGGAAGAAATTGGTTTTCTAGGGCTGGGTTCTGTCAGATGTGGACATTCAGATGGAGGTTGCTATGCTAATGGTCAGACTGGAGGTTTTGTTTTATCTGAAATTCTAAATGGTTTGGTGTGAATGCTTAACACTGTCCCACCAACAACTAATATTTAGATTTCCTTGAGCAATACAAACATACTCAGTCGTTCCATTATGAGTTAAAAATTCATGTCTCCAGAGACAGTCTGCAGAGTAACATCTGTGCCCTGTGACAGCACCGTATATATTGTGTAATATTGTGATATAATATAGTTCAGTATTTATTTAGAGATGAGAGGGATGGGTTTCTTATGTTCCTTCCCCAGTCTCTCAGGGGAACTGAATGTGTGACTGTGAGGGACCAAGCTGTCAGGCATGAGGAGTCAGAAAATCAGTTTTGAAAAATATATATTTTTTTAATTTACAAAACAAAAAATAAGAAATTCTGGGCCCATAAAAGAGGTCAACTAAATAGAACTTAACTCAGGTAACATAAACTCAACATATGCTACACAAACAGACTTAAACTAAACAGACCTAACATGACTGAGACATGGGGGGAAACTTATATAGTGGCTGATCAGGCCATTCTAACACAAGGGGGTAGACAAACACATTGTAGTTTCTTTACATATTATAACTACAACATATGTTAAACCAATGCTACCTAATATAAACTAAGGGTAAATAATCAAATAATCATAACAACAAAGTATAACTAACAAAGAAAATACCACAACTCAAAATGTAATACACTGCCAATGTCACCCCCATGATGTGGGAAAACATGGTGTGGTCCAATTAACCATTCAAAATGTGTGTGCAGTTATTTGTACTATATAATGTGCTCAAAAACAAAAGAGTTACCACATTGAGTTGTTTCCATGTGTGGCTGCTAGTGCGGCCATCACAGTGACCTCCTTCCATCTCTAGACCAGAAAAAACCCCAACAACTTATGAGTGGGGGAATTGTGTTCTCCAAAGCAGAAGGAGATTGTAGGAAGGGGGGGAGACATAAAATAACTGCAGTCACTTAGCATGCATGACAAATAAAATAAAGTAAAACATGTTAGAAAAGGGACCAATTATGCGCACATCCAGGCAAATATATTCAGGTGCGAGACTATAAAATATGAAATATGTTACTGGTCAAGGACAAAGGTCTACACGGTGTCCTCTGCACTGATTGCACTACTCCAAAAAATAGGTAAATTTTTTTTCAAGGCAATGTTTCAATCCACAAGCTCTTCCTCAAGCTACATAGTATGTATTATTTGCTTTGCTTCCATCTAGTGGCATGATACATACAGTACAACACAAAAATTGCTTGTACACAACTATGTCACAATAGCCTCAATGCTAAATACAAAAGGCTGTTTTCACAGAGGACATTTGTCATAGTAGGAAAAACACAATGTTACTGGGTGTCCCAGTATGACCATGTGACAGTAAGCCAGCATGCACACACCAGGACCCTGAAACTGAAGCAGCTAAATGCATGTCAACCATTGATGGTTTTTTTTTTTTACATTTTTAAAGGAGGGACAAGTGCTGTTTTTCCAAAAACCTGCCTCTTTAATAAGCCAATACTGCCCCAAGTGGAAACAGTGTATTAGAAGCAATGATGACCTGTGATGTTTCCAACACATGAAGACCTCTGAATTATTACATTTTTGGGTCACTATCGGACTGATGAACTATCGGCTCTTGATGTACAAAGTGGTATTACAAGACAGGAAGGGCCAGGACTAGCTGGTTAGCATGTACTAACTTCATAACTAAACTATGCAACACAATACATAGGCCAACACATAGGCCAATACATAGGGCACTGGTGTCTTTGACATTACCTCAGACCTGTCATTTCTATACATTCTGTTGATAATGTTTGTTTTGTTATGTTTTCAACAAAAATTTAGGCTACCACTAACATATTGCCCCATTAATACCTTAAACTGTGTGTTTTTATATAAATAAATGCATGTGAATTTAATTCAGTGGTGGAATGTAACACTTACTTAAAGAAATAACAAGGATTCCACACTATGGTCTTCACAAATAAAATAACTTATCACTACATTTATTAAATTGTGGGTGTTTTATTTAAATTCATTCAACATTTGTTGTTGTCCAGAGTCAATTTTGACCCACTGGTGCAAGGCATACAGGCACGCGCAAACACACTTCAAAGCTACAATACATGTAACTGTGTTCTTATCATACCTATTAAATGCTTTTCAAAACAACAATAAAAGCTGATAAAGTCCGACCTTTTTAAGCCTTTTAGTCATTTTAGTCAGAGACAACACGATGAAGAGGTGCTATAATGTGTCAGAGGGCCTTGTTGAGAAGTATAAAAACCAAACAAACTTGCTGTTGGTGACATATGGGAAAGTGGGTTCGTCACCTGCAGCTGACATATAATCCAGGGTGTGATGTGACTGTGGATGAGCTCCTGGTCCCCTTCAGAGGTTGTTGTGCCTTTAAATTTGCTTCTGATGAGCACTATTCATTGGGATGCTGCTGTCACCACCAGGGATGACAGCAAGCCCAAGTGTTCCTGGACTACAACCACAACAAAGGGGATAGTGGTCAAACTCAACAAGGTATTGCATTTTTTGTTCATGTAATTTTATTGTCATTCATGCAAAGGCCAATGCATAACTTTGTTGTTTAAGAAAACTTATTATAGTGTCAATTTTGAAACTTTTGTTGCAGGTTATGAGTATGTACATGTGAAAGAAAAACAGCCCATTGGCCTCTGGAGGCCTTTTTATATCTTGACGTGTATGCCTAAAATTCAAAAATCAGCGTACATTCAGGGGAAGTGCCACAGGAGGACGCTGTTCTTCGAGGAGTTTGGGAGAGAAATGCTGACACCTCTCATCACAAAGACATTAGGTTCCTCCCCGCACCCGAGCCTCTGCCAGCTTGGTTACCTATGCAGCAGATCCTGCTGGCCCAGCTGCTCCTCCTCCACAATGAGCATAGGCCTAGATGATAATGCTTATTTTTCTTAAGTAATAGTAGGAATCCACATTTTACATTGCGGTTTTGATAGTTTTCCTTTAGTAATGGATGAAAATACATCTTCCATCACTGAAACCTTACTGACATTCATTTCAGAGACCTCGAGGGCATTACAATACGCCATCAGCTTTAAATCACAGCTTACCACATCCACAGATAATACAGTAACAACGAAAGGTCCTTGAAAATTACATCTTATTTTCATTTGTCTATTTCCATAAAATTACTAGTCCTAAATTTAGGAAGAGAATACAAGAAACCCAATAAATTGCATAGTATTTGCAGGCCACGAAGTAATTAGAATTTATTTTATTTTGACCAAGTGGGCCTAGGGGGTCCCCGTACATTAGTAACGCAGTATGAATATAACATATCTTCTATTCTGCTTTCTTTGCTGTTTTGCTGCTTTGTTACATATATATTTTGTATTATTTTATCTTTTCTTATATTATTTTGAATATCATGCTCTATTTAATTACAATTAGTCAAACATTTGTTAAAGCCAAAAAAGCACATGATGTTTCACCTCCTGATCAGATATCCCCGGTGATGTTTTCATTGATAAGAAATGTGGTGCTCTGATGGCTGTAGTGAGATGTGTTTCTGAAGTTTAAGAACAAACCTTATTCACTGTGCATTTTGCTATTGCACATCCTTAAGTGGTCTGACTGGTACTACAGTGGTATAAACTATAGCCGGTGTGCATGTATTTTCTGTTGGCTAAGGGACATTTCTTTTGCAGAACAGAGCTGAGGTCAGGGTCCTTCATATGCATTGAGGAGCCTGTATGAAAAATCCTCAGTTCATTGCAGTGATTGTTGGCAGCCAAAGTGAGAGGTACAACAGGAAGGTGAAAACAGATGGGATGAACATGCAATGGCGGCCTCTCACTGGGGTGAAGGGTAAATAATATCTGTTACAACCCTACAGTTCATCCAAGGTGAAGGAGCCAGAGAGAAAATATGCTCAACTCAACTGCTATTGATAAACAAACCACATATGCCTATATGTATTGTCACTCATGTTAAAACAGCAGATGAAGCCCCCCAACTTCACCCACCCACACACATCACACCCCCACAGGGCTATAGGATCTGAACACCTGTTCACTGTACACTGTGGAGCTAAAAAAAGATGTCTTCTTCAGAGGAAAAGTGAACCACAGTGCTCAGAAAATCCCTCTGGGCTTTAAATTTATCTATAACACATGGAAGATAAGTACAGTGAGACAAATTCAATGCTTTACAAAAAGTAATGTTGTCCAACACAGAAACACACCTCTTAAGAAAGGATGTTTTCAATGTAATAGCTACAGAGGATATTTAACCATCAATTACTGTAAGATGAAGCAAAACAGTAGATGGATGTTAAAATTAATAAGTGTTCTGTCAAAACAAATAGGACTGACGTCTCTCTGAGACTACAGCACCAGTTCTCAATAAATGACTCTGCTTCAATCTGGAGAGGCTTCAGACAGAACACCAGTTACCTAAATCCATGAACGACTCGCGCCTTGCCAACGAATTGAACCACTTTTACTGTCGCTTGAAAGACAATGGAACAGACCTGACAACATCCCCAATCACACTACTGATCGGCCAAAGTCCACCGTCTCATCCCCCATCTCCTTCCCCTCTCTTGCCATCCTGGAGAGGGATGTCAGCAGACTGTTCAGGAGGCAGAAACCTCGCAAAGCAGCTCGGCGAGACTCTGTCTCCCCATCCACCCTGAAGCACTGTGCCAATCAGCTGTTTCCAGTGTTCACGGACATTTTTAACACCTCACTTGAGACACGCCAGCCTGCTGCAAAACCTCCACCATCATCCCTGTCCCCATAAAAACAAGGACCACTGGACTGAACAATTACAGACCCGTCGCACTGACATCTGTTATGAAGTCCTTTGAGCGCCTTGTGTTGTCCCACCTAAAATCCATCACTGACCCACTCCTGGACCCCCTGCAGTTTGCCTGCAGTGCCAACAGGTCTGTTGACGATGCAGTAAACATGGTCATGTCATCCTCCAGCATCTGGCCTCCCCACGAACCTACGCTAGGATCTTGTTAGGTTTCAACTCTGCTTTCAACACCATCATCCTGGCCCTACTGCAGGACAAGCTCTCCCAGCTGAGCATGCCTGACTCCACCTACAGGTGGATCACAGACTTCTTGACGGACAGGAAGCAGCATGTTAAGCTGGGAAAACATCCCTCTGACTCCAGGATCCTCAGCACCGGTTCCCCTCAGGACTGCATTCTTTCCACTCTTTTCTTCTCCCTGTATACCAACAGCTGTACCTCCAGTCAGCAGTCTGTCAAGCTCCTGAAATTTGCAGATGACACCGCCGTCATTGGGCTCATCTCTGGTGGGGATGAGTTTGCCTACAGGTGGGAGATTGACCATCTGGTGACCTGGTGCAGCCAGAACAGTCATGAGCTCAATGCCTTGAGGACAGTGGAGATGGTCGTGGACTTTAGAAAGAGCCCAGCCCCCATCATCCTGTGTGACTCCCCAGTCACCACTGTGGACTTCTTCACTTCCTGGGCACCATCATCTCCCAGGACCTCAAGTGGGGGCTAAACATCACCTCCTTCACCAAGAAGGCCCAGCAGAGGATATACTTCCTGTGGCAGCTGAAGAAGTTCAGCCAGCCAAAGACAATGATGGTGCGCGTCTACACCGCCATTGAGTCCATCCTCACCTTCTCCATCACCATCTGGTACGCTGCCTGCTGCCACTGCCAGGGCGAATGGCAGGCTGCAGCCAGGGCTGGACTGGTAATCTGGCATACCAAGTAAATGCCCGGTGGCTCGAGGCATCTTAGGGGCCGGTGTAAAGTAAATTATTTATATAACTGTTTTTTTAAAAATGGGCAAACGACCAACCCATAAAGCATGGGCAGTGGCCCATTGGGTAATTTTCTATACTGACATTGGGCTGGCCCAATCACATATCTTTACTAGCCCCCACCACCTCTGCTCTCTGTCTTATGGGCCACAAAAAAAAAAAAAAAATTCTGAATAAGTTTGCTGCCGGGGCTGCAGTACACTCAAAAAAGTGAACTTACCTATACCTAATTTAATTAATATGTCTGTGTTAACATTTTAAACATAGGCCACTTTAGCAGATTCAACTTAAAATGAAGACTTGTCGAAGCCACAAAACCCCTTGATTTGATACAACATAACAGTGTTGAGTGAATCGCACAATCAAAACGAAATGTGCTAAGTGAGTTCTCGTAAGACAGTCGTTGCACATGCTCAGCAGCTGGACATGAGAGGACGTTATTGGACTCGGGATTGGACTTCAGATTCAAGGGGAATTCCGAATAATAATCTGAGTAAGTATTTTTATTTAATCCAGTCGGTCAATTTGGCAATGGGGCAAAGCAGAGTTCTTGAGTTGTGTGTTTATATTTCCAGAAATCCCTGCAAAAGCCGATCGTCAGCTTTATAACAGACAAACCTAACATATCAAGTGAACCTGTCGTTGCTCTGAGGCAAGGCAAGTTTATTTGTACAGCACATTTCAACAACAAGCCAATTCAAAGTGCTTTACATAAAACATAAAAGCAACAGGGAAAAACAATAAAAACGTTTTAAAGTAACATAAAATATAATAAAAGTTACAGTGTTAAAATCAGGGTTAAAAGAGTTAAATGGAAACTAAAAACAGGCTGAGGGGTTGAGCAAATAATTGAGTCACAATCATTCTGAAAAGAGAACAAACAGAGAAGTACACTTACTTCTCTCTAGCTAGTCTGTACTCGGGTCGGCAGCAATCTTTGGGTCCACTGAAACTCCAAAAACCCTCGGACACCACAGAGAAACCAGGACATGTCTGTCAGCAGGCCACTTTGATCCAGTTATACTCTGGACCCACCTGCACATTTACAGGTGGACAGAGGTTCCTTCAAATCACTCTGGTGCGAGATTTAAGATCCACTTCCTTCACTCTGTTCAATCTCATTCCCAAAATGTCCTAACCCAGCTACCTACTCATTTCTCACCGTGTAAATATTTAATTAAAAGCAATGGTAAAAAGCTAAAACCAAAGAAAAAGAAAACAGGACAGTAAAAGTTACAGTGCAGTGTAAGTTATCAATAAAAAGAAAAATCTTATATATTTAATTAAAAGCAGTGGTAAAAAGAATGAACTGACTGTTTCAGCAAACCTGCAGTTATCTGGGAGTTTGTTCCAAATATACGGAGCATAATAACTGAACGCTGCTTCTCCTTGTTTAGTTTTGACTCCGGGGACAGAAAGCAGACCTGGCCCAGACGACCTGAGAGGTCTGGATGGTTCATAACGAAGATCAGAAATGTATTTAGGCCCTAAAGCATTTTGTGCTTTGTAAACTAACAGCAGGATTTTGAAATCAATTATTTGACATACAGGAAGCCAATGTAAAGACCTCAGAACTGGAGTGATGTGATCCACCTTTTTGGTCTTAGTGAGGACTCGAGCAGCAGCGTTATGAATCAACTGCAGCTGTCTGATGGATTTCTTAGGGAGCCCTTTAAAAACACTGTTACAGTAGTCAAGTCGACTGAAGATAAATGCATGGATAAGCTGTTCCAGGTCCTGCTGAGACATAAGCCCTTTTATCCTTGATATATTCTTCAGGTGATAGTAGGCTAACTTTGTAATTGTCTTAATATGGCTCCTCATATTCAGGTCTGAGTCCATGACTACACCAAGATTTCTGGCTTGATTTGTGGTTCTTAACATTACAGATTGAAGTCGAGCACTGACTTTCAATCGTTCCTCCCTGGCTCCAAAAACAATAACTTCAGTTTTATCTTTGTGTAATTGGAGAATATTCTGGCACATCCAGCCGTTGACCTGCTCAATACAGTTACTCAGCACTTGTATGGGATCATAGTCTCCTGGTGAAATGGTTATGTAGATCTGTGTGTCATCTGCATAATTATGGTAACATATTTTGTTGTTTTTCATAATCTGAGCCAGTGGAAGCATGTAAATGTTAAACAAAAGAGGTCCCAGAATGGAGCCTTGGGGAACCCCACATGTCATTTTTGTCAGCTCAGATGTGTAGTTACCTATAGACACAAAGTAGTCCCTGTCCTTTAAGTAGGATTCCAACCAGTTTAGTACTGTGCCAGAAAGTCCAACCCAGTTTTCAAGTCTATGTAGTTATATGTTGTGGTCTACCGTGCCGAATGCAGCACTGAGATCCAACAATACTAAGACTGAAATTCTGCTGTCCGTGTTTAAATGGATGTCATTGAAGACCTTAACAAGAGCCGTCTCAGTGCTGTGGTGTGGTCGAAAACCTGACTGGAAGACATCAAAGCAGTTATTAAGTGCCAAGAAAGCACTAAGCTGTTGAAAAACAGCCTTTTCAATGATTTTACTTAAAAATGGGAGATTTGATAAAGGCCTATAATTGCTCATTAGTGAACTGTCTAGATTGCTCTTTTTTAAGAGTGGCTTAATGACTGCAGTTTTCAGGGAATGTGGGAAAAAACCTGAGAGGAGAGACATGTTGACAATTTGTAGTAAATCTGAGGCCATGCATTTAGACACATTTTTGAAAAAACCTGTTGGCAAAATATCAAGGCAGCATGAGGAGGATTTCAGATGTTCTATTATGTCCTCCAGGTTTTTATGGTTAATAGAACCAAATTGTCTCATGCTATATGAATTGTTTTTAAGTGGACACAGGGATAGGCCATATCCTGTTACTGACATGGAGGTGCTGATTGCTTGTCTAATTGTTTGAATTTTGTCTGTGCAGAAGGAAGCAAATTCCTTGCAGGCCCCTACAGACACAGGAGGGTTGGTTAGCTGTCGACAGTAGCAAACAGGACACGTGCATTATTAGTGTTTTTGGTGATGATGTCAGAGAAGAAGGACCGACTTGCATTTCTCAGCTCTAAATTATAAATGTGAAGTCTCTCTTTATAGATGTCATAATGAACCTGGAGATTTGTTTTCCGCCACCTGCGTTCAGCTTTTCGACACTCTCTTTTTTGAGTTCTAACCAGCGTGGCATTTCTCCATGGAGATCTTCTCTTACCACCTTCTCCTTGGCTGGTGCAATGGAATCAATAACATTTTTAATTTTAGAACTGAAATTATCTACAAGCTCATTGACTGAGACCCGTAGAAGGGCAGGTGTCAGGGAGAAAGCCTCAATATATTCTTCACTAGTGTTTTCAGTGATATGCCGTTTTGTGATCACCTCTTATTTAACATTTGTGTGCACGCAGATAGCACTCTCAAAGAAAACACAGGAATGATCAGAGAGCAACATCAGTCACCACATCAGTCACCACAACCTTGGAAATGTTCAGACCCTTGGAGATGACCAAGTCCAAAGTGTCCCCCTTTCAGTGATATGCCGTTTTGTGATCACCTCTTATTTAACATTTGTGTGCACGCAGATAGCACTCTCAAAGAAAACACAGGAATGATCAGAGAGCAACATCAGTCACCACAACCTTGGAAATGTTCAGACCCTTGGAGATGACCAAGTCCAAAGTGTCCCCCTTATTGTGCGTGGGCTCCGTCACATGGTGGGTCAGTCCATAATTATCAAGAACACAGAACAGTTCTTTAGTCCCTCTGTCCAGGGGGTTGTCAACATGGATGTTAAAATCACCAACAATAACCACACAAAGTCAATACAGATTATAGACAGCAGTTCACCAAAGTCATCAAAAAAGTTTGCACAGTATTTAGGGGGCCTGTAGATATTTAGAAAAATAGCTTGAAGAGGAATTCAGCTTAAGAGCCACATATTCAGGCAAACACATATGTAGTAGAAGTATAACCTTTATTTATTGTCATGTCTTAATGTAATCAAAACTGTAAAAGCATGGTTGTTATAAATGTTCTACTTCTGATTTTTTGTCTGGTGAATATTGCAGAAGGTCTCTGTCTGGAAGAACATTTCTGAGCTTGAATGCTGGACGGTGTTTTAGTAACTTAGTGGTAAGTAAGTTTATCTTAAGAATTAACATTAATGTTTGATACATTAAACTAGCTAATATATACAACTAATATATGGGATAGTCATTTAAAAAAAAAATAAAAATTTCAGCTAAGTGAAAGTGTAATGACTGCTGCAGAAGAAGCTACAAGAAATGTGTTATATGCTAAACAATTTCAAAGCTGGAATTGTGAAAAATTACATGGTAGATTCATTAAATTGTACTTTGGGAGATGCATTTTTTTCAGAGAGTGATGAGTTACGTGATGCCAAACTCATTAACCCATATTGTGTTGCTGTAAACCTTAAAACATTTGTCGATTTGTTTAATTAATTTGTGTCATTGTTAAATGTCTGTAGGTGGAAAAGAGTTGCTCGCATCACCGCTGTCCCACTAAGTTTGCGGCACCGAGTTCACCACGCCTCCCAGATGGTGAGAGTTTTACAAAAAGAAAGGAGGAGCCGCCACACTAAAAACAAGGAATATCTTGGCACACTTGGACAAGGTGTATGTTTTACCAACAAATGTCTGTTCATCAAGTTCCATTTATTTTATTTACTTAGTACTAAGCTTATTGTGCAGTTGATTTACTTTTGTATGTAACAAAATATTGAATACATTATCTGGATGATGGACGATTGTATTCAGTTGTTTACACAGATTCTGTAATTATTTATTGCATTATAATATATAATTATTTGCGAAATATAAATAATTACTAGGGGTGTGAGGAGACACCTATTAAGGGATAACAAAAGACACAATATTGGGTAATGACATTCTTCAGTACTGAATTATATGAAAATGTTGAGCATTAACAGTTAATTTCCTGGAATCTGGTGAACTTTCTGCACCAATTTATTGTGGAAATGCTTTTATTTATGTAAAAGGAAAATCAAAATTCAGGTGACAGGAGACAAATCAAAATCTAAAATAATATAATGCAGTGCAGCTCACAGACATTCTGTGCTGCTTTCAGATATGTTTCTTCTCATGTAATATCATACCCAAACACTGGCTGTAAAATTAAAGAATGACAAGAAGAAGCAAGCATGAAGTTGCATGCTGAAATTTAGGACCCCGAACAGTTTGCTTGTGCAGTGATGCATCTCTGTTAATTGCTGTGCAATTCCAAAATATTATAACCCCTCTCACACATTTTCCTTGTTCTTTGCTGCAGAAGGAAGCTGTTGAACCAAGAAGAGCCTGCATATTGACCTCAGCTAAGACCCTGAAAACCTCATAAGGGAGTCCCTTGTAAGTATTTTACTCTTCGGAGACTGATAATTTGATCCCTGTGTGTACTATTTAGAGCTGTTTGTAAACAAACTAATGTGACCAAACTCTTTGCACTGAATATGTCACCCAGTGCAGCAGATGATTCATTAATTTTTTGGGCACACACAGACACACACACTCCCACAATACACAGTTAGTAGGGGTGGGAATCTCTAAACACCTCACGATTTGATTATGGTTCAGAGGGCTGCGAAGTGATTATAAAACGATTCTCAAAGCATCTTGATGCATCTTTTTTTTCTTATGTAATTTCTGGATAATTACTAAGTATTTAATTTGAACATTAAAATCCAAAAGAAACGTCTCCTCAATTAACCCTATGCTAAGTCCCGCCCCCCTTCGTTACTGTTGCTAAGTCTGACAAAATCTGTCGGCACTGCCACTGTCTATCACTGCACTCCCTGGAAAAATATTGTCAAGTTTGTTGGAAAAAGCGATCTCAGAAAGAAGCAGACAGATTTGCAGTTGCATTACACATTTGAAGGTTGTATTCAGGCTGTCAGACTGACTCAAACTGACTCATACGGACTCAAGACTGACGTGAAAAAAAAGAAAGAAAGACAGAAGCTAAATCCTACCGATCACACAGTACAAGTGAAGCATAGCATCCCCGGACGATTGAGGATCAACACTGTTCTTGTACAGCTGGGTAGGCCTCTATTCATTATTACAATCATTAAAAAGCAGAAGAGTAGGGCTTTATTACATTACAGTCAGTAGGAAGTTAGCCAGCGTTAGCTCACTAACATCACAATAGGAACAATCCACAGCTGACATATTTCTGGATTTATTTTAGGTTGTGGAAAGAGAATAAATCGTACTTCTCCTATCAACCTCTCTGGATAGCGACGGTAACTATTACGAGATGCCCCAGGAATAGCGTTTGACCATGTCTTAGAAAAATACAGTCAAAAAAAGCTAGAAAACGACTCTTTTTAGAGTCAATGGAGCGCATCCACGAAAGTCTCGGACCTCAATTAGAGCGAGTCCTATAAGGCGCTAGCTGTGTATTTGGGGCGTGACTTAACGAAGGGCCAATTGTTTAAAAGGACTAGTTTACATCCCTAATTTACTCTACTGGTCTAAGACCAGAAACAAAGATCACAGGTCTGCAATGTGCACACCTTAAGGTGCTTCAGACCAAACACGAAGCGAGCCTTTGGCGCGGTGAGTTTACATACAAAGTCAATGCAAAGACGCCAGAGTCAGCTGATTTCAGCGGCGCTGGCAAGGCGGGACGGCGACGCGAAGGAATTCGCGTGAGTTGAATATTTTCAACTCAAGCGAAGAAGTCGCGCAACGCTTAGTTGCGATAGCCTATCAGTGTTGAGATTGTCCGTGCGTCACCGAGGCTACAGAGCGTTGTGTGGAGAGGGCCGGGCCGAGCGGGGGATTGAAAATCAGGGAGCAACGCTGCAAACACACGTAGTTGGTCGGTTTCGGTTCTGACAACTATGCCGTTTACTCGCAGGAGGAGCTCGGAGTTAACTGTTATTAAATTAGCGTTTTACTTAGTTTTGGGGATTTCAACGTTGATTTATCTTGACTGGGGCTTCTCAGCAGCTAGATTCCGTGCACATCCAGTTACAGCAGCGGTTTTCAATAGGTGAGGCGCCTCCCTGGGAGCTTCAAAGAGCTTACAGGGGAGGCCGAGTCAGTTTATAATACTGCGACTTTGTTTTTTTTTGTTTTTTTTAAGTCCCGTTAAAACAGCACGGGTTGCGGGTTGCGCTTTTTGGGGCTTATTAAAAAAGGGTAGCTTGTTAGGAAAATCTGACAAGCAACTTTGTTTTCTTTACATCTATCATAGTTGCTGATACGGATTAGCCCACATAAGCAGAGAGCAGTCTGTTTTCTTTCGTTTTGAATGGTTCTGTTTAAAAGTATAATGGTCACGGTTGCCGCTTTCTCAATCTCCAATACATTGATTGACACTGTCTGCTCCCAGCTATAGCCAATCAGTGCAATCATATAAGTGCTGTATGCAACTGGTCAAAACATTCAGACTAATTCGGCAATTTCAGCGCTATAGAGGAGATCCACAATTCCCAGATAATTAAATATTTTAATAAATAGGCCTATGTGAATTAGCTACACTGCACAAACCAAAAGTAATCCTACCCACCGGATGAAGAAGGGTTGACTCTCCCCAGAACATAAAATCTTCATTTTATTTTATTTTCCGTGGTTTGCATTTATGAGGAAAAACAATGATACTTAACGCTGACCGTTCTCTGGAAGCAGCACTAAAACCTTCACAGAGCCTAAACAGAAAGCACAAAGCCTTTCTTTAAAGTGAATTTGAAGAAATAATTTTTTGAAATAATTTCATCTTAATTTAAACCTTTTGTTCAAAAAAGGTTTTGATCGCTAAAAAAATTCATGAAAAATATGTGAATCTGTTCGATCTGAAAACATGCCTTCAATGCAGTTGACTGTTAAATGTTGTGTTCCGTGAACAAACAGCGTTGTCGCTCATTGATCAGGCAGAGCTGTCCATTGTGCTGATTTTGTTCGAGACGCTTTTCAACCGTCAGGTGTCGCTTGTCGGTAGCTTTGGCACCGATTACACGCTAAAGGGATAGTTCACTTCAAAATGAAAATTCTGTCATCATATAGGTTTACTATCTCAAGTTGTTTCAAACCTGTATGGATTTCTTGTTGAACACAAAGGAATATATTTTGAAGAATGTCAGTAACCAAACAGTTAACTGGAACCATTGATTTCCATAGTATTTTTTAGTAAGTCAATGGGACCAGTTTACTGTTGGGTTACTGACATCAAAATATATTCCTTTGTGTTCAGCAGAAGAAAGAAATTCATACAGGTTTGAAACAACTTGAGTATATTCCTGACATCAACACACTGTGTGAAGTTTAGAAATTATGAACAACTTAGTCCCTCCTGTCCTCCTCCTCCCGCTGCTGCTGGTAGAGGGGAGGGCTGGTTTGTCTCAGCCACCAGCTGAGTTTATAATGTGCCATATTTTACACAGTGTACAGTACAGGCAATCTAAGCTAAACAGTTACTAAAGACAGACAGCTTTCACTTCAGCTTGTTTTTAACAATAAGCTATTAGCTGAAGCAGCGCTGTGCCTGCTGAAAACCTAAAGACAGCTGCAGCGGTAAAATAGTGGCTTTTTACTGGCAAAGTTTTTATTGAACCACATGTTTAGATTAGATCATTTGCTGGGCCACATGGAGGTTGCTTTGGGGGCGGCCCGCGGCCGCTAATTCATTGGGACTGCCGTAGACTTTTCGTTCAGAGGGGGGGCCATATGGTTGTCCAAGGGCTGTGTTACAGTGGCACTGGCCCCTGCTGCCCCCCCCCAAAACCGCCTCAGACTGTGGAGCAGCAAAGACCTTCCTGTGCAACAGTCTGAATGGTCTTAGTTTCGAGTGATTGATGTCTAAATATATTTTAACAGACTTTCAAAATGAGACAATGTAACAATTAAAAACGAGAGCAGTTGCATTTTATTTTTCTTAGAGAAGGAGAGAACAACAGTTTGAAATAGGGAGATCAATGTGAATAATTTGGCAATAAGATGTATTGAGCGTTGTAGTATGAATACTGTATGAGGGTGAGAGAAACCAAATGAATTACATACGGTGATAGACTGTGTGAGCGTGTAGACGGGCACCAAATGAATGTGAAAATTTTAAGTTGATGTTTGTGATTAGGGGTTGGAATCTCTGGGCACCTCACGATTTGATTCGATTACGATTCAGAGGGCTGTGATTAGATTATTAAACGATTATCGATGCATCTTGATGCATCATATTTTTTGTATACAGGATCCCTGGATAATTACTAAGCATTTAATTTTGACCATTAAAATCCAAAAGAAACATCTCCGAATTAGCTTAAAAGGACTAGTTTGCATCCCTAATTTACTTCATTAACCTCAGCTCCATGGTCCCTCATTTCTTTAACATCCAGTTGTAAGACTCCTCTGAACACTGAAATATAATAATCAGGATGTTAAGTATGTGTACAGGACAGAGCTGCACACCAGCTCTGGACTGAAGTTATTGTTTTTGGAGCCAAGGAGGAACGATTGAAAGTCAGTGCTCGACTTCAATCTGTAATGTTAAGAACCACGGATCAAGCTAGAAATCTTGGTGTAGTCATGGACTCAGACCTGAATTTGCGTAGCCATATTAAAACAATTACAAAGTCAGCCTACTATCACCTGAAAAATATATCAAGGATAAGAGGCCTTATGTCTCAGCAGGACCTGGAAAAGCTTATCCATGCATTTATCTTCAGTCGACTTGACTACTGTAACAGTGTTCTTACAGGGCTCCCTAAGAAATCCATCAGACAGCTGCAGCTGATTCAGAACGCTGCTGCTCGAAGTCCTCACTAAGACCAAAAGGTGGATCACATAACTCCAGTTCTGAGGTCTTTACATTGGCTTCCTGTATGTCAAAGAATTGATTTCAAAATCCTGCTGTTAGTTTACAAAGCACTAAATGGTTTAGGGCCAAAATACATTTCTGATCTTCTGCTTCGTTATGAACCATCCAGACCTCTCAGGTCGTCTGGGGCAGGTCTGCTTTCTGTCCCCAGAGTCAAAACTAAACAAGGAGAAGCAGCGTTCAGCTATTATGTCTCGTGATATTTGGAACAAACTCCCAGAAACTTGCAGGTCTGCTGAAACAGTCAGTTCTTTTAAATCAAGACTGAAGACCTTTCTTTTTACCATCCATTTACACTGCACTGTATCTTTTACTGTCCTGTTTTCTTTTTCTTTGTTTTTAGCTTTTATATTTTATGTTGCTTTTAAATGTTTTTATTGTTTTTCCCTGTTGCTTTTATGTTTTATGTAAAGCACTTTGAATTGCCTTGTTGCTGAAATGTGCTATACAAATAAACTTGCCTTGCCTTACCAGTGTAGTCTAAGCTTGTTCCTGATGTTCTCAACCCTTGACTAGTAGGTTAGCTAGTAATGACCTACAGCTGATAATTAATATGACTTTATTACTAATTTAGCTAATGTTACATAAATAAATAAATAAATCTTTTTAGCACCTTTAACGGGACCCAAGGACACTTTACACATAGTTACAGAACAACAAAAAGTCATTCAGGATTGAATGCCTGGGTAAAGAGCTGGGTTTTAGTAAATTTTTGAAAGTGTCCAGACAGGGAGCGTTTCAGATCTCTGTGGGGGCTGTGACACTGAAGGCTCTGTCCCCAAAAGTCTGAAATCTGATGAGAGCAAGCACTTGTACAGGGGAGATGTTAGCTCACGCTAACAGCCTTCACTTTTCCAGCCATTGGAGAAACTACAGACTTTTATTAACGGATACGCAGCAACCTATGCTGCACGTTTACTACCTGACAGAAACTTACTGCTAATATATTTCACCGCTAACTTTCACCGTCACGTTCTGCTGCTCGCTCTCTCTCACTTGCTCGGCCTCACATACAGGTTACGCAGAAAGCTGCCGAGCGTCGAGTGTCACCATGCTCACAGTGTGTGACTTAAAATAATTACTTGTGCATTGATATTAATGATTGTGAGACACTTTGGGGTGGTTATGCATTCTGCAGGGTGACGAATACATGGGGACACTGGTCTCTCTGTTGCGTGTGCTCCACAGACGGTCCGGGCACTGCGCTTCTGAGAGTTCTGCCTTTTGCGTTCCGGTCAACATTACATTATCAATTAACATTTAAATAATCAATTTTTAGACATTTGTTATTCGATCTTAATCTTCCACGTCTGCATCGCGATGCATCTTAAAATCGATTATTTTTCCCACCCCTATTTGTGATATATTTAGCATGACATGTTGGTTTCAACAAGTAGTGCTGTTCATGAAAATGTCCATTCCTAAGCTAAAAGTGGTGCACTTTTGGAATTTGTCTGTATTGTATTTTGTATTGTCAATGTAAAAAAACTCACACTATAGGAGCATTTCCTACATGGAATATAACATTGACTCACCGTTTACATATACGGTTCTTCTGTTATGCTAATTAGAAAAGCTCTTCATTGCAAAAATTCTGTCAGTCAAATCTATTTTACTACAACTAAAACTGTAAAATTTCTAGCTGTTAATTTAAGTTAATCTAGGAGTGTTAATCAAATTTGTACAATTTAGCGTCAAACAAGTCAGGATTTTAATCATTTGTGACAGTTAAGCTAATGGTTATGATAGAGTTAATAGGTAAGGCTGGCGATTTTTTCTATAATTTTTCCCTAAATAGTAGGTCTATTGAAATATAATCATGTGTTGTAGTCATGCCCACTAATCTTGTGCAATGTCACGTCTCAGTTTCATCACACCCATAGTCTGACCCCCCTAAATGGAAAAATGGTGTATTGGTGAGGGGCGTCAGAACGGTTTTGGTGGGCTGCCTCTGCCAATAATGGCAGGGACGATTTTTTTGTCCCAGTCCAGCCCTGGTGGCAGGTATCTTTCCCTCTGCAGAGAAGGTGATTGGTTGTCACTTTCCATCTCTCCAGGACGTGTACGCCTCCAGGACTCTGAGGCATGAAAATCGTTAGGCCTATTTTAGGGGAGCTGAAGCCACCATAACATGGTCCTAAATGCCCCAAAGAATAAATATATAATTATTATATTTTTATATTTTTATTTATTTATTACAGTGCAGACATGTACTCAACAAAGAAATGCAAGAATATTGATAAATAGCCTAATTCAAATGTAATTCATATTTATTGGTTTAAAATAATCCTTCTGGTTGTTTCCTCTGCTTCACAATTTAAATCCCTTCTGTGATCGGGCAACAGGACACTGAGGGAAGCTGCCTTTCATCGCACCTCTGCCCCACTGCTCAGCTCTCGGACCTCTGCCCAGCAGCTCAGCCCTCGCACCTTTGCTCAGCCATCGGACCTCTGCCCCGTATGAAGGTAAATATGGTGCAAAATGCTAGAGCTTGTAAACTTGATGTGAACTCCTGTAGAATACGATGTGAGAACTTGTAGAACAAAAATCTGTATTTGTATCTTAAAATTTTCACTTGTAAACAATAGTCACACACATTTGAGCTGAATTATAAGCCACAAAAGAAAAAAAAAACACAGGAGAGCTTGTAGAAAGAATCTGAAGTTGTATGTTGAAAGTTTCACTCCTAGAAAATAGTCACACACGCCGATGTTCTGAAAATGAAGTTGCTGAAAAATACGCACACGTGTAGATTGATGTTTACATAAAAACAATGACAGCTGCAAACTTGTAATGCAACATTACTCATAGTACTGTGGAAGCGTATAGGGGACTTCATTAAAATTATCATGAAAACTTGAAGATGAAAATGTAATCTCACAATAACATTATCATTTCCTACATATGTATGTGTTATTTAGGTAAAAATTAAAATGAAAATGCAATAATCCAATTTCCATTTTCATATTCCTAACTTGTGTGGGCATTCTAGTACTATATTAAAAGGAAAATGGAAACAGCATTAGACATTTCATTTTCAATTACTTAACCTGCTCTAAAGTGGACATTATTCAAATGCAGTTAGCAAATCAGCTCCCCCAGTCTATTGCATTTACATGTCCATGTTCCTCATGGTCATTTTAGGTCAAAATTTAAATTAAATTGCAATTTCCCAACTATTTGAAAATGAAAATGACAACAGCATTTGACATTTCATTTTCAAAGACTTACTCTGCTCTATAGTGGACTATATTCAAATGCAATGAGTAAAACAGCTCCCCCAGTCTAATGCATTTGCTTTTCCATCTCACCATGGTCTTATTAGGTCAATATTAAAATTAAAATGCAATTTCATAGCTATTTGGAAATGATAATAAGAGCAGCATTTGCCATTGCATTTTCAAAGACTCGGTCTGTTCTATAGTGGACTTTATTTAAATGGAATGAGTGAAGCAGCGCCCCCAGTCTATTGCATTTGCTTTTCCATCTCACCATGGTCTTATTAGGTCAAAATTAAAATTAAAATGCTATTTAATAGCTATTTGGAAACAATAATGAGAACAGCATTGCCATTTCATTTGTAAAGACCCTTGGTCTGCTCCATTGGGGACTTTATTCAAATGCATTAGGTGAAACAGCGCCCCCAGTCTATTGCATTTAACTTTACATAGCAATGCGCTCTGCCTGGGACACAATGAAAATGAAAATGCAATCTGTCAGTCCTCTCATTAAGGCAGGTCTTTAGTAGGGATGTCAGTCATTGATTGGTGTCTGTCAACAAGCGTCCGGCGGTGGCGTGTAGACTAGGGGGCGTGGCTCGACTTGAGCAAGGTGGCGAACGGTCCGTCGGCGGGACACTTTATGGCTACCTGGTGTGACATCCCCATCGTTCGGCTGCTGGGATGCCCGTGTCTTTCTATCCTGTGTTGAGAATGTCAGGAGGCGGGGTTAAAATCAGCTGTTGTTGGAGCCACCTGGGCCCGGTGTTCTCCACTATAAAAGGCGCATCTCATATTCTGCACTTCGGGCTGAGAGGAGGGATTCCCTGTTCCCTATGCTCCACGCTCCTTGTTATTTCCCGTTTCTTTCACCACACAACAGTCCATGCACAATTTCGTCATGCATGTACACTTGCTGACATGACAGATCTACTGATTATCACACTTCATATGTTTTTTGGATATTAAGTTGTTTTTTGTTTCTGTAACCAATAAACTTAATGTACCGTTACTTCAGTTTGTGGTCCTGTTACTGATCTTTTTGTCGGGGTGTTGAGCCAGCCGTGACACTGGCACGAGTGATGGCAAAGTCTGTTTCAGTAGCCTACTGCTCCGTGAAGCTGCAGAAGCCTTGGAGCAGCAAACTTCTCCCCGTATGGACACAGCGAATGTTACTCCTCCCGCTTCCACCCCTAGCACTTCCAGTGCAAGCAGTGTCCCTGATCGCCAAGGCAGTACCAGAGATAAGTACGACGCTTAAATTAGCTTCCGATTCGGAAGTTAAGGGAAAAGTTAAGGGGACTTAAGTGAAGTTAACTTAATGTCGTTGAGCGACCGATTCTCCGTTTTTTTGAAGTTTTTTCAAATCCAAAAAAGTGTTTCAGACAGCATTAAGGCTTTGCCTAAACATGCACAACAGCTTTCACAGCAGTAAGAAGGTCAAAAAACGGAGTCTGTCGCTCAACGACGTTAAGTTAAGTCCCCTTAAATTTTCCCTTAACTTCCGAATCGGAAGCTAATTTAAGCGTCGTACTTACCTCTGGTACTGCCTTGGCGATGAGGGACACTCCTTGCACTGGAAGTGCTAGGTGGAAGCGGGAGGAGTAACATTCGCCAAGTCCATACGGGAGAAGTTTGCTGCTCCAAGGCTTCTGCAGCCTCACGGAGCAGTACTGAAACAGACTTCGCCATCACTCGTGCCAGTGTCACGGCTGGCTCAACACCCCGACAAAAAGATCAGTAACAGGACCACAAACTGCAGTAACGGTACATTAAGTTTATTAGTTACAGAAACAAAAAAACAACTTAATATCCAAAAAACATATGAAGTGTGATAATCAGTAGATCAGTCATGTCAGCAAGTGTGCATGCATGAAGAAATTGTGCATGGACTGTTGTGTGGTGAAAGAAACGGGAAATAACAAGGAGCGTGGAACATAGGAACAGGGAATCCCTCCTCTCTAGCCCGAAGTGCAGAATATGAGATGCGCTTTTATTGTGGAGAACACCGGGCCCAGGTGGCTCCAACAACAGCTGATTTTAGCCATAAAGTGTCCCGCCGACGGACCGTTCGCCACCTTGATCAAGTCGCGCCACGCCCCCTAGTCTACACGCTGCCGCCGGACGCTTGTTGACAGACACCAATCAATGACTGACATCCCTACTTAAGACCCGCCTTGATGAGAGGACTGACAGATTGCATTTTCATTGTGTCCCAGGCAGAGCGCATTGCTATGTAAAGTTAAATGCAATAGACTGGGGGCGCTGCTTCACTCATTCCATTTAAATAAAGTCTACTATAGAACAGACTGAGTCTTTGAAAATGCAATGGCAAATGCTACTCTTATTATCATTTCCAAATAGCTATGAAATTGCATTTTAATTTTAATATTGACCTAATAAGACCATGGTGAGATGGAAAAGCAAATGCATTAGACTGGGGGAGCTGGTTTACTCATTGCATTGGAATATAGTCCACTATAGAGCAGAGTAAGTCTTTGAAAATGAAATGTCAAATGCTGTTGTCATTTTCATTTTCAAATAGTTGGGAAATTGCAATTTAATTTAAATTTTGACCTAAAATGACCATGAGGAACATGGACATGTAAATGCAATAGACTGGGGGAGCTGATTTGCTAACTGCATTTGAATAATGTCCACTTTAGAGCAGGTTAAGTAATTGAAAATGAAATGTCTAATGCTGTTTCCATTTTCTTTTTAATATAGTACTAGAATGCCCACACAAGTTAGGAATATGAAAATGGAAATTGGATTATTGCATTTTCATTTAAATTTTTACCTAAATAACACATACATATGTAGGAAATTATAATGTTATTGTGAGATTACATTTTCATCTTCAAGTTTTCATGATAATTTTAATGAAGTACCCTATATGCTTCCATAATACTATGAGTAATGTTGCATTACAAGTTTGCAGCTGTCATTGTTTTTATGTAAACATCAATCTACACGTGTGCATATTTTTCAGCAACTTCATTTCAGAACATCGGTGTGTGTGAATCTTTTCTAGGAGTGAAACTTTCAACATACAACTTCAGATTCTTTCTACAAGCTCTCCTGTGTTTTTTTTTCTTTTGTGTCTTATAATTCAACTCACATGAGTGTGACTATTGTTTACAAGTGAAAATTTTAAGATACAAATACAGATTTTTGTTCTACAAGTTCTCACATTGTATTCTACAGGAGTTCACATCAAGTTTACAAGCTCTAGCATTTTGCACCATATTTACCTTCATAGCCCCGCTGCTCCGCTGCTCAGCACTCGGACCTCTGCTCCGCTGCTCAGGCCGTGGACCTCTGCCCAGCTGCTCAGCCCCCGGATTTCTACCCTGCTGCTCAGCCCTCAGACCTCTGCTCCGCTACTCAGCCCTCTGCCCCGCTGCTCAGTCTTCATTCAAAGACATGTCATGTAGTAAAATCTTTGCAGCAAATTATGGCTTGATGATCCTGGAGAAGAAACGTTTGATCTTCTTCAGCCACTTCTTCCGGCATTTGACTTCAACAAAGTCTGTGTTTCCTTTATCATTGTTAGTGTTGTCCTCATGTATATTATGACTAACAGAAGTAGGTGAAGCTGCCTTATCTGTGCCTGATGCTTTCTCATCTGTCCCAGCATGGGTGGGGTCTTTAAAGCAAGCACTGGCTAATTTGTCTGGTAGTCCAGTGTTTTTAGTTCCAGCAGTGACAATGTCAGCTGTGGCTGGTGGTTCATTTTCTTCTGTTCTATCATAAACTGAAAGTGTATCATCCAATTTAGTAATGGACGAACCATTCCAACCTATCACTTTTCTGGATGTTTCAAAGGGTTTGCATTCAACTGATGCCTGCTCCATTCGGTAGGCTTTCGTGGCCACATAGGCAGATGTCACATAAGGGTCGTTGTTAGTGTGAAAGTGTTTCATAGTGATAAAACTGTGCCCTAAAGCTTCGCTGGGGGTGATTCTTTTTTCAGGATTCACTTGCAGCATCTGTTTGATTAGACTTAAAAAGGCCTGTGTGTCTTCATATTTAGCACCGTTCTTTACTTCTGAGTGGGTCTTAGCCATGTCATCCAGACTGGTAAACTCATTGGAAATCCCTCAAACTCAATGAATTCGGTCCAATGTGTCGCATTTGTATTCAGATACAGTTTTCAGCCTCCATGAATTGTTTTCACAGGTGAAAAATGCGCTGGTCCTTCCTCCATCTTTCAGCATCTGTTTATCAGGCAGACCCTGCATCTGCACGATGACTCTCATGACCTCATATTCAGTCTTTGTTGGATAAAGGTGCTGTCCCAGGTACAGGAAGGCCAAAGTGCAACCTAGACCCCACATATCGCTGGCCTCATTCAGTGGGAGGCCCAACAAGTCCTCTGGGGCCTTGTAAGCAATGCATTGATCAGTGGTGCCATGCCTTAATTTGGAAATTGGTTCTGCTGCACCAAAACCAGTCAGTTTCACCCTTAATGACTGCAACTGATTCACAAACATTACCTTTTGTGGCTTGAAGTCTTTATGAGCCAGACCGATGCTCTTGAGAGCATTCAGAGCCACCAGGAGCTGTTGTGCGATTACTCTGATCTCAGACAAACACAGGGGCTTGAAGTCCTGTAGTTTCATAAAGTCGTACAGAGTTTTGTCGAAGCAGTTCATATTCCAGACAAATGTAACCACGCTGTCTAAAACGCCTAGTAAAGCTGATCAAGCTGTTCTCGTCTGGGTCAAGCTTACTGAGTTTTTCAATTGCGGCAAGCTCCCCTTTATCATGCATGGGGATGGGATCATGCATCATCTTCACAGCCACGTCCTTCTTGGCCCGCTGAAATAGTTTGCACTGGACCACATGCCCAGTAAATCCTTTTGCCAGGGGCGCCCTTATCTGATATATCCTTGATTTTTCAAGAAGAATGTATTTTTTTTTAATGGGAGGACGACTCAGTACTCTACCAAATATTCCAAAGGATTTGCCTTTAACTAATGAATGCTCCTGGTGGCATTCTTCCATGGCCAAATGGGCAGATTTCATATAAGGGTCTATGTAACGGTGAAAGTGTTTCATTGTGACAAAATTATGCCTTAAAGCTTCGCTGGGGGTGATTCTTTTTTCAGGATCCACTTGCAGCATCTGTTTGAGGAGGCTGAAAAAGGCCTGTGTGTCTTTATATTCAGCACCCTTCATTCCTAATGAGTAGACCTCCACCATTTTATCCATACTGGTAAACTTGTTGGTAATCCTCTCATTGGTATGGCCGTTGTGCCCTGTTCTAAGGTAATATTCATATTCATTATTCAGCCTCCATTTATTGTTTTCACGGCTGAAAAATGCCCTGACCCTTCCTCTGTTTTTCAGCATGTGTTCAGCAGGCAGACCATGCATCTGCACGATGATTCTCATGGTATGATATTCAGACTGTATTGGATAAAGGTGCTGTCCCAGGTACAGGAAGGCCAAAGTGCAACCTAGTGCCCACATATCGCTGGCCTCGTTCACTGGGCGGCCCATCAAGTTCTCTGGGGCCCTGTAAAAAATGCGTTGGCCGGTGGTGCTATACCTGAATGTGGAAACTGGCCCTGCTGCACCAAAACCAATCAGTTTCACCTTGAATGACTCCAGCTGATTTACAAGCATTACTTTTTCTGGGCTGATGTTACCATGAGCCAGACCGATGCTCTTGAGAGCATTCAGAGCCACCAGGAGCTGTTGTGCGATTACTCTGATCTCAGAAAAACACAGTGGCCTGAACAACCGTAGTTCCATAAAGTCGTACAGAGTTTTGTCGAGCAGTTCATATTCCAGACAAAGGCGGCCACGGTGTATAAAAGGCGTATTAAACCTGATCAAGTTGTTCTCGTCTGGGTCAAGCTTACTGAGTTTTTAAGTGCGGCCAATTCCTTTTACCAGACCAGGGGAATTTCTTATGCACAATCTTCACAGCCACGTCCTTCTTCCGCTGAAAAGTTTGCACTGGAACACTTGCCCAGTACGTCCATCCACTAGGGGCCTTTATAATATACAGTCTTGATTTTGGCAGAGAGTTATTTTTTGTGATTGAATTAATCAACTTTAGTTTAGGTAATGCTGATCCCATTTCAATAAGTTAAATGTTTCCACCAGCTCTCATTCAGTATCCTACAGAACTTTTTTCTTTTTTTGTTATTGTAACTTGTCAGAAGCTCGGTAGGTCGTTTGTATACTAAATGTCGAATAGATTACTAACAAACCTACTCAATCCCAAGAAATGTGCCAGGTGATGTCACATTTGGAATGCAGTGTAACGTTTTGCCTTTATCTTCAAAGATCAAAGCACAATGTCACACCTGATTTAAAAAATAACAAATCAATGTAGGACGTCATAGAACCTTATTATCCTGACATCACATTTAGTATTGGTTTGAAATTGACCAAAACCATTATTACGTTTATGTAGGCCCTAATCAATATATAATTATTAGGTTTATATATGACGATGAGATGGCGCCAGTGTGTGTGGCTCCCCATTTCTCTCTGTCAACAAACAGTGGACGTCTCCCGGATGTTTACGGGGCATTCCCGACGTCCTAGTCCCGCACTACAACGTTCTCTCCGGGACCAAACCGGGACGTTATTAACGTCCGCAAAAAGTTCTCGTTTGATCCTGGTGCGACGTTATTAATGGGACGTAAATCTAACCTACTGGGGACGTTCCCATTTGGTCCTTTGAATCACGTTCTCATTTACCATCATTTTACCGTGGTTTTAGGATAAAATAGTCATGTAGCTCATCTGTGGTTATCACCAGAGTATGTGAAATTATATCTAGTATTAACACAAAAAACTAAATTGTAAATGCAATCCAAATATTTCATGATTTACAGTTTGTGTAGACATACAATAGGTTATTGTACGTTATATGCAGTGGATTGTTATGAAAAAAATTAATTAAAAAAATTCACTTGCCATTGCCATTTATGTCAGAGGTGTCTTACCCACTGCGCCATCAGCAATCTAATCCTCCTGCAATCACTTGCACACTGTTCATAAAATATTCAGAAACCACACAGCATAACATGTTTATTTTTGTCATTGTCAGTACTTTACCTATTGTTATCATCACAATTGCCACAATTTACAATAAAACCCACCTCATCTTATAAATGCTGACCGTTGCTTTTTTGTCCTTACAAGTCTCATGTGAATATGCACAGAAGTAGAAATCTATTTTGCATTAGTACTTATTCCTTTTATTTGACTTTAAGTGGCACAACAAAGGAATGCAATGCTTATTTTGGCATTTGGGTTATACAGTGGGTACGGAAAGTATTCAGACCCCTTTAAATTTTTCACTCTTTGTTTCATTGCAGCCATTTTCCAAAAATCAAAAAAGTTCATTTTATTTCTCAGTAATGTACACTCAGCACCCCATCTTGACAGAAAAAACAGAAATGTAGAAATTTTTGCAAATTTATTAAAAAAGAAAAACTGAAATATCACATGGTCATAAGTATCAGACCCTTTGCTGTGACACTCATATTTAACTCAGGTGCTGTCTATTTCTTCTGATCATCCTTGAGATGGTTCTACACCTTCATTTGAGTCCAGCTGTGTTTGATTATACTGATTGGACTTGATTAGGAAAGCCACACACCTGTCTATATAAGACCTTACAGCTCACAGTGCATGTCAGAGCAAATGAGAATCATGAGGTCAAAGGAACTGCCTGAAGAGCTCAGAGACAGATTTGTGGCAAGGCACAGATCTGGCCAAGGTTACAAAAAAATTTCTGCTGCACTTAAGGTTCCTAAGAGCACAGTGGCCTCCATAATCCTTAAATGGAAGACGTTTGGGACGACCAGAACCCTTCCTAGAGCTGGCCGTCCGGTCAAACTGAGCTATCAGGGGAGAAGAGCCTTGGTGAGAGAGGTAAAAAAGAACCCAAAGATCACTGTGGCTGAGCTCCAGAGATGCAGTCGGGAGATGGGAGAAAGTTGTAGTAAGTTAACCATCACTGCAGCAATCCACCAGTCGGGGCTTTATGGCAGAGTGGCCCGACGGAAGCCTCTCCTCAGTGCAAGACACATGAAAGCCCGCATGGAGTTTGCTAAAAAACACCTGAAGGACTCCAAGATGGTGATAAATAAGATCCTCTGTTCTGATGAGACCAAGATAGAACTTTTTGGCCTTAATTCTAAGCGGTATGTGTGGAGAAAACCAGGCACTGCTCATCACCTGTCCAATACAGTCTCAACAGTGAAGCGTGGTGGTGGCAGCATCATGCTGTGGGGGTGTTTTTCAGCTGCAGGGACAGGGACGACTGGTTGCAATCGAGGGAAAGATGAATGCGGCCAAGTACAGGGATATCCTGGACAAAAACCTTTTCCAGAGTGCTCTGGACCTCAGACTGGGCCGAAGGTTTAAACCGCTAAAATAACGAAGGAGTGGCTTCACAACAACTCCGTGGCTGTTCTTGAATGGCCCAGCCAGAGCCCTGACTTAAACCCAATTGAGCATCTCTGGAGAGACCTGAAAATGGCTGTCCACCAACGTTTACCATCCAACCTGACAGAACTGGAGAGGATCTGCAAGGAGGAATGGCAGAGGATACCCAAATCCAGATGTGAAAGACTTGTTGCATCTTTCCCAAAACGACTCATGGCTGTATTAGATCAAAAGGGTGCTTCTACTAAATACTGAGCAAAGGGTCTGAATACTTATGACCATGTGATATTTCAGTTTTTCTTTTTTAATAAATTTGCAAAAATTTCTACATTTCTGTTTTTTTCTGTCAGGATGGGGTGCTGAGTGTACATTACTGAGAAATAAAATGAACTTTTTTGATTTTTGGAAAATGGCTGCAATGAAACAAAGAGTGAAAAATTTAAAGGGGTCTGAATACTTTCCGTACCCACTGTACATAACAGAAAGTGCCCCTTAGTCGACCATAGTTCATATAGAACATAGTTCATGGTTAGAACAAGGCATTATGTTTTTTTAGGCTTAATCACATTCATAAAGCCCATAATGAATCTGACAAATGTCCTTATATTTAAGGCTATCCTTTGCCCATGTTGGTCGAGTTAGGCAAAAAGAAAGCTATCTTGATGTACATATTTGAAATGTAAAATAAATGGCTACTGCTCAGTATTGGTGGAGGTTTGTGCTCTCCAAGTGCTTGCCATCAGTGTCTGCAAATCACTTAGAAACTTCAGTTCTAATCACCCCCACACATCCATCTAACCCTGACGGACAAGAAACCATAGATACTAGGGTTGAGCCGGATACTCGGCTGATACGAGTATCCGGTACGGATAAAGCATTTTTGCCGAGTACGAGTATTATGCGAGTAATACGAGTCAATAACTGTACTCGGATTGAATAAAAATCGGCATTGCCTAGCTGACTGTGCGCACTCTCTCTCTCTCTCTGCCGGTCATGGAAGATTTTTTTTAAAACTGTCAGCGGGCTTTTTTTTACTTCACGCACTGAGTGTCTGACACTTTCTTGCTGTATTTAAAAAAATAAAGGTAGTTGTGGTATAAATAAATTATTTAAAATAATATTACAAATTAAGCTACACACACAAACACCCCCCGCCCCATCTCTGTCTCCCTCTTACTCACTCACACACACACACACACACACACACACATATACCTGGCCTGCACCACGAAGCGAGTTCAACAAACCCAGAATATGATATCAACTCGGTAAATTAACCCAGGGTTTCCCGATCCAGCCGGGAGCGCGTTCACATAAAAGAGGCGGTGTTAGCAGCAGATGCCCAAACAGACATGAACAAGTCCACTGTCAGCAGAGCGTCATATTTTACGATCGAGGATTAAAACTGTAACATCACAGAAATACGACAGTAGCACGGCTGAAACTGACACATGCAGGGAGACAGAAAATCACAGACAGTGTGTCTAAATGAACAGGCATAGTCTATAATAATACGTTGCTAATGTGTTTCCACATTAAAAGACTCGGCCGTTCTCCCTCACTTTAAAAAACTTGTCGCCACTTCAAAAATGAGATTAATTTATTTAACGCACTCAAAAGTGTTCCAAACTTTGTCCAAAAACAGTGTTTGAAAGACTGAATCTCAATATTTAGGCTGCTGAAAACTCACATGACTACAGTCTCTGTAGTTGGCCTTAGAAAGCTATACTAACCTAAATAAACAGACTACGTTCATATTAAAATTTAGTATTTCAATACCAAACTGTTCATCATATTCAGCCTCACATAAGAAAAATAAAATCCATTTATTTTAACAGCTGCGTCAGGCTGTGTGAAATAAAAAATATTAAAGACATTTAAAGGCAGTAAGTAGGCTGATCCTGCTGTACTGTAAAAACCTGTAGGCAACATTAGCCTAAGGCTTTTAATCAGTCTCTGTAGGATCGCCATAGCCAAGAATTTCTCCACATCACGCTGCAAACATAAAGCAGCCTATTGGCTAAAACTGTCTGTGGGATTTCCTACAGATGGTGATGTCAGAGAGCTGATTGGTCAGTAGGCAGCGTTTTCACAGAGTTAATCTCTTTTCTGGAACATAACCTGCTCCAGGTTAACCGTTCATAAAAACCTTAAAAGTTAAAAAAAGAAAGTTATGTTGAGTATGAAAACTCTTGTTCATTACATTTTACTTCATAATTGCAGCATGTGTTGTATTCATTGTTGCAAAACGTTTCTGTATATAGTTTGTTTGTTATTGTGATCAAAACCATTGATCTGAAGCTCAATACTGATGCTGTCATGTAAATAGTTTTCTAATCAGCAAAAAATATAACAATTTCTGATCAACACATATAAATTGCATGCTTAAAATAACAACCGTTAAAGCGCCGCCCATTCCAAGACAATCCGACCCACTTCCTGGTTAAACCCAGCCCATTTCCGGACTAGGCCCCGCCCAATCCGAGTACGGATACAGATAATTCATATGGTTAACAGATACAGATAATGCTGTACTCGCTCATCCCTAGTCTCCATGGTGGTCACACAGGAGTTGTGGTCAACAAGAAGAAGGAACCAAATACCTGGAGAAAAATAGATAAAGGTTGCACTGAGAAACACTGAATACAGAACACTGCTGAAAATAACTATTAGCCAAATCCATAAACCATCTAACATTTGTGTATGAGAACTGGTCTGATGGTAAATTCCATTCCAGCATTTCAATATGCAAATGACAATAGGGAGGGAGCAAGAGCGTAACTCTGTGGTTACAAGCGGTGGGGACACACAGATTAGGGGTGTGACGCTACACTTAGCTCACAAGACATGAGGAATTACGACACTGGGTTCTGCAAGAACAAGACAAGAAGATAATTGTACACAGTTTTTAAGAAATATTCAATGGATTCCTGTGTGTCGCATTGAAAATTAAGTTGGGGCATGTGTGTGTGGCGTCGCTATGATGAACAGTTACACTGAGGGGTACTGTATGCAATGGAAAACGGAGCACGGCCAAACCGAGTGGAGTAGAGGTGGGGCGAGTTGAGAATGTGTTTTAATAGCCGTTTTGCAGAACATAAACTTAAATACCACGTCTTGACTTCCAGCAGTCACCTCTCCTCCTGTTATTTCTCACAATATAAAACCCATTCTTTAAGCCGTGCTTAAAGTCTGCCGGTATTCACCGGTACTGTTACTTTCATATTTTACCCTTTAGCGTACCGGCACCGCCTCCTCTCTGCCCTCTGCAGAACAGGTTTTCTGGGCACTACGTACGGCCATGCTTACAGTCACGCAAAGTCACCCCCCAAAGGCCCATCTGAGTCAGGAAAAACCCTGGTTGGTAACGATTACAAAGATAGCGGAATATAAAGGTGATCAATGGTAGAAAGCTTTATCACAGGTTAATCTGGGCACTCTGCCACAGCGTCTCCACTTATGCGCTCCATCTGAGTGTCAAAAACCCCAGCCTGTTTCCCTTATGCAAGTAAGAACATATAAAACGACCATGGTACAAAAAATCTGGGACTATCACTCGTTAATTTAGCCACCACTTAAACTGTCACACCTGCTGCTTCACATGCACACATCACAGTTACAAAATTAAAAAATCTGCAAGAATATTTGCCACTGTCTATTACTGCACTCCCTGTATAAATGTTGACAAATCTGACGTCATTGTGTAGGGTTGGTACAATAACGTCACAGTAACATCCCGAGGATGTTCTGAGAAAGTCCCACAATAACATCACTGTAACGTCCTGGGAACGTCCTGCAATAACACCCCTAGGACATAATGGGAACCCGACACAACAGCAAAAAAGAAGGCGGAAACAGCACCCAGGGTCAACCCTCCTCATGAAATTTTAAAGAGTATTTTCTTTACTATGATTTCTTCTTTGAAAATTTACTATGTGATCACTTTATTAATTACACGGTACAATCTATTGCAATCAAACACAACAGCTCTCTCATAAATTCTACTTTTACAAATTTTATAATGTTCAATTTTCTTTCACATTGAAAATTTATTAATTCAATGATACATTTTGTTGAAGTATTAGTGAAAGGAAATATTAGGGTTGGGCCGATAGACAATGCCATTGTCCTTCATCACTACGTTGACCTGGTGAGCAGGCATTGTGATTGTAACCCCAACCCCCTGAGCAAAACAACAACAAACAAAAAATCTAAATTTTTGACAACATACCGGCACATTATAAATTTGAAATATGCTTCTTCCCAAACTCAGAGACACAAGAGGTAACCTAATCAGGACATCCCTCCCCCCGAATGTCATCATCTATCCCGATGTTTCAATACCTTTACAACACCAGCACTGACTACAACCTTAAGATATAATTTATGTAACACCTCTTTAACAGTGTAAAAAAGACAACATTATAGGCATCTGTGGAATTGTATATTGTACAGTTGCACCTGCACATAAGTAACAAATGAGCAAATTTGTAATCACTACAGGTGGCAGTGTGGAAGGCAACCACATGAGCAGAGAAGGTACATTTACAAACTCAACAGAGTTCATTATAAATCTGTGATTGAACAGACATTAATTTTGCACCACATTGTAATTACACCTTCATTTATTCAGAGGTCATCAAGTTGCTTGAAGCCACTGAGCGAAGGATAATGCTGAAACTTGAAGCTATGCAAGTCAGCATCAGCAATTCAATGGAGGATGCTAGAAGCAAAATATAGCCAGCTTACCGAAGACATTAATGACATGCTGCGGGAGACTTGCAAGACGATTAAGGGACTTGGAGAACTTGTGCCTCCAGATGAGTTCAGACTCCTCTTTAAAAAGAGAATGGTTAGTGCTGTGACATTTTCTTCCAGGTATTTTGACAAATCACACACCATAGTAATAGATATTTTGATTTATACAGATTCAATACCTCAGTCTGCAATCTGGAGGGACCCTGGATGGTGTGAGGAGGATGCTCGGAAAATTGGGAGCAACTCACTCTGGAGTCAATATAGTTTTAAGGGAAGAAAAGGAAAGAGGCCAT
This sequence comes from Lepomis macrochirus, assembly GCA_024633595.2. Taxonomy (NCBI): domain Eukaryota; kingdom Metazoa; phylum Chordata; class Actinopteri; order Centrarchiformes; family Centrarchidae; genus Lepomis; species Lepomis macrochirus. Next base: position 8,853,261 of record JALXJV020000006.1, on the reverse strand, counting down.
TTACCAATCCATGATGCGATAATATGTAAGTATGTTTCAAGGCATTTTGACAAACATATCAGTATCTGTGTTTATAGAAACATTTTCTGACAGATAATAGCAACAACATTTTCACTGGTCTAATTCAGTTTTTCAGAGGCCCCACTGGTGTCATTCCGTGTCCATTCACCTAAAAGCCTCGACTCTGAAATGTTATCTTACGCCCTTTTATTTGGTACAATCCAAAGCCCAAGTTGTCTTTTCCTCAATCCCAATCTTTACCAATCCTAATATAATTATAACAATTAATTTATCTTGGTGGTGCTGGAGTCTAAAGAGTGAGCCACTTCAGTAAGAACTGCAGTTGTCACATTATACTTTGTAATGAAACAGAATAGAAATAATAGAAAATTTCTACTGCTTATTAATTTGAACAGAAGAAAAATGACTATACATTAAACTATTACATTATTAATTCAATTAATTAATATTTAGTATTTAATAGGCCTAATCATTAATTTGTATTTTATAGGCCTATTAGTGCTGTGATTAATGCCTATGTAATGATCAGTTTATTTATTTGCTTCAGACTAATTAATCTGTGATGATTAATTAGTCTAGTGATGAGTCTAACTGGTAGAAAGAGTTGATTTATCTCAAACTTTGACCTTATTGCTGCGGGTATGATGCCATGAAAAAAACACTAATACACTATCCTATTAAAAATCCTTGCAAGATTATAAGCGGCCACTCAGTCGAAGCACCGTATGCTTATATATTTAACAGATATATTTTTAGCTTGACTAGCCTCAATTGTGTTGTCAATACGACTGTCTCCATGTGATGCCATGTGCAACCTGCTCACAAAACAGAGTACAAAGAGGGAGAACAGTCTTTACTCCATCACCTCCCTCCTCTTCTTCTCCCCTCATGGGCCCCTTTAAAACAGCAGTGGAAATGCCAAATATGACATATAACAGGATACAACTTGAACAGCACCTGGACGTTAAGCCATAATCTTAAAATCTCCACTTTTTGGTCAACATATTTTAACAAAACTAAACCGACCAAAAAAGAGAAATCATTGGCTACTCAAGGCCCCTCGTGATCTCCAAAACCTCTGACAGGCCAGCCACAGAGATAGTCCTGTCTTGGGTAATTGGAGTTCTGCACTTTGGCCAGTAATGGTGTCTTGAATGTTGCTCAGTGCTCACTTTAGGATGAAACACGGATAAGGTGTTGTAGAGTATAATGCAATGGCTGGTCAAGGATGAGCCTCTCTCTGTGTCATACTAGTTGGCCACTGCAGAAGCACAAAGGAACAGATCCTCAGTAATCTTGACTGCCCATAAGAAAGTTTACCATGGTAAACTTTCTTATGGGCAGTCAAGATTATTATTATTAGTAATAATTATTAGTTATAAATATTATTATTAGTAGTATTACATTAAGCTAATCTGTAACCTAAAATTTAAAATAAAACTACTGTTACAGGCTACTCACTACAACTACTACATCGTGTGTCCTGCAATAATTCAAACTAACCAGCAGGTGGTGTATGCGTGCACTATTCCACACAAGTCGATATAAACCTGGGCTAAAGCTAATCTCGTCCTTTTTGGCGCTTGTCACGCATGCAGTCCATGATCACGTAGCGATGAGCGGAGAAATTTACACGTTGACAAGAAGGCAGCAGACTTGCACAGTGCGAGTCATTGACAGGACCGTGGCCAATCTGTCGAGGATCTTTCAGGTACATGCAATTTAAGTTAAATGACTGTTACAACAAATAGTGACATTAATAAAAGGTAAGTTAATGTTAGCTACAAACATGCGTCTGCTTGCTGCTAACATTTGTCTTTTGTAGGTTGATGCAGACCTGGCCCTATACTTTTAACCTTAAGAAGCAAAGGGGATACATTATTTAATGCCACTCTATGAATTCACTAAAGAAACACAAATCAAGTTTAACTTATGAATGAATTGCTAGAAATGCTTGAATTAACAAGCTAGCGCCATAGGCTAGCGCTAGCTTGATCCTTCCCCTCCCATGCAGAGCCCAGCCTATTTGTCCATTTATCTCTAAAGACAAGGCAAGGCACGTTTATTTGTATAGCACATTTCAACAACAAGGCAATTCAAAGTGCTTTACATAAAACATAAAAGCAACAAAGGGAAACATTAAAGTAAACATCAATGGGAATAATCAAGTCCTTTGTGTTACTAAAATAAAATCACATTTACAAATTCCACGATCAGCAGACAGTTTTATGATATCTAGCGGGAACCCTGAATGGCCATTGATAAGCTCACTGTGAAGTTTTGTTAATGTTTATGTTAAAAACAAGTAACCTTATTTAATGCAATTTTATGTTGATATGTTACAATTAACAGATCCAACCCCAGACCATCTACCTCACGGAGAGAGACAGTGGCATTGTGGTTTTTGCATCTCAAGAAACTTTTCCCATGTTGACCTCACCACTGGGGTAACCTATCTTGTTGAGGGTCATGATTTAGCACCAGTTTCCACCTTGCCAGTATCCACAGCAGTTGCAGGCAGTGGCTTAAGGTTTCGGTTTAAGGCTGCCTCGCTCCCTTGCACCTCCAGCACCAAGAAAATACTCCAGGTAACGTTAAACCAAAACAAAGTTTGGTGACAGTAGTTTACATGTAACATATGCTCTAGCGTCATTTACTTGCTACTTTGCATTAAAGTTGCACTTAAGCTTTTGTCCCTCAAGGTCTTGCTCTTTTAATTGATCAAGAATACATCACTATTTTTTTAAGTATGCAGTTATTCTGTCTACACACTAGTGGTGGGTCTGTGTGTAACTTGGGTGTCGTTTTTTCTGTCATTGTTGAAGACCTGTTGTTGTAGCTCAGACAATGGATGGAGATATCAATCTCCACAGCCATGTTACAAAAATAACATTCACCGAGCACCAAGCCAATGTTCGCTCCATTGCAAATGTGGTGAAGTTAGCACTGGACATGGAGATGGATATCGTCTTGACGGATGGCAGTGGGAGGCGCATCCTACCTTCCCCTGGGACATCTGGTAAGTTATTATTGTTATTTGTGTTGTAAGTACTACTATTCTTAAGGACTGTATGACATTAGTAAGAACCTCAAACATGTATATTAATGTATGATACTTAAAGCATCTAACTGATCTTATCACCTCAGTTTCCCACAGAATGACAGCATAACTGTGGCGGGGGGCGACTTTAACAGGTGACATAGCGAGTTTTGCATGCCTGTCGAGAATTGCATGCACTTCCAAATACTGCTTTTAAACGCTATAATTGTCTTTGTGGGGTAAATGATTAGAAATGTTTTGTTTAAGTGATGTTCTGTTTGAAGTCCAGCATGTATCACGTTAAGTCAGCTCTGCGCAGTGCAGCATTAAGTCAAACGCACCTATTACCTCACGGGAGTAAAGCGGCAGCAGGTGCAGTTCTGGCGCACACTCTCTCTGGCTGCAGTACGTTGCAACCACCTTTTGCATGATAATTTTTCTAAGCTCACAGTAAGCTTATGCAGTCTACTGGAGGTAGATCGTGTCTACCTGCCCCTGCAGTCGCCTGTGGCTCATGTTAGACAATGAAATCACTATGAAGTCAGCCACAGTCATCTCGAGCCTGTTGACTACCAGTTATGAATACCGTGCTATCTTCGACAACTGTAGGCCCATTCTAAAGTTAACAAAGCTATCCGTATTGGCTAGGCTTCTTAGGGTGTACTCACACTAGGCACGGTTGCCATGAACCGGGCCCGAGTACGATTGTCCCCCCTCCCCACACCCCCTCTGGCCTGCACTCACATTGGGTTTCAGCATTCGTGCCGGAGCACGCTTACGTCATTATGGTGCGACGGTTTCGGGATAAACAAGAAGAGCGGCGCGCTCCCTGACACACAATGGAACCAATCGCTCTGTTTTCTTTGTGGATAATTTTGTTTCGTTTGGTCCACGGTGGTCCACAGCCCTCTCACAGCCTGTTATTTAACAGATGTGTCGCCTGATACAGATACTGTGCCCGCAGTTTTTTTACCTTGTCTCTACACTGCTCGGTAGTTCTTTGATATCCATGACGAAGAAGATAGTCACGGATTTTTCTAAATATATCTGAGTTTTTATGCGTTTTGTCCAGCTGTTCTTGTATGCTCTCATCTGCCCAAATTTCCAACAAGCATTGCACCTCTTCCGTAGACCAAAGCGACCCTTTACCCGCCATGGTGGTTTTGGATCGTCGCAAAAACCTTACGTCCGCAGCGTCCTGTTCCGTGCTCCAGCACGGTTAGCGCTCACACTGCATGCGAACCGCGCCCGAGTCCAACTGAACCGTGCTCTGGCCCACCTCTTCCAAGCGGGCCAGGGCCGGCTAATCGAGCCGCGCCCGGGCATGGTTCGGAGCACTCACACTAGTCAAACGAACCGCGCTTTGGTGGTCAAACGCACTCGGGCACGGTTCAAACTGGCTAGTGTGAGTACACCCTTACATGCTTGCTAATAACTTTTTTTAAGGTTGGTCTCCGACATTGACAGCACCGGTGTTTATGATACTTCCGTTGTATGCACAACAAATATGAGCGAATATGTGCTGCGCAGCGCAGCAATCATAAACGATTTTGAAATGGGTCGCCAAATCTACCTGGGCGGCCCACCCAAGTAAAGCCTATGTGTGGGAAACACTGCAGCTGCTCATCAGTGTGCAACTTTGGTGTCTAGATATTATCTTATGCTCCAGATACATTTTCACCTATCAATAACTGAAAGAGAAATGCTTTCAATTCAATGTATTTCAATAACTTTTTCTGTCATACCAGTTTTAATTTTATTACACCAGACACCAACGTTGAATGTTTAAATCAAATGTCTTTATTGTCCTCAAATGTGGAAATTTGTCTTTGTCTTCACAGGCTGATTAAAAACCGCATCATTAAAAATCACAATACAAAACTCAATAAATAACACAGCATGCACAGTACAGACCATAACGGATAGGATTCCAGTGTGGAGACATTATGAATACAGAAAGATTATTGAATTTGTTATGAAAGACTTTTTGTAAATGTTCTTAGTTGCTGCAGCTGTTCTATAGCGCCTTCCACAGGGGAATTTAATAAATTCATTACACAAGGGGTGAACGTAATCAGATGCAATTTGTCTAGCGTGTTGTGTCACCTGCATTTTATATATATATCCCAATTGTTTCAGCTCTTTGCCAATAATCTTAACAGCCAAGTGGTCTGGAATAATTTTGTGAAGACTGTTGAAACCTACACAATTTGATCACCTTGCCCCTTAAACCATGTGGTCCAGGTGCTTTATTAGATTTAATTCAGGCCATACTTGCTGCTACTTCTGACTCTGTCAATACAATAGTGGAGTGATCAGTAGTGTTATTGAATATGTCAAAGTCATCATTACAGCCAGAACACTGTTGGTTATCAAATCTAGAATAAAACTGATTCACTTAGTTAGAAAACGATACTCCTTTAATCTCTGGGACAGCTTGTTTTTTCCCCTCTCTACTCCTCATAAAATTGAGTCCTCCCCAGGCTTCCCAGATATTACCAGAACAAAAGTGAGTCTCTACCTTTCATTTTACCTTATTTTTCTTTAAAATTAATCTCAGTTCCTTTCTCCTATGTTTAACTAGAACCATATCCCCATTAATAAAAGCCGTCCTCCTCTCCTTAATGCACTGGTGCATTTCTGCAGAAACCTCTCTTTTGTTATTAGGGTATACTTCCCCACTGGTGCACAACACAGAGCTCTGTATGCCTCTTTTATGTTACCTAAATATCAATCTAATGTGCGCGTGTCTCTTCGGACAGTCAATGTACTAATGAAGAGTGGGGAGATGTGCTAAATCACAATTGATAAAATCCCAGAGAATCAAACACTGGCTGATCTAGTGAGTGAGAGTGCAGTGATAAAGCTCTCAGCTATCCTACCTGCGGCCTCCTGATGTTTTGGTCCAGGTACATATGTCAAGATGATTGTAATCTACCCAAATTCATGTAAATTATTCAGGTAAAAAGAGCTAAACAAGACCCTCCGAATTTCAAAATCTGGGGTACAGATCTGTTTATGAATGTGCATCTGTGTGGCCCATTTGTTGTCCATAAATGTACATAGTCCTCTGTAGGACTGCAGCTAACAATGATTTTAGTATTCTAGTATTCGAAGCTTCGATAGATTATTTCAACGATTCATCGATGCGTCGTTTAAGAAGTACTTTTGCTTGGTGGCGGCAGAGCTACAGAGAGAGCTGGATGTGCGTTAAAATGTGCAGCTCCCCGACAGCCAGTTAACTCCTGACTGTGAGGTTCCAACTCACGGCCCAAAAAGGAGAACAACAAACGCATGTGATCACATTTTCAGCTGAGGTTTGCGGCTTACTTTGGCTTCAACTCAACAATCAGTCATGATTTCAGTTAAATGCTAAAATTGCTGTTACTGTTACCTTGTCTGTAGTCCGCTGGCAGAACACCGGCTGCTTTCTGATAAGGCGCCGTCGTGCTGTTGCCGAGGCGACATAAGTGGTTTTACGGTGGACGGACGGTAACATTACAGAGTTGTTGTTTTATTTAGCTTGAAATAATCCCAAACTTTGGACACGTTCTTCTAGGTCCCTGCTATTTTCTCTCTCTTCCTCCACTTTGCAAACACCTCCATTATACGTCATGTTCACAGCATAAGTGTGATGTGCGACAGTAATAAATGCCCCTGTGAAACACTGTGCTGTAAAATATATATACCTTATTTACCTATAAACAAAACTAACATTGCTTACTCTTGTTTGTTTTCAAATAGGCCTAGAATATTGGCGAAGGGGAGCAAGGAAGCACGCATGCCCTTTCTGCAGTCCATATGATTGTCTTAGCAAACAGTGGCACTTTTTTGGGAGGAACGTGACTTACTGCTGTGAAGGAGACTGAGCAAAACATTGACCATACACATCCATGCCTTTTTTTTAAGGTCAAGCCAGAGTAACCTGTGTGGGGTCAAAGTGGCCATTAAAGAGTTTATCCAGGTGGCTGAAGCTCTCACTACTGTGGCAACAGAGATGAGGGAAGCAGGGCGCATGCGAGATAGGCTCACCAGGCAGCAGGTGGAGACCTTGAAGGTCCCTTTCCGGTGTCTCATATGTCGATGTGAGTACAACGTCCAGTATGATTCTCACCTATGACTTTGTAACCTCTGTCAAGTTTACAATACAACTTGAAACAACTAAATTAGCAAATTGCTTAGGCACTATATTCAGCAAAGTATAAGCAGTAAGTCTGCACTGACTTAAGCTTTTCCACACACACCAAGTGTTAAAACTGTCGCTGTTCCCATAACATTCAGCATAAAAATTGGTATTGGGCAACGATTGAAATTTTAATAGCATTTTTGTCATAAAAGTGAATAATGAATTCTAAAGTAGTGTGTTGCACAATTTTAATTTAAATGTAGTTCTATATACATGAAAGTTTAATAACGGGATTTGCAAACACTTTAAACCAGGGGTGTCAAACTCATTTTCACCACGGGCCACATAAGCATTTTGGTTACCCTCAAAGGGCCAGTTGGAACTGTAAGACTGTATAAACATACTTCATTGCATAAACTATTCCTTAACATATTGTGAAATAACTGTCTTTATTTGATTATTTAGCTTATTCAAGTTAAGGACATTTAACCCATCAGATGCAAAAATATAAGCAAGCACATTTACTGTATCTGTGTTATTATAACATATATTAATTAATTCATCAGGTGTAGAAACCCATAATACTCCATCAATCTTTGATGTACTTGAAAAGTATAAAACTAAAAACTATTACATTAACTTTATCCACAGAGGAGAGGGGCAGAACCATTGTAAAACAAATAATTGTGAGCTGCTAATAACATCTGTGACAGATGTGGCATTTGATAAAACAAACGGCTGCACACAACACCACAGCAAAAAACTGACTAATAACAGATAGTTTTATTACATGGAAAAATGCCGACGTATATTGTAGCTACTCCTTCATCATCGACACTGGCTCAAAACCAGTGCTTGAAGTGGACAAAATTAGCTGTCATGGAGACATTCTGATTCTGACCTGTCCCCAGCGTCCCCATGTAAATGACAACTACCTGTCAATATTTTTAAAAGTCCCGCCCCATCCAGGCTGTGATTGGTCGGTTCACGACAAGTGACATTGACGAGCTACATTGAGAACATGGCTGCTTGAAAGGCGCCGAGCTTCTCTTCTCCCTTGTCTCTCTGCGCCGAGTTTAGCAGGCAGAGAAAACGGGAACAGATGAGAGTCACAAAGCGCCCAGAGAACCTGATATGAGGGCAGAGGAAAGAGTCTTCCAGCTTGGGAGAAGCCCCAGTACGCAAGAAAATGTCCCGGTACACCAAAGAGTAAAATGTCGAGGTGCTGGTACTGCGTACCGGGGCGTTCCGGCCCACTTCAAACACTGCTTAAAACAAAAGACATAGGCCCAGCCTACTGGTTTATCTCCTTATTAACACAAACGTGTTGACTTTCCCATCATTAATGAAATTGCCTTCCTTCTGCATAAATTTTTATCGGACATTTTGGGGTCGTTTGTATACATTTCTCATCTCCACTTGTCCTTAAAAAAACGTAGTTAAACGGGGTGTGGAAAGATCGCCGGATTCGGGCCCGCCATGTCATAGTGTAGTATTAACAAGTGTAGTTCTAATACAGTAACAAAAATTGCAAGTGTAAAGATTTTGCAAGCGCAAGTTACACTTACCCTGCAGGCTAAGCCCCCCCGTCTTTCAATCCTAGTGATAACCCTGGCCAGAATTCAATTAAGCCATGACATAGATAATAAAATATCTATAGTAAGCCAACAAATTTTATTAAACAGTACTTCACATACCCTAGATATTTTACCTTATCAGAAGGTCCTGTCCATATATTTATCTGACATTTTGATAAACAACTGAGCTGGTGTGGTTTTTCAATAACTCAATAACTTGTCTGTTCTGTACAGTTTAAAACAAAGGTCTTGGCTACATATCTCCCGATTTGAATTACAGCACACTACTTTCAACGAGAATTATTTAGCGGTTTATAATATCTCAAAACTGGTTCAGCAAAGTGTATACTGTAAACATGTATACAATGTAACACATCCAAGATTTGATTTCAGAGAAAACTGTTATAGTGTCATTGTCATCCTGAGTGCATTTTTTAATCTGGACTATTTTTCTCATTTCTTGGAGAACTGTTTTTTTGTCAGTATCTTGAAATCCAAATGTTGTGCTTCTTGCACAAATATTCAACAATCACTGAGAAATCCTTCTCATTGCTCTGTGATTGCATTTGTGCTAATGTGTGCATTATGTCAAATTATTTTTGGCAAGTGAACAAATGCAGAAAAATAAGCGGATAGCAATCTAGACTAGACAGAATATTAAAGTAAAATAATCTCCAGCATTGGTTCCATGGGTTACAGAAGCTTTAATTACAGAATAAAGAAACAGAGAAAGTATGAATTTGTTACATTTCTCATCAGCATTGTTACTAGCAGCCGTAGAATGTCTTGATCCTAATGATGTCCCAGTTGGACAGGCCGTTAATCTGGCCAATCGGGACGCTGGGGTCGGGGATGGGGATCATTGTTTCCTTCCCATTTATGGAGAAAGCTGTTTTCCCATAGTGCATGATGGAGGAGTAGTCATAAGGAGTATTCAGGTCGTTGGCAGCCTGCATGTTGAAGTTGTAAGCATTCTGTGGGTTGATGTTTGTCCAGTTGATCGCGACGTAGGAGTTGCGGTCGGTCCTGGTATGTTCGTGCTGAAAGCCCAGAGCGTGGTTGGCCTCGTGCTGGATGACGCCATAGTACAGGCAGCCCTGCCTGTTGAGAGAGAGCACCTGTGCGCCTCCCACTCTTCCCACAGAGGAGAAACATCCGGCTTGGTTCTCGATGCTGATGTAGTCGGTCTCATTGTGACGGGGGACAAAGCGAATGCAGGTTTTGGCCTGGAAGCCGCTCAACGAAGAGTTGATCAGCTGCTTTTCTGAGCTGGTGAAGTCACTGCTCACGGTATAGGGGACCATCACCAAACCGCTGGAAGCTTTTTTCCACCGGCAGCTCTGGGACGAGCATATCATGGCACTTCTGGTTGTGGGAGCCAGTATGTCTCCTTCCAGCAGTATCTCGTCAGTGGCGCTGTTGGAGGTCAGAATTCTGGTGGTCATATCGACGGTGTCTGGAACATCTTCTTTGCTTCCTTCCTCCTGGACAGGATATGCCTGAGACAAGCCGAGCAGGAGCAGCAGCAGCAGGCTGGCAGAGGGAGTCATCTTCATGGTCAGTCTGGAGGCTGTGGAGCTTCTGTGGAGAGCTGCTGTGGAGAGACTCCTTCAAGCTTGATGTCTGACTTTGTTCAGTCCACGGTCTTTATACTGTCCTCTACAGGTGTGTCTGTGGGAGGATTATGGGTTGGGGTCCTCACTGCTAGGCTTAAATAAACCTCAGAGGGAAGGACTTCACAGACAAACCTACTTCTTAAACAAGGTTTGTTATCTCTGGTTATTAGATGAATGAACACAGCTTCACTACGTGGTTAAATAGCTGCATTTGTTAAGCTACACAGTTTATATGGTCTTCAACCAGAAAAATCTCAAATTTGAGTATCTTTGTCAAATAGTTAAACATATGTCTCTGGAAATGCCTCACTGATATTTGCTCCATAGAAGGTATTTGTTGGTTTACTAAAAAGTTGTGATGTAAATAAATACAAATACACAGCATTTGAATATTTGCTGAAATATTTGCTCCCCCTCACCGATCTGTCACTGGATTGACACAATTTCCTTAATACCAGTTATTCACAAGAACATAATTATGGATGGGGATTGTTAATTTTTATTGATATTGATGCCTTTATTGAGACTGCTTAATGATCTGAATCTTTATCGATACCACTATCGATATTTTACGATTATTTGGTGACAGTTAGTTGGTAAGACCAGCCCCAATGGGCATGAGGTAGGCCTGCACTGTATAGGGATAATATTCAATGTGCAATAACATTGTTATACATGTTGTCATGTCATAAGATGACTTATGACAATAAATAAACATAAATTCAAGTGTGCTTATTAGCTGCCCGGTTGTTTTTAAAGATTTTAAAGGGGTGGTATTATGCTCTTTTTTAGGTTCAAAATCCTATTTAGAGGTTGCACGAGAACAAGTTTACATGTTACAAACACCATAGTTTTTGTTATACTGCACATTGCTGCAGCTCCTCTTTTCACCCTGTGTTGAAGGCTTCATTTTAGCTCAAGAGTGATACACCTTGCCAGATAATATAGAATAACTCAATAAAATAAGGGGGGGCCAAAAAGAATAATACCACCTCTTTAAATACAGCTAAATATTGTTTCCAGAGCAGCAACATTAATGTTTACAACAGCAAAGTCACCATATATAAACTCAATATCTGACATCACAATACTGAGTGATGTATAGAGATGATTAAAAAATCAGTCTGTATCAGGCCTTCCTCCTCTTCCTCCTCTCTGCTATTATTCACTGCCTGCAGGTAACGTTACCTGGTAGAAGGCGGAGCAGCTGATTTGTCTCAGCAGCTGAGTTTGAAACAATGTACCAAATTTTAAGGCTGCAGACCAGTCTATGCTACAGACAGACAACTTTCCATTTAGCTTGTTTTTAACATTTGGTTAATTGCCGAGCTAACGTTAGCTGTGCTTGTATATATGTAGCCAGGTGGACCAGAGGTACAGAGTTAAATAGTGTTCTGTGGGTTATAATGTATAATGTTTGTATAATGTTATGTAGATGCTGGTGAGATTACTGCAGCGATAACCGTCCTCTGTATTTAATGGCACTGTCGCTTTAAGAGTTCTACACAGGACGGGACACGGGAAAAACGGAAGTGTTTGGTCCCGCGATGTAGAGACACGGCAAGGGATGTACTTTGGTTTATCGATACGGAGGATATCTCCATAACTCACGGTAAAGTACAGTAATAATCCTTAAAATCAGCAGACGAAAGAGTTAACTAACTAGCGGACCAAGGTAGATGCATGAAGACCTGGGTGTCCCCGCTGATTCCTGACGATTTATAGCCGAGTGAGTGTGTGTGTATCTTCGGCAATCAAAACAATCAAAATCATATTATACTGGTGTACACTGAAGCTGTACATAAACAATGTTTATTTTATATTTTTCCGCTGACTTACATGGGAGATAAATGTGTGGAGTTCTTGGTGTGTGTGTGTGTGTGGGCGTGTCCTGAGGACGCACACTGCACAGTAGAACAGTGAGTTATTGATTTCATTCATAAAATGCTAATTCTGAGTTTCTATCCACCTTTTTCCGGGGGGCACTACTGTAAAATTGAAGGTGGGTAGAACTTCCGGTGAGGTGGCGGAAGTAGTATTCCAACGGTATTTTCTATGCTAACTAGCGAGTATTAAAAAAGTATTTAATGTCGCAAACCTTTATGAGATGTCGTTACGGAGCTCTGGGACAACATGTGCTGTTCGTAGTTGGACATATAACCGGACAAAACTAATGCAGTGGCTTGAACCTGAGTGTTTTGAACACAAGCCCAAAGCCAGTTTTCACCGCCTCCTAGAAGACGACGAATCAAAAAGAAAGTGGCTTAAGAACTTAAACTTAAAAAAGCCCCCAAACACCTGTTTGTGTGCTCGTTTCACTTCAGCTGACAAGAAGCCAACACAGGATAACCCGTACCCAACGCTCTTTCTGGGTTACGAGAAGCCACCGGAGAAGAGACGGCAACCTAGGACTCGAAAGGTCACAACAACAACAACAACAACAACAGGTAACGTTAACACTAATGTAATGTCAACCAGCGTGCTAGTTTTGTTTATACAGAGTTTTTTGGAAAACACCTATGAAAACTATTCTTGAATTCCCTATTAATATAAGAAAAACTGTCTGCAGTGGTGGTAGACAGATGGGCTGATATTTTTACCTCGTGTTAAATTTTATCCTGTACCTGGCAGGTGCTAATTTGATTCCCTCTTTTAGTCAACATTTACAGAATATCTATATTGAGAATATTAAACGCAGTCTATGTGTCCAGATGTTTGTGTGCAAGTTAGAATGAAGTTAAAGGCCAGAGTGCTTATTTGCTTTAGACAATAGTCTTAGAACAGCTACAAATAAAAGACTCAGTGTTCAATGTTTTTAAATGTAGTAGTAGTAGTTGTTGTTGTTATGCTTTTCTGTGTACTTCACAAATAATTTCAAGATCTAAACATTAATATCACTTTAAAAAAAAAAAATATGTATCAGTCTTTATGTACTTGTCCATTTGCCTGAACTGATGCTACTGCAGTAATAAATCTCATGTTGTAAACTAAATATGTATTTAATGGATTCCCTGCAGATGGACCAGATGGACTCAAGAACCGAATCTTACAGTCACTACTATGCCAGCATTACTGTCAAGTATCTAGTAGCAACCGCTCCATCTGGAATGGTTATGTATATTTCAGAGGCTTATGGTGGCAAATGTGATAGATTCATCACACAGAATTCTGGGTTTCTCTACCATTTGCGTGCTGGAGATGAGGTGATGGGGGACCGATGGCTTCACCATCAGGGATTTACTCGAGGAACGGAATGTTCGATTGGTCACTCCAGCCTTTACGCGCAAGAAATCCCAGCTGCCAAACGAGCAGGTCACTCGCACAAGGCGCATTGCTAATGTCCGTATACACATTGAGCGAGCAATCACGCGTCTTAAGGTGTACAAGATCCTCTCCCAAACTGTGCCTATCAATGTTGTCCCTAACATCAACAAAATCCTAAGAATCCATGCGGCACTTGTAAATCTGCGAGGGGGAGCTTATATCTAGCAAATGTGACTAAACAAAATTGGTGGGATGTAAATACGTTCTAAAGGAGGTTTAGCAACATGCACATCAGATGCTTCTGTATTTGTGAACACAAAAATGAATAGTTTTAGTTTTGATACTTTTGATAAATAGTTTTTGCTAATTGTATGTACATATTTTTACTTAAGGTTTTGAATGGTTTTCCTCTCATGGCTGGATAGCTCTGACTACCAGCTCTACTGCTGTCCATGCTATATTATATACATCCATGGCTGTACTGAGCAGCGGTCAAGCTAGCAGTCAATTCGGTTAGAGAGTAGTGGTCAGTTGGTGTCTACCTTGACCCCTCGCCGCACACATTATGTAGCCTCTTCTTTAGAATTATTAAAATAAGAAGGTCAATGTCATTCTGTCTAATATCTTGAGCTGAATAGGGTGTAGTTGCCCTTTGGACAAACCTATGTTAATGTTTACTGAATTAAAAAAACTTCTGATGCAACGTTATTTACACAAATCTTGACTGAGCCATGTTTAAAAATGTTTATGGTTCTGTGTATCGTTGGCAGACATAACACTTTGAAGAGTGAATTCACAGAGGTTGTTACATCTGAATACATTTTTATGAATGCAGGAATTAAACTTTCACAGTATATTATTATTTTTATTTAGTGAAATTATCTGAATACTGAATAACTGCTAACCAAATGTGCCAGTTAATGTATTCCAATGGCACAATTTTTTCTCATAAGCTGCAAAGCACAATGATAGAGAGCACTATTTTTTATGCATTATACATCATTTTATATTGTTATTTTTGTCAGCTCACACATCTGGATGTTAACTTGCCTTAAAACTTGCAATAAATTGGAACTGTCTTAAAACTGGAAAATTAACTTTTTTCTTTGAAAACCTGTGAGACAGCACTATACTGTCTTTGTGTATGAACTTTTCTTCAGAAGTTCATTGTACTACAACTGATTGTACAGTGTAAACCCTCCTACTCATTAAAGATCTGCAGGTACGTTGGGCAGAGATTTATCTTTCTGTCAGCAAAATCATCAGCCAACCTAGGTAGCATGTGCAAAAAGTAGAAATTCTGCAGCTGTTGCACTTGTGCATCTGTGTAGTTTTTGTCAAATGGAATGTCAATTTCGATGTCCTCACTTGGTGTCCAGATGACCAGCTTGCAGCTCTGTAGGCCCAGACACATCATGGTCAATTGTGTCTGGAAGAAGTATTAAAAGTGCATGTTGGAACAAAGAAAATCTATATAATGTATAATAAATTAAAAATACAATGTTGGTCTAATCATAGAACTACTCTACTTTCTTTAAAACATGATTCACCTAGAGGTAGTATCCATCCTTTCCTTTGGGAAGAATCAGGTACTGTCCATCACCCAGTCTTTCTTTTGATGTCACCATTTGGTCGTTCCAGAAATTCTGTCAGGGACATGGAACTCTTGAAGTTGCACATGAGTTCAAGGAGTTGTGTTGAATCAAGGATTCCATCTGGGCTGGCTCCCAACCAAGGATGGTCAGGGTGCACGACAAGGCCTCTCTTCTCCACAGTATGTCCTCTGCTCTCCATGAGTGTGACGACATTGATCTCATTTTCTTTGCCATGCTGCGTTGCTGTATTGCCGGTGAAGGTTGGGTACAGATGCTCATTTAGACACTTCCTGGCATCTGTGGTGCTTCGCTTGGGACTCATTTTGCTGTACTGGCTGTTAAACGCAGCTTTCTCGCGTCATGCCACAACTGTGAAGCACTGTGCATCCTGGTTTCTTCCATCAGTGTAGTCGCTTGTGCAGGGGACACTTTGATGTAGGCTTCATAAAACTGTGAGCACTTTGGACAGATTAGTGTTGTGCTGTGTTCAGTATGACGAAGTGTATTACTCTGAGCTGGATCATGTTTGCTGGAGCCTGCCTTGCTGCTGTCTACATTTGCTCTGTAACTTAGCTGAAGAAGACCATTTGTCTGGAGCTGATACAGTGGGGCCATCACTGAGGAATTGCTGTGGGTCCTGAACTCTCTGTGGTTCTTAAAAAGTTGGGGAGAGATTGTTGATTCTTGTGCAGAACTTGTTGATGGACCAGGATATGTGTGGTGTGGTCTGTGATGGTTAAAATGAATGTGCTTCACCTTACTCAGCCCTACATTGTTCTTCACACCAGAATTCCACTTCCTTTGCACATCAGTGCATGCCATCCCTGTCTTACCCTGCCTGACTGCATTCTCAACCTTAATTAAATGAAATGAAATTTTGTCATCCAACAATGTTAGACGTAAGATTTTAAGTGAAGGCAATACAATAAACTATGTTCTGCCCTTAATTGTCCTTACTTTACTGACCTTCCACAAAAGTGCTGCTGCATGACTACAAGAGCGTGCTGGTCCTGCAATGCATGAGCAACCTGCTGTCTGTACTTCACCTGTCACTGATGGGTGCCCAATGATTATGATGTGATACGTGTAGGCTCTGGCAGGGCTCAATGTCTGCCTTTAGATAAATAAGGTAGTTTCCGACATCCTTACACAACACCCGGCCGACTTTATCACTGTGCAGATACTGATACACCTCTGAGCTTTTCAAATTGCTCATCGCGTTACCATCACAAGCAACTGAATCAACAAAATAGCTTAAAATGCTACCGTACGTTATACGAGGCCACTTCTTCATGTCATCCTCCCAACCATCTGCCTCTGAAGGTAAAGGTTCCCTTTATGTCACCCTTTTTTAACTCGTTGACGTTGTGTTCCCACATCGTATGTAAGTTTATATCGCTGTTTTGAATGAATGAATGAATGACCGGTTCCTGCCGCTTACTTCAAAGTCGTTCCCACTTTCGATGCAAAGCATCATGGGACGTAGGGAAACTTGTGGATACAAAGTGTTGGGCAAATTTTAATCTGTGAATGAATGTATTTTATGTTTTATGGTAAATTTAAATATTTCACCTTGAGTTTATGCACTCAATGCATTATGTGGCTAAATGAATGTATTTATTTATATTTGTTTGTCTATTTTTCTCTGTTTAGAAAGGTCACTACTGTCTAGTCTATAGTGGTGTTTCTAACCTAGATGTCTAGATTTTTATGTTCCCCAGATTTTGCTGTTTTATAGCTTTGGTTGTTGAGCATTTAGGCTCCTGTTTAGAAAAAAGTAACTGAAGACTACCAGAGTGAGTGTGAACTAGTTTACAGCAGCTGTTTACATATTGTGGTATGGGTAAGACTGTTAAGTCACATAGTTGAGATGAGATGCAATAAGCAAAGGATGGGTAAGAAAGTTATTCCTGTGTTTTGTATAACCACCAACTGCCTTAACCCCTCGACATTACATTATTAACGCTGTTCTCGTTTGAGTCTGATTATATGTGGCCAGGCCAGGAATGATGAGGCCAAACACACAAAGTACAGGATGACAGACTGAGGACAGAGATGATGATAATTAACCCTTTCTACATGCTTACCCTACACAGGTGTATTGATAAAGTATTGTCTTTTTACTTGCGAGGGTTTTATTGCACATACTGACAGTAACGAGCGTAGCTGTCGGCAACTCGAGTATTTTGAAGCTAACTTAACTTCACAGTCTACAAAGCACAGTGTCTCTCTCTGCTGGTCACCGTGAGTGTTTGTGTGTGTAGGAGCCAACAGAGAGCAGCAGAGGCTACAGCCTGATGATAAACAGTCCCGGGCCTGTTTAATACCACGTTTCGGGCCATCATTTGAAATATTAATATTCTTATCCATTTCAAAATAGATCAGATTTGACGCTCCAGACATAACGTTACAGACCCGCTAGACTCAATCGCAGTATGGATAAGCTCAGACCTTTTTTAGGGTTTTGAGAAATGTTGGAACTGAGTCGCTAATGTTTAGCCCCATGGGGGAAGGAGGAGACATGGACTCAGGAGTTCTTTACCTGGTGCTTCAGGTTCTTTCTTCACTAGACACGTGGAAAGTGCAGTAGTACAAGGGTGAATTATTACAAAAATATATCAATAATTTTAAAAAAACAACAAGGAAGCAAAGTATAAACTATTCAAATTATCATTACAAACTGATATTACGAATACACTGTTTTGCCCAGAGGAGCATCTGCCTCCTTCCTTCATACCAGAAGCCCTACAAGACAAGTTAATTGGAAATCAATCAAACAACATTATGCTACCTCAACATTCCCAAACATTTCTGGTTACAGCAATACACAATATATCAACTATAAAAACATGCTCAACAAGCTTCTCAAAAGAGAAAACTTGAGGTACTCCAGTACACCTCTCTGTACTGGCTTACACTTAGACCATTCCAGGAGAAGAGCTCCAGCTGAACCCTCGCAGAGGCAGTCCTGTAAGGGAAGCAGAGCTGCCTAGTGACCGGCTAGAGAAAGCAGAAGTCACCGCCCCGCGGACCCAGAAGAGGGGAGGGGGGAGAGAGAGCGACCGAAGGAGAAGTCAGGCTTCATCCGAGAGAGGCGCTGAATAGCCAGCCAGTCTGTAACT
Organism: Lepomis macrochirus; assembly: GCA_024633595.2. NCBI lineage: Eukaryota > Metazoa > Chordata > Actinopteri > Centrarchiformes > Centrarchidae > Lepomis > Lepomis macrochirus. Next base: position 8,834,900 of record JALXJV020000006.1, on the reverse strand, counting down.
CATCCCAGACCCGATGCGCTAAGGGAGACTTTGAGGAGCAGACACTCGAGACGACACCCCCTATAAATTACCCCAGACTCCATCACTCCATGTTTGCCCCTTCGACCCAGATCCCTGCTTGAGGATAAGAACAGGTGAAAGAACCATGCAAACATTTGGATGACCTTAGGTAAATCCGATAACCTAAAATAAATGACTTTAAATTAACTCTGTATGTGTTTGTACTTATCTAATTATGATTTCTACTCTTTCAACTAGTACTAAAATGAATCAAAATTAAATGACATGAAATGACAAACCATGTGTCCATTGATACTAGCCCACATGATAAAGGTAATGCTAATGCTCATGCTTAAGTTAACTTAGCATGCTAAGACCAGTGCTACCACTTGTTTAAATGAAGCCATGGGGCAGCCCCATGACAGAATCCTTTTAGAACCGTGTCTTGATTCCCATCCCTAGTCATAATTCAGGCTAATCAAAACCAAACAGATATCACACACACACTGCTACAACCAAGAGAAGTGATGTAAATCTAACTAAACGTCATTATCTCAGCTGAAAATATTGATATAAGGCACTCTTTACAACTTCAGCTCTTGCCTCATCACAAGAAAACAACAGTCGTTATCTCGAGATCACAAGATAATTATTCTGTTATCACAGGAAAACCGAGTAAAATAAAGATATGAATCGATTGCCGCTTACAGCTTCCGTAGACCTTATTGTGGCATTATGTGAAAAGATAGGAGACCACCAAAGTTGTTAAAGTTCATTCTGAGGAGAGCATGAATGTGTGTACCACATTTCATGGTGATCCACAATGTAGATGTTTAGATATTTTACAGTATAAAGGAACTACAGAAAAGTTCAGAGCATCACCACAGTCATTAAAATTTATTTTCTCAGGTACCATTAATGTCTGTACACAATTTCATGACATCCATCTAATTGTTAATGAGATAGCTCAGTCTGGATCAAAGTGGTGTACCGACCGATAGACCAACGTTGCCATTCCTAGAGACACAGTGCTAACATAGCTGAAAAATCCAGAAGGTCACTTAACGACACTTAGTGCTGTTCTGTAGCAACAGAAACCTCCAAAAGTCTTCTGTCCATCTGGGTGAACGTAAAAGTCTGGTTGTTGCAAGAAAACAAATCAGTTTAATTGTTGTGAAAAATCTCAAGTTCAGCTCTGTGACTCAAATATGGTCATACATGTGATGAACAAACTTTAGTTAACATTCAATGAGGTTCATTCTCAATAAAGTTTCATCAGTTTTCACCAGATTAGCAGGATAAAGCTTGACTGGTGTCATGCAGGTGTTCATTTTACCCCATGAGCTGATCGTGAATCCTGCGCACTGTGTGATTTCACAGTAGATGGGAAAATGACGAGCTGAAGTTAGGAACTGTCTCAGAAATGCACGTATAATTGCCAAGAGAGCTTTTCAGATTTTCTCCATCTCTTATTTACTTCAAATCAACTTTATTTTCATCATAGTTTCAGATGAGATAGCAGATTTGCTTTACCACAAGAAAATAATCAATTTATAGCCAGAATTCAATTAAACCATCAAATAGATAAAACATCTAGAATAAGAGAGTAAAATGTATTAAACAGCCTTCTTTATGTACCCTAGATACGTTACCTTATCAGAGGGTCCTGTTCATACGCTGATCTGACATTTTGATAAACAATTAAGCTGGTGTGTATTTTTCAATAACTCAATAAATTATGTGTCCTGTACAGTTTAAAACAAAGGTCTTGGCAAGAAAACAAATCAGTTTAATTGTATATATTAACAAAATAATATTGTATATTATACAATATTATATTGTATAATATAATTATATTTACAGTTCATAGGTTATTTGGATAGTCTGCCTGCCTGTCATTCATTAAATTATTGTGCAAGAAAAATGCTGTACATGGTAGGTAATTTGAATTTGAATTTATTTATTAAAGGATAACCCCTTGAGATGCAGCATCTCATTTTCGAGAGGGTCCTATAACACAAATACAAAATAAACAAATACAAAACACAACATTACAGAACTACACATACACAAACACATACAGATAGCTCGCACACCCACTCATGCCCACACCCAACAACCAACACCCTCAGTTAATACAAGGAATGAATAACCACAAAAAAAACGAAGAAAAAACAAAACAAACAATCCTATAACTAACTATAGCAAACATTCAATAAAAAAAAACAAAACAAAAAAAAAACAACAAACCCTCAAATTATTATTTTCACTGTATGTAAGCCAAATGTATAACAACCAACATAGTTACCTGATGACATTAATAACACAAACAACCAGTTTTGAGAGACAGAGCTAAAGACGACAAGAAGCAGCGAAAAGTGCTGATAGATCTTAGGGTAGGATGAAGATTATTCCAGTCACATGGTGCTTTATATTGAAATGATTTCCTCCCAGACACAGTTAAAGTTCTTGGTACAATAAAAAAGGGATGTTGCATCTGTCTAAGTGGATAAGGAACTCTACAAGGAACTAAAAATTGTTTCAAGTATGGAGGACATTTAAAATAAACACATTTGAAAATAAACTTTATCCAGTGAAATTCCTTCTTGCTTTAGGGCTGTAACCAGTCAAGAGACTCGCATATATTGCAATGATGAGTGTTAAATGGACACCTCAAGACAAATCTACAAAGACAATTAAAAACAACATTAAGAGGCCTAAGATTGGTGTCAGTGGTGTTCATATAGATAATATCAGCATAATCAATAATCGGCAATATCAATTGAGTAATAATTCTATCTAATAATATATATCTAAATAATCTATCTAATCTTGGATTTGTTAACCATTCATGCTGAAAAACAAGTTCAACATTTAAAAAGTTTGGTTATTGAATCACTTTGTGTTGTAAAGTGGTGAAGACATAAGGGCTGAGATTAGGTGTGTGACGACATTGAACAATAAACACTTAATTTCCTGCATTCTGGAGACATTTTCTGCAACAATTAATGGTGGAAATGTCCTTATTTATTTGCAAAGACAAATGCTGTGAAAACCGGCAATAGTGTGGAGAAAAGCAACTACGGCCACCGGACTTGGTGCCTGCAGCCGCCTTGCCCCTATGAGGTTTAAATGTCATATGACATGGTGACATTTTGCAGCGCCGGCGAAAGTCGGACACAATTTCTTACTAGCATGCCTTATTTTAAGTCCAACATGCTTCTCGGTTAAGTCAGCACTGCAAAGCCAAACGCACCTAGTCTTTTTCTTACATGTTCCCAGCGTCCCCTTTTAAAGTGACACCTATCTGTCAATATTTTTAAATGTCCCGCCCGATCCAGGCTGTGATTGGTCGGTTCTCGAAAAGTGGCATTGAAGAGCTACATTCAGCACACAGCAGGTTTGAAAGGCACCCAAGCTTATCTTCTACCTCTTTTCTCTCCGTCGACAGAGTTTAGCTTGCAGGTGAGAAAGAGAACAGGTGAGCGTCACATATTGCCCAGAGAACCTGATATGGAGAAGGCAGAGGAGAGTACCAGCAGCTTGGGAGAAGTACTCATGAAAATGTCCCAGTGTTTTTCTAATGCTTCGAAAAACCCAGGTTTGCTTTAAATTGACAAGGTTTTGCATATTGTGATTTCTTACATATGAATTATTTCCATTTTTACACAACTTTGAGCATGATATTTTACATTTCAAAAAAATTGGTTATATTGTCATTGTTATATTGAGTGCATTTTTTGTTCTGGACTATTTCTCATTTCTTGGAAAACTGACTTTTGTGTCAGTATTTTCAAATCCAAGTGGAAGACATTGCTTTTTTGGCACAAATATTGAACAATCATTGAAAAATTTGTCTCATTGCTTAGTGATTGAGAGATTTATGCTAATGTGTGCATTAGGTCAAGTTATGTTTTGCAGGCAAACAAATAGAGAAAATAACTAGACAGCAATCCGTCATTTTGCATTATCTTTATTACAGATAATTTTGACTGTGTGGAAGGTCATATAGTCCTCTGTCTGAACATTTGAAATAATATAGTGAGAGAATCTTTAGCATTGGTTCCAGGGTTACAGTAGCTATAATTACAGAATAAACAAACAGTGAAAGGAGGAATTTGTTGCATGTCTCATCAGCATTGTTACTGAGCAGCCGTAAAGCCTGTTGATCCTAATGATGTCTGAGTTGGACAGGCCTTTCATCTGGCCAATCGGGACGCTTGGGTCTGGGATGGGGATGATGGTGTCTTTCCCATTCTGGATGGAGAAGGCTGTTTTCCCATAGTGCATGATGGAGGAGTAGTCATAAGGAGTATTCAGATCGTTGGCAGTATGCATTTTGAAGTTGTTAGCCATCTTTGGGTCGATGTTTGCCCAGTTGATCTGTGACGTAAGAGTCGCTGGTCGGTCCTGGTATGTTCATGCAGGAAGCCCAGAGCATGGTTGGCCTCGTGCTGGATGATGCCGTAGTAGAGGCAGCCCTTCCTACTGAGAGAGATCACCTGTGCCTCCCACTCTGCCCACTAAGTGAGAAACATCCGGCTTGGTTCTCAATCCTGATGTAGTCGGTCTCATTCTGGCGGGGGACAAAGCGTAATGCAGGTTTTGGTCTGGAAGCCGCTCAACGCGGTGTCAATCAGCTGTTTCTCTGAACTGGTGAATTCACTGCTCACATTGATAGGGGACCATCACCAAACCGCTGGAAGCTTTCTTCCATAGGCATTTCTGGGACGAGCATATCATGGCACTTCTGGTTGTGGGAGCCAGTATGTCTCCTTCCAGCAGGATCTCGTCAGTGGCGCTGTTGGAGGTCAGAATTCTGGTGGTCATATCGACGGTGTCTGGAACATCTTCTTTGCTTCCTTCCTCCTGGACAGGATATGCCTGAGACAAGCCGAGCAGGAGCAGCAGCAGCAGGCTGGCAGAGGGAGTCATCTTCAGGGTCAGTCTGGAGGCTGTGGAGCTTCTGTGGAGAGCTGCTGTGGAGAGACTCCTTCAAGCTTGATGTCTGACTTTGTTCAGTCCACGGTCTTTATACTGTCCTCTACAGGTGTGTCTGTGGGAGGATTATGGGTTGGGGTCCTCACTGCTAGGCTTAAATAAACCTCAGAGGGGAGGACTTCACAGACAAACCTACTTCTTAAACATGGTTTGTTATCTCTGGGTATTAGATGGATGAACACAGCTTCACTACGTTGTTAAATAGGTTGCATTTGTTACGCTACACACTTGGTATGTTCTTCAACCAGAAATAGCCCACTTTAGAGTATCTTTGTTAAACAAACCTTAATGTAAGCAGAGTAATATATTGTTCTTTTGAAATGCCTCCCTGATATTTTCTCCATAGAAGGTATTTGTTTGTTAATTAAAAAGTAGGGATGTAAACATACAAATACATTGTTCGGATAAGAACTGATAATTCGCTGAACTGATAACGCATATGAACAGCATCTGACACACACACACACACACACACACACACACACTGCAACAACCAAGAGAAGTGAGGTCAATCTAGCTAAACGTCATGATCTCAGCGGACAATATAGATATAAGCCACTCTTTACAACAATTAGAATCATGAATGTGTGAACCACATTTCATGGCAATCCATCCAATGTTGAGAGACATTTCACTCAAAACCTTAAATGTCGATAAGGTGGTGGCTCTACATGAAAAGTATGGCGATCACCAAATTCAGCATGATTCGTCTTCTTGCGACCATGAATGTCTGCACAACATTTTGAGTCAATCCATCGTGTAGATGTTTAGATATTTTACAGGATAAAGGAAAGCTTTATCAGGGGGCAGCAGGGCATCACCACAGTCATTAGAGCTCATTCTCTCAGATACCATGAATGTGTCTGCACAAGGTTTCTTGGCATCCATCAAATTGTTAGCCAGCTGACAAATCCAGAAGGCAAAGTAACAACACTTACTGCTGTTCTGTAGCAACAGAAACCTCCAAAGGTCTTCTGTCCATCTGGGTGAACATAAAAGTCTGGTTGTTGCAAGAAAACAAATCAGTTTAATTATTGTGAAAAATCTCAAGTTTAGCTCTGTGACTCAAATATGGTCATACATGAGATGAACAAACTTTAGTTAACATTCAATGAGGTTCATTCTCAATAATTTTACATCAGTTTTCACCAGATTAGCAGGATAAAGCTTGACTGGTGTCATGCAGGTGTTCATTTTACCCCATGAGCTGATAGTGAATCCTGCACACTGTGTGATTTCACAGTAGAAGGGAAAATGACGAGCTGAAGTTAGGAACTGTCTCAGAAATGCACGTATAATTGCCAAGAGAGCTTTTCAGATTTTCTCCATCTCTTATTTTATAGACACTTCAAATCAACTTTATTTTCATCATAGTTTCAGATGAGATAGCAGATTTGCTTTACCACAAGAAAATAATCAATTTATAGCCAGAATTCAATTAAACCATCAAATAGATAAAACATCTAGAATAAGAGAGTAAAATGTATTAAACAGCCTTCTTTATGTACCCTAGATAAGTTACCTTATCAGAGGGTCCTGTTCATACGCTGATCTGACATTTTGATAAACAATTACGCTGGTGTGTATTTTTCAATAACTCAATAAATTGTGTGCCCTGTACAGTTTAAAACAAACGTCTTGGCTACATCACTCCCCTGAGTTGTATTACAGCACACTACTTTCATCAAGAATCATTTAGCGGTTTATAATATCTCAGAGCTTGTTCAGCGTACTGTAAACATGTATATAACATTTCACATCCAAGAATTGATTTCAGATGTGTTTCAAAGCTAATACTTATAAAACTAAAACAAGTGCTCTTTAAACCAACGCGTTACCATGTTTTGTGATATCTTTCATGAGAATAATTTGTATTTTGTTACTATTTTGAGCATTATGTTTTACATTTAAAATAACACTCTTATATTGCCATTCTCATCCTGAGTGCATTTTTTGATCTGGACTATTTTTTCATTTCTTGCACAACTGTTTTTTTGTGAATATCTTGAAATCCAAGTGGTAGAGAATATTTCTTTTTGCATAAATATTCAACAATCATTTAGAAATCATTCTCATTGCTCAGTAATTGCATTTTTGTGCTAATGTGTGCATTGTGTCAAACCACGTGTTGCAGGCAATCCATCATTTTGCACAATCTTTATTTCAGATAATTTAGACATGTGGAAGGTAGACGGAAAATGACGAGCTGAAGTTAGGAACTGTCTCAGAAATACACGATAATTGCCAAGAGAGCTTTTCAGATTTTCTCCATCTCTTATTTTATAGACACTTCAAATCAACTTTGTTTTCATCATAGTTTCATATGAGATAGCAGATTTGCTTTACCACAAGAAAATAATCAATTTATAGCCAGAATTCAATTAACCCATGAAGTAGTTAACAAAACATTTAGAGTAAGAGAGTAAAATTTAGTAAACAGCCTTTTTTATGTACCCTATATACATTATCAGAGGGTGCTGTTCATACGTTGATCTGATATTTTGATAAACAATTAAGTTGGTGTGTTTTTTAAATAACTTAATAACTTGTGTGACCTGTACAGTTTAAAACAAAGGTCTTGGCTACACATCTCCCCTGAGTTGTATTACAGCACACTACTTTCATCAAGAATCAGCCGTTTATAATATCTCAGAGCTTGTTCAGCATAGTGTAAACATGTATACAGTATATCACATCCAAGAATTGATTTAGGATGTGTTTCAACGCCAGTGTGGGAATTATACCGCGGCCATGGCCGCCGTTGCCCTACACTTTGGCCATCATGCCCCGTGAAAAAAAAATCATCGTACGGCCACAGTGGCCTGTGTGCCCTGGCCCTGTCCAAGTTCCATGTATAAAGCTTCAGTGCGGCATAGTGGGCTTGCTTTGAATTACAGCGAGCCACCCAAGTAGGTCTCTGAACTTCAATTAGTTCGTGGATTCGCGCAGGTGCAGTCAGTGTCATAATCACATCGATGATCTCACGCGCACGCCTCAAAACAGCAGTGCAAGAAGCATGTAACGTCAGCACATACAGAAGAACGACACTCACTCAGGTAAGCATCTGCACAGCAAACGAGCTAAGCTGTTTTGATATGATAAGTAACTGATTAATGTGGTAGGATTTGACTGAACGTAACATTTAGTATTACCGGTATTTGCCATTTTTGCATGGTGAACTAAGCTAGCTGTTAGCTACGTAGGACAACAAACATCTCTCTCTCTCTCTCTCTGTCTCAATCAATCTCTCTCTCACTCACACACATTCTCACATGTAATGGACTGAATTAACTTTTTGAATGCTCTTACTGGCATTTGTGTTGTTTCTATTGTTGTTAAGGGTGTATACCTTCTGGATGAAATGGTTCTCTCTCACACACTCACATTCCACATGATATAGAGGACTGAATGAGCTTTTTGAATGATTTTATTGGCATTTGTGTTTCTGAATGCTTTTATTGGCATTTATGTTGTTTCTATTGTTGTTAGGATGAATACCTTCTGGATAAAACGGTTCTCTCTCATTAATTTTTTTTATTAAAAAAGTCATAATCCATGTCTTATTCAAATTAGGATGTTATGGTATCAATCTGAATGGGAAAACCATCTAATTGTACTCAATGGCCTTTGTGCCCTGTCATATGGCCTAGGTGCCCCTAAAAAAAAGAAAAGGTGGAGGCCAAATGGCCTTGCCCCTATAATTACATAATTCCCACCCTGTTCAACGCTAATCATTTCAAAACTAAAACTTTAAACCAACGTGTTACCACGTTTTGTGATATCTTTCATGAGAATAATTTGTATTTTGTTACTATTTTGAGCATTATGTTTTACATTTCAAAACATATCAAAAATTATATTGCCATTCTCATCCTGAGTGCATTTTTCGATCCGGACTAATTTTCTCATTTCTTGGCCAACTGTTTTTTTCGTGAATATCTTGAAATCCACAGGGAAGAGAATCCTTCTTTTTGCATAAATATTCAACAATCATTGAGAAATAATGTTGTCCTCTGTCTGAACATTTGAAATAATAAAATGAAATAATCTCCAGCATTGGTTCCATGGTTACAGAAGCTTTAATTACAGAATAAAGATACGGAAAAAGTATGAATTTGTTACATGTCTCATCAGCATTGTTACTAGCAGCCGTAGAATGTCTTGATCCTAATGATGTCCCAGTTGGACAGGCCATTAATCTGGCCAATCGGGACGCTGGGGTCGGGGATGGGGATCATTGTTTCCTTCCCATTTATGGAGAAAGCTGTTTTCCCATAGTGCATGATGGAGGAGTAGTCATAAGGAGTATTCAGGTCGTTGGCAGCCTGCATGTTGAAGTTGTAAGCATTCTGTGGGTTGATGTTTGTCCAGTTGATCGCGACGTAGGAGTTGCGGTCGGTCCTGGTATGTTCGTGCTGAAAGCCCAGAGCGTGGTTGGCCTCGTGCTGGATGACGCCATAGTACAGGCAGCCCTGCCTGTTGAGAGAGAGCACCTGTGCGCCTCCCACTCTTCCCACAGAGGAGAAACATCCGGCTTGGTTCTCGATGCTGATATAGTCGGTCTCATTGTGACGGGGGACAAAGCGAATGCAGGTTTTGGCCTGGAAGCCGCTCAACGAAGAGTTGATCAGCTGCTTTTCTGAGCTGGTGAAGTCACTGCTCACGGTATAGGGGACCATCACCAAACCGCTGGAAGCTTTTTTCCACCGGCAGCTCTGGGACGGCATATCATGGCACTTCTGGTTGTGGGAGCCAGTATGTCTCCTTCCAGCAGGATCTCATCGGTGGCGCTGTTGGAGGTCAGAATCCTGGTGGTCATATCGACGGTGTCTGGAACATCTTCTTTGCTTCCTTCCTCCTGGACAGGATATGCCTGAGACAAGCCGAGCAGGAGCAGCAGCAGCAGGCTGGCAGAGGGAGTCATCTTCAGGGTCAGTCTGGAGGCTGTGGAGCTTCTGTGGAGAGCTGCTGTGGAGAGACTCCTTCAAGCTTGATGTCTGACTTTGTTCAGTCCACGGTCTTTATACTGTCCTCTACAGGTGTGTCTGCAGGAGGATTATGGGTTGGGGTCCTCACTGCTAGGCTTAAATAAACCTCAGAGGGGAGGACTTCACAGACAAACCTACTTCTTAAACATGGTTTGTTATCTCTGGGTATTAGATGGATGAACACAGCTTCACTACGTTGTTAAATAGGTTGCATTTGTTACGCTACACACTTGGTATGTTCTTCAACCAGAAATAGCCCACTTTAGAGTATCTTTGTTAAACAAACCTTAATTTAAGCAATAAGTAATATATTTTTCTTTTGAAATGCCTTCCTGATATTTTCTCCATAGAAGGTATTTGTTTGTTAATTAAAAAGTAGGGATGTAAACAAATACAAATACATTGTTCGGATAAGAACTGATAATTCACTCTGAACCCATATGAACAGCATCTGACACACACACACACACACACACTGCAACAACCAAGAGAAGTGATGTCAATCTAGCTAAACGTCATGATCTCAGCTGACAATATATATATAAGCCACTCTTTACAACAATTAGAATCATGAATGTGTGAACCACATTTCATGGCAATCCATCCAATGTTGAGAGACATTTCACTCAAAACCTTAAATGTCGATATGGTGGTGGCTCTACGTGAAAAGTATGGCGATCACCAAATTCAGCATGATTCGTCTTCTTGCAACCATGAATGTCTGCACAACATTTTGAGTCAATCCATCATGTAGATGTTTAGATATTTTACAGGATAAAGGAAAGCTTTGGCCGGCTGGTGGAACTACGGGAAAGGTCAGGGCATCACCACAGTCATTAGAGCTCATTCTCTCAGATACCATGAATGTGTCTGCACAAGGTTTCATGGCATCCATTAAATTGTTAGCCAGCTGACAAATCCAGAAGGCAAAGTAACAACACTTACTGCTGTTCTGTAGCAACAGAAACCTCCAAAAGTCTTCTGTCCATCTGGGTGAACATAAAAGTCTGGTTGTTGCAAGAAAACAAATCAGTTTAATTGTTGTGAAAAATCTCAAGTTCAGCTCTGTGACTCAAATATGGTCATACATGTGATGAACAAACTTTAGTTAACATTCAATGAGGTTGATTCTCAATAAAGTTTCATCAGTTTTCACCAGATTAGCAGGATAAAGCTTGACTGGTGTCATGCAGGTGTTCATTTTACCCCATGAGCTGATAGTGAATCCTGCACACTGTGTGATTTCACAGTAGATGGGAAAATGACGAGCTGAAGTTAGGAACTGTCTCAGAAATGCACGTATAATTGCCAAGAGAGCTTTTCAGATTTTCTCCATCTCTTATTTTATAGACACTTCAAATCAACTTTATTTTCATCATAGTTTCAGATGAGATAGCAGATTTGCTTTACCACAAGAAAATAATCAATTTATAGCCAGAATTCAATTAAAACATCAAATAGTTAATAAAACATCTAGAGTAAGAACAGTAAAATGTATTAAATAGCCTTCTTTATGTACCCTAGATAAGTTACCTTATCAGAGGGTCCTGTTCATATACTGATCTGACATTTTGATAAACAATTAAGCTGGTGTGTATTTTTCAATAACTCAATGAATTATGTGTCCTGTACAGTTTAAAACAAAGGTCTTGGCTACATTATCTCCCTGAGTTGTATTACAGCACACTACTTTCATCAAGAATCATTTAGCGGGTTTATAATATCTCAGAGCTTGTTCAGCTGCACTGTAAACATGTATATAACATATCACATCCAAGAATTGATTTCAGATGTGTTTCAAAGCTAATACTTATAAAACTAAAACAAGTGCGCTTTAAACTAACGTGTTACCACGTTTTGTGATATCTTTCATGAGAATAATTTGTATTTTGTTACTATTTTGAGCATTATGTTTTACATTTCAAAATAATCACTCATTATATTGCCATTCTCATCCTGAGTGCAATTTTTTGATCTGGACTAATTTTTCATTTCTTGCACAACTGTTTTTTTTGTGAATATCTTGAAATCCAAGTGGAAGAGAATCTTTCTTTTGCATAAATATTCAACAATCATTTAGAAATCATTCTCATTGCTCAGTGATTGCATGTTTGTGCTAATATGTGCATTATGTCAAATCACGTGTTGCAGGCAAACAAATGGAGAAAAATAACTAGACAGCAATCCGTCATTTTGCACAATCTTTATTTCAGATAATTTAGACATGTGGAAGGTCATGTTGTCCTCTGTCTGAACATTTGAAATAATAAGTGAAATAATCTTCAGCATTGGTTCCATGGGTTACAGTAGCTTTAATTACAGAATAAAGAAACGGAGAAAGTATGAATTTGTTACATGTCTCATCAGCATTGTTACTAGCAGCCGTAGAATGCCTGTTGATCCTAATGATGTCCCAGGTGGACAGGCCGTTAATCTGGCCAATCGGGACGCTGGGGTCGGGATGGGGATCATTGTTTACTTCCCATTCATGGAGAAAGCTGTTTTCCCATAGTGCATGATGGAGGAGTAGTCGTAAGGAGTATTGAGGTCGTTGGCAGCCTGCATGTTGAAGTTGTAAGCCATCTGCGGGTCGATGTTTGTCCAGTTGATCTTAACGTAAGAGTTGCGGGTCGGTCCTGGTATGTTCATGCTGGAAGCCCAGAGCGTGGTTGGCCTCGTGCTGGATGACGCCATAGTAGAGGCAGCCCTGCCTGTTGAGAGAGAGCACCTGTGCGCCTCCCACTCTGCCTACAGGTGAGAAACATCCGGCTTGGTTCTCGATGCTGATGTAGTCGGTCTCATTCTGACGGGGACAAAGCTGAATGCAGGTTTTGGCCTGGAAGCCGCTCAACGCAGAGTTGATCAGCTGCTTCTCTGAGCTGGTGAAGTCACTGCTCACGGTATAGGGGACCATCACCAAACCGCTGGAAGCTTTCTTCCACAGGCAGCTCTGGGACGAGCATATCATGGCACTTCTGGTTGTGGGAGCCAGTATGTCTCCTTCCAGCAGGATCTCGTCAGTGGCGCTGTTGGAGGTCAGAATCCTGGTGGTCATATCGACGGTGTCTGGTACATCTTCTTTGCTTCCTTCCTCCTGGACAGGATATGCCTGAGACAAGCCGAGCAGGAGCAGCAGCAGCAGGCTGGCAGAGGGAGTCATCTTCACGGTCAGTCTGGAGGCTGTGGAGCTTCTGTGGAGAGCTGCTGTGGAGAGACTCCTTCAAGCTTGATGTCTGACTTTGTTCAGTCCACGGTCTTTATACTGTCCTCTACAGGTGTGTCTGCAGGAGGATTATGGGTTGGGGTCCTCACTGCTAGGCTTAAATAAACCTCAGAGGGAAAGACTTCACAGACAAACCTACTTCTTAAACATGGTTTGTTATCTCTGGGTATTAGATGGATGAACACAGCTTCACTACGTTGTTAAATAGGTTGCATTTGTTACGCTACACACTTGGTATGTTCTTCAACCAGAAATAGCCCACTTTAGAGTATCTTTGTTAAACAAACCTTAATGTAAGCAGAGTAATATATTGTTCTTTTGAAATGCCTCCCTGATATTTTCTCCATAGAAGGTATTTGTTTGTTAATTAAAAAGTAGGGATGTAAACAAATACAAATACATTGTTCGGATAAGAACTGATAATTCGCTGAACTGATAACGCATATGAACAGCATCTGACACACACACACACACACTGCAACAACCAAGAGAAGTGAGGTCAATCTAGCTAAACGTCATGATCTCAGCTGACAATATAGATATAAGCCACTCTTTACAACAATTAGAATCATGAATGTGTGAACCACATTTCATGGCAATCCATCCAATGTTGAGAGACATTTCACTCAAAACCTTAAATGTCAATATGGTGGTGGCTCCACATGAAAAGTATGGTGATCACCAAATTCAGCATGATTCGTCTTCTTGCGACCATGAATGTCTGCACAACATTTTGAGTCAATCCATCGTGTAGATGTTTAGATATTTTACAGGATAAAGGAAAGCTTTATCAGGGGGCAGCAGGGCATCACCACAGTCATTAGAGCTCATTCTCTCAGATACCATGAATGTGTCTGCACAAGGTTTCATGGCATCCATCAAATTGTTAGCCAGCTGACAAATCCAGAAGGCAAACTAACAACAGTTACTGCTGTTCTGTAGCAACAGAAACCTCCAAAAGTCTTCTGTCCATCTGGGTGAACATAAAAGTCTGGTTGTTGCAAGAAAACAAATCAGTTTAATTGTTGTGAAAAATCTCAAGTTTAGCTCTGTGACTCAAATATGGTCATACATGAGATGAACAAACATTAGTTAACATTCAATGAGGTTCATTCTCAATAACTTTACATCAGTTTTCACCAGATTAGCAGAATAAAGCTTGACTGGTGTCATGCAGGTGTTCATATTTCCTCATGAGCTGATAGTGAATCCTGCACAGGGCCGTGCAGAAACCTTTGGAAGGGCAGGTGCTCAAAGTATAAAAAGGGGCACATGGAAGAAGGATTTAAATAGGGCTGTTTTCAAAATATTGATACAGAAATATATATTGGTATGTACTCCTTGCTGATATGCGTATGCTGATGCTTCTATCGATACATCAACAAATGCTGTGACACAGTTTTGAGTAAGAAAGACAGGCAGGAAGTGCACATTTTGGTGAGCAGGGGCTCAAGTGAAAAAAGTAGCACTTCTCATAATTATTTGATTTTTTTTGACAAAACGTTAAATTTATTAACACAACTCTGACTTCCTTACCAATTTATTTTAATTCCCTTACACTTTCACAAATGTTAACCAACTGAACAAGTTTCTACAAAATAATCACTTCACAGAGAAACAATGTTTTTTTTAGAATTCACTATGGTTTGTCACAAGAGCAGACAATAGCAAAGTAAACTCTGCCACAATGTGCATGTTTTCTATGCTACTAGTATATATTTAGAATAAATGACTGCACCAAGGAGAGTATCACAGTTTCACTAATCATTTGTTTATTTGTCACAAGGCAATAAATCCTTTTAATTCTTTTGGTCTTATTGGATTAAATAACAATTATTTTCGTTACGACTTGCTTTCACATTTGAGGGAGGGCTGTTTAATGTAAAGATCGATCAGCATACAACAAACTAATAGAATGGATAGTTATTAGATGAGGAGCCTATACGATCATAAATATAAAGTTACTTCTTAAGGCAGGACACTTTTTCATATAGTGGTCAATTTTCAGATTTGGGTCTATTTTACTTCCATGTCTTCTTTTACTCTCGGAAAGAAAACTTCCAAAATACACATTTAGATGGAGTTTGTTTTAAGCCTATAGCCCTATATATTAAACAGAACATTTCAGGGGGGAAGAGTCTTGATGTAAGTCATTAACTGGGGAAGTTCTGTGGTGATATGCTTTAGTTATTTTCTTTATCCCATTCACCTGCAGTGACTTGTCAAATGTGTGCAAATTTTACTGTATTCACCGTGTGTCTCCATTTAGTAGGCAACAGTAACATTAGCATGTATGACCATGATAAATTGCCTCAGCTTGACTTTAGCTGACTTATTAGGCTATATTAGCTCAGCTCATGTTAGCAAGACTTAATTTGCCTTTTGCCTTTTTTGCGAATTAGCTGTAAACTCGAGGCACTGGAAGTTTAATCTTTTGTTGGTGTTTTGTTCATCACCACTCACCTCCACATAAGCCAAGAAAAACACCGCTGGGAGGGGCTGCTGCCTGTCTGTGTGCTGCTGCGGGGAGACGTGGAATGAGAGAGAGAGACAGAGAGCATCGGGAACTCGACAAAGTCTCATCTCCCAACCTGATATTTAGATTTTTTATTCAGTATACATATTTGTTTTTACAATAAATGTATATATAAATTCATTTATTTAAAAAAAAACAGCAGGGCACTTTCTCTTGAGGAAGAAAAAGGGCAGGTGCTCGAGCCCCTTTTGATGTCTATGTGTGCACGTGCCTGATCCTGCACACTGTGTGATTTCACAGTAGACGGGAAAATGACGAGCTGAAGTTAGGAACTGTCTCAGAAATACACGTATAATTGCCAAAAGAGCTTTTCAGATTTTCTCCATCTCTTTTTTTATAGACACTTCAAATCAACTTTATTTTCATCATAGTTTCAGATGAGATAGCAGATTTGCTTTACCACAAGAAAATAATCAATTAATAGCCAGGATTCAATTAAACCATCTAGTAGATAATAAAACATCTAGAGTAAGACATAAAAATGTATTAAACAGCCTTCTTTATGTACCCTAGATAAGTTACCTTATCAGAGGGTCCTGTTCATACACTGATCTGACATTTTGATAAACAATTAAGCTGGTGTGTATTTTAAATAACTTAATGAACTGTGTGCCCTGTACAGTTTAAAACAAAGGTCTTGGCTACATATCTCCCCTGAGTTGTATTACAGCACACTACTTTCATCAAGAATCATTTAGCGGTTTATAATATCTCAGAGCTTGTTCAGCGTACTGTAAACGTAGTGTGGCGATGGCAATGACGCAATGGATAAGATTATGCCTTTGGTGTGAGAAACCCGGGTTCAATCCCCCACTGTGGCCCATCCACCATTGTGTTCCTGAGCAAGACACTTAACCCCTAGTTGCTGCAGAGGCATGCGACCTCTGACATGTATAGCAATTGTAAGTTGCTTTGGATAAAAGCGTCAGCTAAATGAATAAATGTAAATGTAAACATGTATATAACATATCACATCCAAGAATTGATTTCAGATGTGTTTCAAAGCTAATACTTATAAAACTAAAACAAGTGCGCTTTAAACTAACGTGTTACCACGTTTTGTGATATCTTTCATGAGAATAATTTGTATTTTGTTACTATTTTGAGCATTATGTTTTACATTTAAAATAACACTCTTATATTGCCATTCTCATCCTGAGTGCATTTTTTGATCTGGACTATTTTTTCATTTCTTGCACAACTGTTTTTTTTGTGAATATCTTGAAATCCAAGTGGTAGAGAATCTTTCTTTTTGCATAAATATTCAACAATCATTTAGAAATCATTCTCATTGCTCAGTAATTGCATTTTTGTGCTAATTTGTGCATTGTGTCAAACCACGTGTTGCAGGCAATCCATCATTTTGCACAATCTTTATTTCAGATAATTTAGACATGTGGAAGGTCATGTTGTCCTCTGTCTGAACATTTGAAATAATAAAGTGAAATAATCTTCAGCATTGGTTCCAGGGGTTACAGTAGCTTTAATTACAGAATAAAGAAATGGAGAAAGTATGAATTTGTTACATGTCTCATCAGCATTGTTACTAGCAGCCGTAGAAGCCTGTTGATCCTAATGATGTCCCAGTTGGACAGGCCGTTAATCTGGCCAATCGGGACGCTGGGGTCGGGATGGGGATCATTGTTTCCTTCCCATTTATGGAGAAAGCTGTTTTCCCATAGTGCATGATGGAGGAGTAGTCATAAGGAGTATTGAGGTCGCTGGCAGCCTGCATGTTGAAGTTGTAAGCCATTCTGCGGGTCGATGTTTGTCCAGTTGATCTTAACGTAAGAGTCGCGGTCGGTCCTGGTATGTTCGTGCTGGAAGCCCAGAGCATGGTTGGCCTCGTGCTGGATGACGCCATAGTACAGGCAGCCCTGCCTGTTGAGAGAGAGCACCTGTGCGCCTCCCACTCTGCCTACAGGGGAGAAACATCCGGCTTGGTTCTCGATGCTGATGTAGTCGGCCTCATTCTGGCGGGGACAAAGCGAATGCAGGTTTTGGCCTGGAAGCCGTTTAACGCAGAGTTGATCAGCTGCTTCTCTGAGCTGGTGAAGTCACTGCTCATGGTATAGGGGACCATCACCAAACCGCTGGAAGCTTTTTTCCACCGGCAGCTCTGGGACGAGCATATCATGGCACTTCTGGTTGTGGGAGCCAGTATGTCTCCTTCCAGCAGGATCTCGTCAGTGGCGCTGTTGGAGGTCAGAATCCTGGTGGTCATATCGACGGTGTCTGGAACATCTTCTTTGCTTCCTTCCTCCTGGACAGGATATGCCTGAGACAAGCCGAGCAGGAGCAGCAGCAGCAGGCTGGCAGAGGGAGTCATCTTCACGGGTCAGTCTGGAGGCTGTGGAGCTTCTGTGGAGAGCTGCTGTGGAGAGACTCCTTCAAGCTTGATGTCTGACTTTGTTCAGTCCACGGTCTTTATACTGTCCTCTACAGGTGTGTCTGCAGGAGGATTATGGGTTGGGGTCCTCACTGCTAGGCTTAAATAAACCTCAGAGGGGAGGACTTCACAGACAAACCTACTTCTTAAACATGGTTTGTTATCTCTGGGTATTAGATGGATGAACACAGCTTCACTACGTGGTTAAATAGGTTGCATTTGTTACGCTACACAGTTTATATGGTCTTCAACCAGAAAAACCTCAGATTTGAGTATCTTTGTCAAATAGTTAAACATATGTCTCTGGAAATGCCTCACTGATATTTGCTCCATAGAAGGTATTTGTTGGTTTACTAAAAAGTTGTGATGTAAATAAATACAAATACACAGCATTTGAATATTTGCTGAAATATTTGCTCCCCCTCACCGATCTGTCACTGGATTGACACAATTTCCTTAATACCAGTTATTCACAAGAACATAATTATGGATGGGGATTGTTAATTTTTATTGATATTGATGCCTTTATTGAGACTGCTTAATGATCTGAATCTTTATCGATACCACTATCGATATTTTACTATTATTTGGTGACAGTTAGTTGGTAAGACCAGCCCCAATGGGCATGAGGTAGGCCTGCACTGTATAGGGATAATATTCAATGTGCAATAACATTGTTATATATTTAGATGACTTATGACTTGCAATAAATAAACATAAATTCAAGTGTGCTTATTAGCTGCCCGGTTGTTTTAAAGATTTTAAAGGGGTGGTATTATGCTCTTTTTTAGGTTCAAAATCCTATTTAGAGGTTGCACGAGAACAAGTGTACATGTTTTCATTTTCAGAAAAACACCATAGTTTTTGTTATACTGCACATTGCTGCAGCTCCTCTTTTCACCCTGTGTTGAAGGCTTCATTGTAGCTCAAGAGTGATACACCTTGCCAGATAATATAGAATAACTCAATAAAGGAAGGGGCGGGGCAAAAAGAATAATACCACCTCTTTAAATACAGCTAAATATTGTTTCCAGAGCAGCAACATTAATGTTTACAACAGCAAAGTCACCATATATAAACTCAATATCTGACATCACAATACTGAGTGATGTATAGAGATAATTAAAAAATCAGTCTGTATCAGGCCTTCCTCCTCTTCCTCCTCTCTGCTATTATTCACTGCCTGCAGGTAACGTTACCTGGTAGAAGGCGGAGCAGCTGATTTGTCTCAGCAGCTGAGTTTAAAACAATGTACCAAATTTTAAGGCTGCAGACCAGTCGATGCTACAGACAGACAGCTTTCTATTTAGCTTGTTATTAGCATTTGGTTAATTGCCGAGCTAACGTTAGCTGTGCTTGTATATATGTAGCCAGGTGGACCAGAGGTACAGAGTTAAATAGTGTTCTGTGGGTTATAATGTATAATGTTTGTATAATGTTATGTAGATGCTGGTGAGATTACTGCAGCGATAACCGTCCTCTGTATTTAATGGCACTGTCGCTTTAAGAGTTCTACACAGGACGGGACGCGGGAAAAACGGAAGTGTTTGGTCCCGCGATGTAGAGACACGGCAAGGGATGTACTTTGGTTCATCGATACGGAGGATATCTCCATAACTCACGGTAAAGTACAGTAATAATCCTTAAAATCAGCAGACGAAAGAGTTAACTAACTAGCGGACCAAGGTAGATGCATGAAGACCTGGGTGTCCCAGCTGATTCCTGACGATTAATAGCCGAGTGAGTGTGTGTGTATCTTCGCCAATCAAAACAATCAAAATCACATTATACAGGTGTATACTGAAGCTGTACATAAACAATGTTTATTTTATATTTTTCCGCTGACTTACATGGGAGATACATGTGCGGAGTTCTTGGTGTGTGTGTGTGTGTGTGTGTGTGGGCGTGTCCTGAAGACGCACACTGCACAGTAGAACAGTGAGTTATTGATTTCATTCATAAAATGCTAATTCTGAGTTTCTATCCACCTTTTTCCGGGGGGCACTACTGTAAAATTGAAGGTGGGTAGAACTTCCGGTGAGGTGGCGGAAGTAGTATTCCAACGGTATTTTCTATGCTAACTAGCGAGTATTAAAAAAGTATTTAATGTCGCAAACCTTTATGAGATGTCGTTACGGAGCTCTGGGACAACATGTGCTGTTCGTGGTTGGACATATAACCGGACAAAACTAATGCAGTGGCTTAAACCTGAGTGTTTTGAACACAAGCCCAAAGCCAGTTTTCACCGCCTCCTAGAAGACGACGAATCAAAAAGAAAGTGGCTTAAGAACTTAAACTTTAAAAAGCCCCCCAAACACCTGTTTGTGTGCTCGTTTCACTTCGCTGACAAGAAGCCAACACAGGATAACCCGTACCCAACGCTCTTTCTGGGTTACGAGAAGCCACCGGAGAAGAGACGGCGACCCAGGACTCGAAAGGTCACAACAACAACAACAACAACAACAGGTAACGTTAACACTAATGTAATGTCAACCAGCGTGCTAGTTTTGTTTATACAGAGTTTTTTGGAAAACACCTTAACTATTCTTGAATTCCCTATTAATATAAGAAAAACTGTCTGCAGTGGTGGTAGACAGATGGGCTGATATTTTTACCTCGTGTTAAATTTTATCCTGTACCTGGCAGGTGCTAATTTGATTCCCTCTTTTAGTCAACATTTACAGAATATCTATATTGAGAATATTAAACGCAGTCTATGTGTCCAGATGTTTGTGTGCAAGTTAGAATGAAGTTAAAGGCCAGAGTGCTTATTTGCTTTAGACAATAGTCTTAGAACAGCTACAAATAAAAGACTCAGTGTTCAATGTTTTTAAATGTAGTAGTAGTAGTTGTTGTTGTTATGCTTTTCTGTGTACTTCACAAATAATTTCAAGATCTAAACATTAATATCACATTTTAAAAAAAAATATGTATCAGTCTTTATGTACTTGTCCATTTGCCTGAACTGATGCTACTGCAGTAATAAATCTCATGTTGTAAACTAAATATGTATTTAATGGATTCCCTGCAGATGGACCAGATGGACTCAAGAACCGAATCTTACAGTCACTACTATGCCAGCATTACTGTCAAGTATCTAGTAGCAACCGCTCCATCTGGAATGGTTATATATATTTCAGAGGCTTATGGTGGCAAATGTGATAGATTCATCACACAGAACTCTGGGTTTCTCTACCATTTGCGTGCTGGAGATGAGGTGAT